>OY288281.1:69839350-70441909 GCA_958450335.1 Hibiscus tridactylites
ACAATTTAGATATTTTTTTAATATTCCCTCCATCCCACTAAATTGTTACATGTTGGTCAAATTTTTTTCAATTTTGATTATAATTTATTTAAAATTTATAAAATATATATTTTAAAAACTACTTGATTCAAAGTTTTTAAAATATATTTTATATTTTTATCAATAATAAATTTTAAATAATACAAAGTCAAATTTAAAAAGGTTTGACTCAAATGTGACAGTTTAGTGGGACATAGAGAGTAATATATATACATCATGAAAATCAACGGGTAAAATTCGAATAATCTAATAATAATAATAATAATAATAATAATAATAATAATAATAATAATAATAATAATAATAATAATAATAGGGCCGGCTATTAGGGGGAGCACCCTGAGCGACCGCTCAGGGCCCCTATCCAGCCTAGGGCCCCCACTTAGTCTAGGACCCCTAAAATTTAATTATTTATATTTTTCGATTCTTATTTTTTTAGTTTATCAAATTAATTAATTAATTTAATGGTAAATTAATTTTTTTCTTAAATTAATTAATTAATTAATCTAACGATGAAAATAATGTGTTTGAAATATTAAATTAATTGTTCAAAGTAATGAAATGAATAAAAATTCTCTGCCTTTGGTATCCATTTCTATGTCCAACACTAAAAAATTAAATTCTAAGTCATAACCTTAACTTTTAAATACTGAATTTTAAACTCTACACCTAATATCTTAAACCCTAATTCTAATAATAATAATAATAATAATAATAATAATAATAATAATAATAATAATAATAATAATAATAATAATAATAATAATAATAATAATAATAATAATAATAATAATAATAATAATAATAATAATAATAATAATAATAATAATAATAATAATAATAATAATAATAATAATAATAATAATAATAATAATAATAATAATAATAATAATAATAATAATAATAATAATAATAATAATAATAATAATAATAATAATAATAATAATAATAATAATAATAATAATAATAATAATAATAATAATAATAATAATAATAATAATAATAATAATAATAATAATAATAATAATAATAATAATAATAATAATAATAATAATAATAATAATAATAATAATAATAATAATAATAATAATAATAATAATAATAATAATAATAATAATAATAATAATAATAATAATAATAATAATAATAATAATAATAATAATAATAATAATAATAATAATAATAATAATAATAATAATAATAATAATAATAATAATAATAATAATAATAATAATAATAATAATAATAATAATAATAATAATAATAATAATAATAATAATAATAATAATAATAATAATAATAATAATAATAATAATAATAATAATAATAATAATAATAATAATAATAATAATAATAATAATAATAATAATAATAATAATAATAATAATAATAATAATAATAATAATAATAATAATAATAATAATAATAATAATAATAATAATAATAATAATAATAATAATAATAATAATAATAATAATAATAATAATAATAATAATAATAATAATAATAATAATAATAATAATAATAATAATAATAATAATAATAATAATAATAATAATAATAATAATAATAATAATAATAATAATAATAATAATAATAATAATAATAATAATAATAATAATAATAATAATAATAATAATAATAATAATAATAATAATAATAATAATAATAATAATAATAATAATAATAATAATAATAATAATAATAATAATAATAATAATAATAATAATAATAATAATAATAATAATAATAATAATAATAATAATAATAATAATAATAATAATAATAATAATAATAATAATAATAATAATAATAATAATAATAATAATAATAATAATAATAATAATAATAATAATAATAATAATAATAATAATAATAATAATAATAATAATAATAATAATAATAATAATAATAATAATAATAATAATAATAATAATAATAATAATAATAATAATAATAATAATAATAATAATAATAATAATAATAATAATAATAATAATAATAATAATAATAATAATAATAATAATAATAATAATAATAATAATAATAATAATAATAATAATAATAATAATAATAATAATAATAATAATAATAATAATAATAATAATAATAATAATAATAATAATAATAATAATAATAATAATAATAATAATAATAATAATAATAATAATAATAATAATAATAATAATAATAATAATAATAATAATAATAATAATAATAATAATAATAATAATAATAATAATAATAATAATAATAATAATAATAATAATAATAATAATAATAATAATAATAATAATAATAATAATAATAATAATAATAATAATAATAATAATAATAATAATAATAATAATAATAATAATAATAATAATAATAATAATAATAATAATAATAATAATAATAATAATAATAATAATAATAATAATAATAATAATAATAATAATAATAATAATAATAATAATAATAATAATAATAATAATAATAATAATAATAATAATAATAATAATAATAATAATAATAATAATAATAATAATAATAATAATAATAATAATAATAATAATAATAATAATAATAATAATAATAATAATAATAATAATAATAATAATAATAATAATAATAATAATAATAATAATAATAATAATAATAATAATAATAATAATAATAATAATAATAATAATAATAATAATAATAATAATAATAATAATAATAATAATAATAATAATAATAATAATAATAATAATAATAATAATAATAATAATAATAATAATAATAATAATAATAATAATAATAATAATAATAATAATAATAATAATAATAATAATAATAATAATAATAATAATAATAATAATAATAATAATAATAATAATAATAATAATAATAATAATAATAATAATAATAATAATAATAATAATAATAATAATAATAATAATAATAATAATAATAATAATAATAATAATAATAATAATAACAACGTTCCCTTAATTTAGAGATTTTTCAGTTTTCACGGGGAGAAATTTCCCAAACTCTTTACTGAAAGCCCGTTCATTAATTTTCACTTGAACCGTACCTTTCATGATTGATTGATTTCATACCCGAAAAAGATTTGTAGATTAGGTACTCCAAACTTTTCTTAATTCCGTAACAAGCCTTACTCCTATGATGACTACGGTCTACGGTAACCATGGCGTGTTCATTTTATTGTGGTCCAAATTCGCAAAGGCCCCTGTACTATTTCAAATTTAAATTACAATCCTTACATTTTATTTTTGTGGATTTGAGCACTATACTATTTTTTATTTGAAAATCATGATCCCCTCTAATTTATGTTAAATTTTATCGTTAACTGTTGATCTAATAACTATAAAAAGTAAATAACTTTTTTTACTCCTCTAAGTCTACAATTTTTTTTTATCAAAACGTAGATGATTAAAAATTTATTGTTTAGTTAATGATATTCTTTTAATTTATTTTTAAAGATCAAGGGTCTAATTGATAAAAAAAAATGGAAGCATATAAGACTAAAAATTTCGTTCCTTTCACTTTTTTATAGTTGTTAGGTCAACATTTAACTATAAAAAATAAATGGTGGTCAATAACATATCAAGATTTTTAAACAAAAAATATATTATATATAGATTCAATTTCGTAAAAAAATAAAGTACACATTAAAATTTAAAAGTTTAAAATAATACATGGACCACTTGTTTATTTAGATCATGTTTGACAATTAGCGGATAGCGGATTACATTAGGTGATAATTGATTGCATTAGCTGATTTGACTAGCAGATTGTATTAGCTGATTGTATAAAAGTGTTTGGTAAAATTAACTGATAGCTGATAGCTGTTAGATTATATAAACAAATAAAATGACATATAAGGACATTGTAGAACTAATATTTTGATATAATAATTGAAAAATGTTTTGGACTGATTTAAAAAGTATTTAAAACAATTTCCAAAGTCCAAACAACTTGAAACTATGTTTGGGGATGTGTTTCAAAGGGTTTTAAATGTTTTCAAAAGCCAAACTACACAAAACTGTCCAAGTGTTTCCATACGGGGGATTCCAGTAGCAAAAACGTTTCGATACAAGTATCAAAACAGGCTTTCCCTGGATGAGATTTTAGCCCAGCGTTTCGAAACGGGCTATGTCGTTTCGATACGCCTACGTGGCTTCGACCACAACGGTCATAAACCCCAACATCTATTTCCCAACTAACATTTAAATGCAGGGCGTTTCGATACGGGTCTAAGGCATTTCGATACGAGTTTCGAAACGGCCAGGGACGTTCCGAAACGGGTGCCTTGTTAGACTGCAACGGCTCTTTCTACTTAAAGGGTGTTTCGAAACGGGTTCGAGCGTTTTTAGCTAAGGTAGTGGATTGATTGGAAATCTTTAGTGGGGAGCTAAGGTAGTGGATGTAGACCTTGGTTAGAAGGTTGAACCACTATAAATCTTTGTGTCAATTCTCTTTTTAGCTTCCACAACCCTTTCACCCAAAAATCCACCTCTCCACCACTTGGTGAGCCATATCGGTTGAACGAATCGAGCACCCCACAACTCAATAATTGGTATCAGAGCTTGGCTCAATCGAAGAGGATTCACATCCTATTGAGAAGATCCGGCAAGCTCGATCACTATTTCATCAACCGGCTCAAATGACACAATTAATCGACAAACCGCCTTTCTTTGACGAAATCCACTATGCCCATTGGAAGACAAAGATGAAGTTCTTCATCAAATCTAGAGATTACAAGCTATGGAATATAGTTGAAGATGGTCCGTTCGTGCCTCAAAGAAGCAAAGCGGAGTGAAGTACCGACGATCACAAGAAGATGGAGCTTAATTGCAAAGCCTTGCACATCTTGTTTTGTGCTTTTGGCCCAACCATCTATGAGAAGATGTCTTCTTGTGAGAGTGCCAATGAGGTATAGGACAAACTTGAAGTCACATACGAGGGGATCGATGAAGTCAAGGAGACCAAGATTGGGCTCCTAACCTTAGAGTATGAGAACTTCAAAATGGATCCAGAAGAGAACATCGAGAAGATGTTTGATAGGTTCTCCACCATCACCAACTGTCTTAAAGGTTTTGGAGAAGCCATCCTGGAAGAGAAACTTGTCCGAAAGCTCATCTACTCACTTCCCGGTCGTGGGACTCAAAGAGGACCGCCATCATCGAAGCAAAGAATTTGAAGACTTTGAAGCTTGATGAACTCATGGGGTAACTCCTACTCATCAAATCATGAAGAAGAACAAAGATGATGAGAAGAAGAGGGAATAAATTAGAGCTATGAGAGAGAAGAAAATCAAAGGGCTAGGCATCAATGCAAGTGCCATGGCTCTCAAATCCTCCATTTTCCATCACGTTGATTCAAGTGAAGAGGAGGATGAAGAAGAAGAGATAGTTTATCTCTTCATGAAGTGTGCCCCGTTCATGAAGAAAGCCTTAAGAGATCTTGAACGAGAATCCAAGAAGAAGGAGAAGGCAAGCACTTCAAGCCATAAGAAGAAGGCACATGTGGCTACTTGGAGTGATGAGGACTCCACCGTCGATGAGCAAGCCAACCTTTGCCTTATGGCCATCGAAGAAGATTCAAGGGTAACCTCTAATTCATCTACTTCATGTTCTTACTCTTTTGATGAATTACAAGATGTCTATGATTACTTGGTTTTAGACTTTAAAAATCACATTTTGAAAAACAACAAATTGGTTTCAAAGTTAAAAATTCAAAATGATTTAATTTCTAAGACCAAACTTGAACTTGAAGCAAAACTCGAAGAGTTTGAATTAAAATGTTTTGATTTACAAAATTTGCTTCAAAAAGTTCAAGAAGAAAATAATTTGATTTCCAAAGAGCTAGAAAAGAAAAACAATTTTGGAAAATCAAATTTCTATGTTAGACAATCTAGTGCCCCTATATTTGTTAAAGGAAAATGTTTTAGAAGTGTTTGGGTCCCAAAAGGACTAACCACTTCAATTAAAAAGGATGACATTGAAAAATAGATTCCAAAGGGGACTAAAATTTGTGCTACTAACGTTTATGGATCCAAAGCAATTTGGATACCAAAAATCACTTGATTGTCTTTTGCTAGGTGTGATGGAGATGTTCAACAAGTCAAACATTGAGGGGGAGCTCCATGCACACTAAGGAAGAACACTTGAAGAAGGAAGGCTTCACATCCTCCCTTGAGTTCAAGTGTGGTAAAATCTAGTTGTTTTTGTTTTTATTTGATTTATTTTTCATTTAAGTCAACTAGATGATCATATATGTTGGACTAACATTTTTAATGATGCTTTGAGTAAGGGGGGCCATTTTAAAACCAAATTCTAATTTTTTGTCAAATTATTACCTCTATTGTTATTTTGAACTTAATGTTTTAAATTCTTTTTGATATAACAAAAAATGGGAGAAATGGTTTGAAAAATTGAATTTTCAAATGAATAAGGGGGAGCTTTATTTGATTTTTCATCTTTAATTCTCTTATTCACATTTTTAAAAGTTAAAGGGGGAGAATCCCAAACAATTTTTCAAGATAGTTTTATTATATCAAAAAGGGGGAGATTTTAGAACTAATGTTTTGATATAATAATTGAAAAATGTTTTAGACTGATTTAAAAAGTATTTAAAACAATTTCCAAAGTCCAAACAACTTGAAACTATGTTTAGGGATGTGTTTCAAATGGTTTTAAATGTTTTCAAAAGTCAAACTACACAAAACTGTCCAGGTGTTTCGAAACACCCTTAGGTGTTTCGATACGGGGGATTCTAGTAGCAAAAACGTTTCGATACAAGTATCGAAACATGCTTTCCCTGGATGAGATTTTAGCCCAGTGTTTCGAAACGGGCTATGACGTTTCGATACGCCTACGTGGCTTCGACCACAACGGTCATAAACCCCAACGACTATTTCCCAACTAACATTTAACTGCAGGGCGTTTCGATATGGGTCTAAGGCGTTTCGATACGAGTTCCGAAACGGTCATGGGCGTTCCAAAACGAGTGCCTTGTCAGACTGCAACGGCTCTTTCTACTTAAAGGGTGTTTCAAAACGGTGAGTTGCAGAAATGCATTTATGGTGGGAATTAAAGTCTTCAACGGCTCCAATTCAATCCCAATGGCTAGCAATGGCTATAAACTCATCAAGGAGTATAAAAGGGACCTCCAAGCGTCAAGTAAAGGCTAATGTTCATATTGTCAATCAACAAATGATCAAGAATTGTCTTAGAGCTTAAATTGTCATTTATTGTATAGACAAACACTAGTGAGCCAAAATTGTCGAATTTGCTCAAGTGTTTTAGGTTTTGGGTGAGTGCTAAATTGTGCAAACAAACACCTATTAGAGGAATTTGTGTTTGCTTTTATTTTCTCTTTGTAAAAGAGGGTTTGATCAAGGCTTTGGGTAGAAAGCTTGATTGGGTGTAAGGGTTTCCTCCTAAGCCTAGAAAAGGGACGAATCAATAGTGGATTGTTTGGAAATCCTTATTGGGGAGCTAAGGTAGTGGATGTAGACCTTGGTTAGAAGGTTGAACCACTATAAATCTTTGTGTCAATTCTCTTTTTAGCTTCCACAACCCTTCCACTCAAAAATCCACCTCTCCACCACTTGGTGAGCCATATTGGTTGAACGAATCGAGCACCCCACAACTCAACATACATGATTATATTCAATACTTTTTTGAATAATTTATTAGTTATCAATATTTTGTATCTAATTAATATTAATTATATCTATAAAATTATTTTTAATATAACTTTTCTAAACATATTCGAATGATTTATATTTAATTTTTATTTATATAATTATTTTAATATAATTTGATTAATTAATAAATTTAAATACACATATAAATATGTGATAATAAAAAAGTAAATAGAATTAGCTTATAAATTGGGTGAGAAAATATGTAATTTAAGTTATTTTGAGATTTTTGGTAATTGATAAGGGTAAAAGAGTCTTTACAACTCTAATATCAAACCACTAACCTCAAAAACTCCTATTAATATGAGCTTTTTCAAAATTAGCGGTTTCATCCCAATCCGCTCTTTCAATCCGATGTTCACCAAACAACAATATTAACATATTTGACTGATCAAACTTCTAATTATGCCTCAAATTTCTAATTTTTGTCCAAACCTCTCTTTACCAAATAGGGCCTTAAACTTTTTATAGGACCTATTTTATAGGTTAGCTAGCTGGCAAAAATTCTTCTACTTTTTTATATTTTTTCTGTGTACTAACGTTAAAAAATTAAATTTTTATTTATAATTTTAAATTGTAAACTCTAAATATTAAGCTATAAAAATATATTGTATACTCAATACTTTAAACTCTAATTCTAGCTATAATCAAAAACTATAATCCAAAGCTCTAAACCTATTTTTTTAATGATTGGGCACAAATAAAAAATCCACTGCATAGTCATTCTATCCTTGTATAAAAAAAATACAAAATTGATTAAAGTAAAAGAAAAGGAGGCAAATTAACATGTTAATCAAGATATCAAGATTTCAAGAGTTTGAAAAGAAAGATTTGTCAAAAAGAGTTTAAAAGATGGGCGGCCTCATCTGCCAATCTACCACGCCGACACGGCTATTAATGAATCCAAACACCACAAATCTCCCAATTGCACTGCCCATCGTCCTAGTTAATTCTTCACCAACCAGCTCTGAAATTGAATGCCCTCATCCTCTCTCCTGCTATATAAACATGACCTTATGCTACTGAGCTGTGAGTCAAGCATTAAGCATTCTCCTTTTGTTTTTGCTTATTTTTTTTCTCATTTCTTACAACTTCCATACCAATGGCTTGCAACGGGAAGCTTGAAGTCGAGGTGGAGCTCAAGTCTCCGGCAGACAAGGTCTGGGGTACCATTAGGGACTCCACCACAATTTTCCCTAAGGCCTTGTCCCATGATTACAAGTGCATTGAAGTACTCGAGGGCGACGGCAAGGCTCCCGGATCGGTCCGGCTCATCAGTTATGCCGAAGGTAATTAATGGTCACATAACACGTAATGATGTCAACAGAATTCAGATTCAGTTCTTTTTTCTTTTGTTCGTAGCAGGGTCTCCGATCGTGAAGGTGTCAAATGAGAGGATTGAATCGGTGGACGAAGGGGAGAAGATTTACGTTTACAGCATCTTTGATGGGGATCTGATGAAATACTACAAGAGTTTCATTGCTAAGATCGTGGTGGTTCCCAAAGGAGAGTCGAGCTCGGTGAAATGGTCGTGCGAATACGAGAAGGCGAGTGAAGAGATCCCGGACCCCAGCGTTATTAAGGAATTTGCCGTCAAGAACTTTGTGGAGATCGATGACTATCTTCACAAGGCTTAGAGGCCAGGCCATCGCCCATCGCCCATCGCCGCATCATGTATGTTTTATTAGTGAATAATATGCAGGGTTTCTTCTGCTGAATATCAGCATATAAGAGTAATACTATTTCATATATATTGTCCGTCATTTCAGGAGTTTCATTGCTACTGTAATAGAATAAAAGACTATGGTATTGCCATATTTAATACCTTTTAATTATGTTTAGATAATTAAGACATTACGAATTATATCATTCAATTATAATTATTAACAAAATCTCATATATTAATATAGTTAAATATTTAGCGTAAAAATTAAACCAACACTACCAACGAATTTGTTCAAGTGGTAAGTAGTTTGATATCGCTTAAGCATATCTCAAGTTCGAAGCTTGGTGTATGTAAAAAATTCATGATGAGAGACTCACCCACTAAAAATTAGATGTGCGGCGTGAATCAATCTGAATGAGTCAGGACAAAACTATCAGAAAAAATTAAACCAATACACCCGCTCCACGTATTTTTATATGCCAACAAATTATTATCTACTCGGCGTTTTAAATTATTTTTGTAAGGTTTTCTCACACTGAATTATTTTAAAAAAATATTTTTCTAATTGTAATCAAATATTTCAATGTGATTGTTATTTCCGATTAAATTGGCAAAGATTGACAAAATGACATGATTTGATATTGACTTACAAATTTCCGACATAATCGGCATAAAAATTATTTGCCCATTTTCAGTGTACTTTTAGACAGAGATATAGAGATTTCACTGTCGAACATTAGATTTCTATTATTGTTGAAGGAAGAGACCAAGCAAAAAATACCTTTGCCTTTTATTTTACCACCTTTTGCATTTTTCATGTTTTAATTTTCTGTATTATGCTTATTGTCCTTTATCTTTTTCTTAAAAAAATTTAATGTTTTGTTTAAAAAATAGACAAAAATTGACTCTTGGAGTCATCTATTCAACTTTTATATCTTTTGAATTATATATAAAAAAATTCTTTAGATTTAGATTTTATTATAAGAGTTAATTGCACGACATGTCTCCGAATTATGATTCTCATTTTAAATTGTCCTTAAATTTTTGAAAATTCTATTTTCATTTTAGACTATGACCCTCATTCTAAATTGATCTCTAAACTTTTTAAATATTTCAATTTCATCCTCAAATTATCTTTTATACCACATCCATATTATTACATAATATACATGTGTTTCATGACAATCAAAATTTTTTTACAACGGTTTTATCAACATAAGATAAGATTAGCATATACAAATATACTTTGGGGATGAAATCAAAAAGTTCGAAGACCAATTTAGAATGAGTCATAGTTTGAGGATGAAACTGAAATGCTCAAAAGTTTGGGGACCAAGTTAGAATGAAGGTCATAATTTGAGGATGAAATTAAAATGTTTAAAAGTTTAGAAATCAATTTAAAATGGGTATCATAGTTTGAAGACGTGTGATGCAATTAACTCTTATTATAATTAAGGCATAATGCTAAAAAATGCCCTTAATGTTTGACTGGATAGTCAATTTGGCTCCTATTCTTTTTTTGAAGCAATTTAACCCCCTAATGTTTCATAATGGGTCAAAATAGCCCCTCTGTGGGTGAAAATCGTTATTCAACTAACGATAAATGGCTTGAAATAGCGTGATAAACATACATGGCAGTACACACTGATATGATAGTATCATATAGACAAAGGTGTTGACTTGAAAGAATAACACATCAGCCAAAAAATAATTTTATAAAATTATATAAAATATAAAATTATTTTTTTATGTTGACGTATCATTCTGTCAAGTCATTTTAAGTTGTTTATTGTTAGTTGACTAACAATTTTCATCCATAGAAGGGCCATTTTGACTTAAAATAAAACGTTGAGAGTTAAAATGCTTTAAAAAAGAATATGGGTCAAAGTGACTTTTGAGTCAAACATTAGAGGTATTTTTTGACTTTATGCCTATAATTGAATCCAACTTTTACTACTCATCTCTAATAATTAACTTTAGTAATTTTTTTCAAATATATATTACCTGTAATTATTATTATCATGTTATATATGATATACATATATCAAACAAAGTTGAGACTCGACTTAAATTTGAAAATCGATATACTAAATACTAAAAATTTTGAGTTATTCGAACTTTTATTTTAGGGTAAACTACACAAAATACCATTGAACTTTAATATGCGTATCAAAAATACCACTGAATTATAAAACGATAATATTGTATCATTAAACTTTGTTTTACGATACTATTATACCATTGAACCTTGTTTTTGGCTCCAATCCAAGAACCCCACCATTAACCTGTAACAATCCGTTAAATGCAAAATGGCGTTATTTTGGTATAATTGCTTTGGTGCAAGCCAAAACTACATCATTTTCTTAGATTTCTTTTAAAGAAAACCTTATATTCAAGGAAGTTCAAACCAAGAACCTATTGGATTAAATGTTAGACTTAATATAAATCTAACGCAAATAATATATAAATAAAACTGCAGTTGAACTTAATTTTATTTATCTTATATATAATTTTATAATATTTATCACATAAATTTATAAATATATTAACTTTATGAACATATATTACTTATAATTTATATTAAAAAGATAAAATATTATTTACAATATATAACTAAATCCAAAACAATAAATTCTAAATACCAAATTGTAACCCCCTCGTCCCGGTCTGGCCGGATGACCAGTCTGAGTGGGCCACACGGGGAAAACCGAAGCGAAGCCCATTAAGGTTCCCCTCGTTTAGCAACCCTATTTTTTTTCTTTCATTTTAATCTTGTCTAGAGGATTGTTAAGTCCTAAGTGATCACGACAGCGGAACAATCAAAGGAAATTACATTCGAAACACAACCATGCATAAACAGCCCATTTTAAGCTTACAGGGCAGGCTGTATCGATACACCAGTCAAGGGTATCGATACGCCTTGCCTTGGTCAACCCAACCAGTCAACTCAAAAAAGACCGTACCGATACAGCCCTTGAGCGTATCGATACGCCCTCTTCGGTCAACATCTCGTGGTCAACGAGATGAACCCGTACCGATACGCCCCAACACCGTATCGATACTCCAAAAACTCCCCAATTTCTCAAAATTCCAGTGACCAAAAACCGTATCGATACCCCCCGAGTATCGATACACCCAGCCAAAATTGAGCCCTGGAGGCAGTGGCGTATCGATACGACCCTCAGGCGTATCGATACGCCCTACACTGCAACACTCCCAAATTCAACAAGACGAACAAGACTCGAACCTAAATGCATTTTAGGACTTCCCTAAACCCCAACAAGCATTCATACAACATTTACATACCACTATTTAGCCATACAAGTACCCAACATGTACAAACATCAAGGGAATCATGCAATTGATCAAAGATGACATTTAAGCATTCAAAGTTTCATACTTCAACATCCAAACATAAAGGAAACCTCAAAGGCATAAAGCCAACATTCATGATAAGCAATTTAGGCATGGATTACAACTCAAACATGGCATCACAAGCCATACAAAAGCAAGATAACATGGAGTCTAAGCAAGCTCTTAAACAACCAACAATCATCCATCAAAATGACACATGTCCCATTGCCTAACTATTACATGTTCAACATTAAAAACTCATACTTGAAGTACTTAAGGCTAACAACCACACTTGGAGGCCCTCCACTTGCGCAAGCAACCCACGAACTAAGGATCTGCAATGTTGAACAAAGAGAGCGTAAGCAATGATGCTTAGTGAGGGTAAACTCTTAAAAACAACCTCAACATTGCAGGGTCTGAGCACGATCTAGCCAAGGCAAAACACATATTTACCAAGGATCCACAAAAGCCACAAGATAAAGATGCATGAGCACTATTCAATATAAATGCCATGATCATGAGCTCAATTCCACAATACATGTGATCACATTTAAACATCCAATTAAAGATCATATATCTCAACACATTGATGCACTTGTCAATCAACATTGGCACCTAGCTATGACCCGAATACGCGGATAACCACGTTGGAACTCACATCAAACAACCACATTACCTCACGGTGGGATTACACTCATCACCGGTCTCGCGGAGGGGATTCCACTCATCCTCACGCCCCGTCGATGGGATTCCACTCATCATCGACTATATATAAATACAATTTCCGGGCGAACTCGTACTCCTCCTTGGTGACTCAACGCCACCAAGGCCACGCGCGACTTTTGACTCATGTGTACACACTAACATCCTAATGATCGATCATTTGTACTCAAGCATACTAGTGCCAACATTTTACTCATTTCACATTACTCATTTCAATCAATTCCGTGCTTAGCGCGTACTCACCATAAACCATCATCATGCATGTCTCAAGCATCACAAATCATGCCTCATCTCACATGTATAACACAATATACATAAGCATTCATATCACATTTCATACGAGACATACACATCCATATATATGAGTTCATCCAAAGGCTCTAGATCAAGTTTAGGATTAGGCTACCACCCTAATCCTAACTCTAGGTGGGTCCACCAAGCCCGACCTAGTCCATATACTCGAACCAACCATTTTAAAACCATATAAAACAATTAACCACTCACTTAAGCTACCAAGCTTAAAGACCAAGCAAGCGACCACCTTTAATTTCCCGGATTTACTTCCGATGCTTCACCGATGTCCAACCTCAATTCTTTCAAAACGGAGTTGAAATGGATGAGAAATGGGATGGAATAGTAGCTTGGTAGAGAGCTCTTCCCTTTCCCGTTGGTGAAGAAGAGAATGAATAGGAAAATGGGTGTTTTATGGTATAAAGGGGATTTAAATTAGAAAAATGGGTAAATTACAAAAAGGCCTTTAATGAATGGCTATTCCCTTGTTCTTTAAATAGCTCTTCAGCTTGCAATTAAATCAATTTGGTCCCATTTCAATATTTATTTTGAAACCCGAAATTTTAAAGGATCATTTTAATTATAACTCGAGCCCAAATAATATTAAAATATTATTTTCACCTAACCCCTAAACCCGAGTGTCACAACTCTCCCCCACTTAAGGAATTTCGTCCCCGAAATTACCTGGTGGAAACAAATACGGAAACTGCTCAACCATATCCGCTTTCCTCTCCCACGTGGCCTCTTCCACACCTCTATATCTCCACAACACCTTGACCAACTCTATGGTCTTGCCACGCAACACCTTGCTATCAGAAGCAAGTATTTCAACAGGCTCCTCATTATAGGACAAATCCAGATTTAGTTCTATTTCTTCAACGGGCATAACATGAGAAGGATTCGATCTATATCTCCTAAGCATAGACACATGAAAGACATCATGGATATTTTCTAATTCAGAAGGTAACCTCAAACGATAAGCTACTGGCCCAATCCGCTCAACCATCTCATACGGACCAATGAACCTCGGACTCAACTTGCCCTTTCGGCCAAATCTCATTACCTTCTTCCACGGAGATACTTTCAGAAACACTTTCTCACCCACTGAGTACTCAATCTCTTTCCTCTTCAAATCTGCATAAGACTTCTGACGATCGGAAGTTGCTTTCAAACGGTCACAAATCAACTTCACTTTTTCGGTAGTCCCTTTGAGTAAGTCTAGCATAGGCAACAACCTCTGACCTGTTTCAGCCCAACAAATCAAAGTCCTACACCGTCTACCATACAAAGCCTCATAAGGTGCCATCTGAATACTAGACTAATAACTATTGTTGTAAGCAAACTCAACTAACGGTAAGTGCTTCTCCCAAGAACCCTGGAAGTCAATCACACAACAACGAAGCATATCCTCTAGAATTTGTATCACTCGCTCTGACTGCCCATCGGACTGCGGAACTCCATGAAGTCTCACATTCTCAAGGATGTACAAGTTTGCCAACTTGTCTAAGGAATCCGTAGTGTTCACTGCTAAGAAGTGAGCACACTTAGTGAACCTATCAACAATCACCCAAACTGAATTCTTCTTCGAAGGAGACAAAGGCAACCCCGACACAAAATCCATGGTGATCCTCTCTCATTTCCATTCCGGAATCTTCAAAGGCTGTAGCAAACCTGAAGGAACCTGATGTTCTGCCTTCACTCTCTGACAAACCATACAACGGCTCACATACTCGGCTACATATCTCTTCAAACCAACCCAGAAGTAATCATTCTTCAAATCTCGGTACATTTTGGTACTACCCGGATGCATAGAAAAGGGACTCGAATGTGCTTCACTTAGAATCCGACGTCTCAACTCAACATCTTCTGGTACAACAATTCTATCTCTAAAGCACAACAAGCTCTCACCACTGAAACTAAACTCGGTCGGTATTTTTTCGGCTATGTCCTGAACCTGGGGAACTAAACTCACATCTTGCAACTGCTTCTCTCTAATCAACTGAATCAAAGAAGGCTTCACTTGCAACTCGGTGATCAAACCGCCATCATCGAACACACTCAATCTAGCAAACATAGCTCTCAACTCAACGGCTACTTTTCTACTCAAAGCATCGGCTACTACATTTGTTTTACCCAGATGGTACTCGATGGTCAAATCATAATCTTTTAGCAACTCTAGCCATCTTCTCTGTCTCAAGTTCAACTCTTTCTGTTTCATCAAGTACTTCAAGCTCTTGTGATCGGTGTAAACTATACACTTCTCACCATACAAATAATGACGCCAAATCTTCAATGCAAACACAACTGCGGCTAGCTCTATATCATGAGTAGGATAGTTCTGCTCATGAACCTTTAACTGTCTAGAGGCATAAGCAACAACTCTCCTTTCTTGCATCAAAACACATCCTAAGCCTACATAGGAAGCATCACTGTATATCACAAACTCCTTACCTGAAACAGGTTGCACTAACACTGGAGCATTCGTCAAAGCTTCTTTCAATTTCTCGAAGGCCTTCTGTCTTGCACCTGACCATTCAAACTTGACTCTTTTTTGCAACAATTTAGTCAAAGGAGCAGCTACTCTAGAGAAACCATCAACAAATCTCCTATAATATCCGGCTAATCCTAGGAAACTCCTAATCTCGGTCACGGACTTAGGCTGTTTCCACTCAACAATAGCCTCAATCTTTGATGGATCAACTCGGATACCTTTGGCCGAAATAACATGGCCAAGAAATACAACCTCTCGAATCCAGAACTCACATTTACTAAGCTTCGCATACAACTAATTGCTCAACAATCTCTGTGAAACAAATCTCAAGTGTTCATCATGCTCTTCTTCTGTCTTCGAGTACACAAGTATGTCATCAATGAAAACAACTACAAACCAGTCTAGATAGTCTCTAAAAATTTTGTTCATCATGTCCATGAATGTTGCATGTGCATTCGTGAGCCCAAATGGCATCACAAGAAACTCATAGTGACCATATCTAGTCCTAAAAGCTGTCTTCGGAACATCACACTCTTTCACCTTCAACTGGTAGTACCCGGATCTCAAATCTATCTTCGAGAACACCGAAGCACCTCTCAACTGATCAAACAAATCATCTATACAAGGAAACGAATACTTGTTCTTCACAGTCAACTGATTCAACTGTCTATAGTCAATACACATGTGCATGCTACCATATTTCTTTTTCACAAACAACACGGGAGCACCCCAAGGAGAACTACTAGGCCTAATGAAACCACGGTCTAATAATTCTTGCAACTGGCTCTTCATTTCTTTCGGAGCCATACGATACGGAGCTATCGAAACTGGATTAGACCCTGAAACTGTCTCAATCACAAACTCAACATCTCTGTCAGGAGGCAAACCCGGCAACTCTTCAGGAAACACATCTGGAAAGTCACAAACTGTTCTAGTATCTTTCGGTCTAGCTTCACTCATATCTGGATTCATAACATAAGCTAAATAAGCCCCACATCCAGAGTCCATCAACCTATAAGCCTCTAAAGCTGAAACCACATTAGACAAGAACTTAATGTTCTCGCCTACTACTACTACCTCGTAGTCATCAGAAAGTTTCAAAGAAATTCTTTTTGTCTCAAAATCCACACTGGCCCGATGCTCAACCAACCAGTCCATACCCAAAATAATATCAAAACCATAGAAAGGAAGTTCCATCATATCAACTGAGAACACATGACCCTGAATCTTCAGTGGACATCTCCTATACATACGTCTAACCACAATTGTCTCACCAAAAGAACTAGTAACATGCATACCTACATCTAAAATCTTAACAGGGATATCTAACTTCTGTGCATGCTCACTCAAAATGTAGGAATACGTAGAACCCGAATCAACCAAAGAAAGCAAAGACATAGACTGTAACTCGAAATTACATGCTATCACATCAGTGTCGTTCCCAGCCTCTCTCTGAGCATAGACTCTCGATGGTCCTCCCGCCTCTGGCTACACAGCCACAACATGAGCAAGGTTCCTCTGAGCATCTACCCTAGGTGCATCGGCCCTAGGCTGGAAGTAGCCACGACTGCGCCCACGGCCTCTCTGAAAATCATTCGCTCTCGTAGGAGCCTGAGCAATGTTCGGTGCCTGAGCCGCCTGATGCGAACAATCCCTCCTAAAGTGGTCCCTCAAACCACAGTTCAAACAAGCATGAAAGTTACCCTAACACTCACCAGCGTGTTGTCTCCCACAACGGGTGCACTCGGGCAAACGCCCTCCTCCTCTATGGCCATGATGGCCCCTACCATGATGGCCACCGCCACGTCTATGGTCAAACTGATGTCCGCCACCTCTGTGCCTCTTGGCATCTCTACCATCAAAGTGGTTATGCCTCTTGCCAGAACTAGAACCATCAGATCGTTTGTCCGAACCCAAACTGTGCTCTAAGTCCTTGGCCCTCGCGACCAATACATCAAAGTCTGAGTAGTCAGAAGCTAACGTGTATCTCTTGACCTCTTCATTTAACCCATAGCGGAAACGGTTACAGCATTCCACCTCCGTAGGAACCAACTCTGGTGCATACTGACTCAAGTGAACAAAGCGGATCTCATAATCAGTCATAGAAGCCTCTCCCTGAGTAAGGGCCATAAACTCTCGCTTCTTCTCATCTAGGTACCTCGGTCCCAAGTACCTCTTCCTAAAGGCGGACTCAAAGAAATCCCAATCTATCTCTGCCTCTGGAACCCCAGTAGTAATGGTGACCCACCGGGTGTAGGCATCACCCTAAAGCAACGAGATCACACAACCCAACCTACGTGTGCCCGCACAACCCATCTGAGCCAAGATACGAACTGTCTTCTCCAACCATAAATCCGACCTCTCCGGAGTAGATCCCCTAAACTCCTCGGCCCCCAAGCTACGGAGCCTCTCCAAAGGTAGACTGGCATCGTCACACCTAGGCTGAGCTGCAGCCTGAGCTCCCGCAACTGCGGCCTGAAATGCTCCCGCTATTACTTGCACTAGCGGAGTCATATCAATTCTAGCTGGACCTTGGCCACCTTGAGGTCCTTCTCCTTCCGCTCCATCCTCGCCTCCAGCTTCAGGCGGAGGTAGTGGTGGTGGTGGAAGTGGTGCAGGAGCGCCAACTCCCGCGGCTACCGGCCCTTCTATGTGAGCCTCCACACCAACGGCCGGCTCAACAGGAGCCGCAACCCGTGGTTCCTGACGAACCACTCTCGGCCTACCTCTCGGTCTAGACATCACTCTCACAGATATTAACTACAACCACAACCACAACAACAAAACATACAAAGCTGGGTTAGCAAGGCAAGGCTTCCAAGTGTTCAAGTACGTTCCCTCACTTAAAAATCCTTTTTCCAATGTAATAGTAGCAATAGGACTCTTACACACATGCTTTGAAACAAAAGCAATCAACATACTTGTCAAACAAGCAACCATTCTTACAAAGCAAGCAAACACCATGCATATCAATCAAAAACTTGAACTTAAAAAAGATACGCCTTGCCTTGGTCAACCCAACCAGTCAACTCAAAAAAGACCGTACCGATACAGCCCTTGAGCGTATCGATACGCCCTCTTCGGTCAACATCTCGTGGTCAACGAGATGAACCCGTACCGATACACCCCAACACCGTATCGATACTTCAAAAACTCCCCAATTTCTCAAAATTTCAGTGACCAAAAACGGTATCGATACTCCCCCGAGTATCGATATGCCCAGCCAAAATTGAGCCCTAGAGGCAGTGGCGTATCGATACGACCCTTAGGCGTAATGATACGCCCTGCACTACAACACTCCCAAATTCAACAAGATGAACAAGACTCGAACCTAAATGCATTTTAGGGCTTCCCTAAACCCCAACAAGCATTCATACAACATTTACATACCACTATTTAGCCATACAAGCACCCAACATGTACAAACATCAAGGGAATCATGCAATTGATCAAAGATGACATTTAAGCATTCAAAGTTTCATACTTCAACATCCAAACATAAAGGCAACCTCAAAGGCATAAAGCCAACATTCATGATAAGCAATTTAGGCATGGATTACAACTCAAACATGGCATCACAAGCCATACAAAAGCAAGATAACATGGAGTCTAAGCAAGCTCCTAAACAACCAACAATCATCCATCAAAATGACACATGTCCCATTGCCTAACTATTACATGTTCAACATTAAAAACTCATACTTGAAGTACTCAAGGCTAACAACCATACTTGGAGGCCCTCCACTTGCGCAAGCAACCCACGAACTAAGGATTTGCAATGTTGAACAAAAGGAGCGTAAGCAATGATGCTTAGTGAGGGTAAGCTCTTAAAAACAACCTCAACATTGCAGGGTCCAAGCACGATCTAGCCAAGGCAAAACACATATTTACCAAGGATCCACAAAAGCCACAAGATAAAGATGCATGAGCACTATTCAATATAAATGCCATGATCATGAGCTCAATTCCACAATACATGTGATCACATTTAAACATCCAATTAAAGATCATATATCTCAACACATTGATACACTTGTCAATCAACATTGACACCTAGCTATGACCCGAATACGCGGATAACCACGTTGGAACTTACATCCAACAACCACATTACCTCACGGTGGGATTACACTCATCACCGGTCTCGCGGAGGGGGTTCCACTCATCCTCACGCCCCATCGATGGGATTCCACTCATCATCGACTATATATAAATACAATTTCCGGGTGAACCCATACTCCGCCTTGGTGACTCAACGCCACCAAGGCCACGCGCGACTTTTGACTCATGTGTACACACTAACATCCTAATGATCGATCATTTGTACTCAAGCATACTAGTGCCAACATTTTACTCATTTCACATTACTCATTTCAATCAATTCCGTGCTTAGCACGTACTCACCATAAACCATCATCATGCATGTCTCAAGCATCACAAATCATGCCCCATCTCATATGTATAACACAATATGCATAAGCATTCATATCACATTTCATACGAGACATACACATCCACATATATGAGTTCATCCAAAGGCTCTAGATCAAGTTTAGGATTAGGCTACCACCTTAATCCTAACTCTAGGTGGGTCTACCAAGCCTGACCTAGTCCATATACTCGAACCAACCATTTTAAAACCATATAAAACAATTAACCACTCACCTAAGCTCCCAAGCTTAAAGACCAAGCAAGCGACCACCTTCAATTTCCCGGATTTACTTTCGATGCTTCACCGATGTCCAACCTCGATTCTTTCAAAACGGAGTTGAAATGGATGAGAAATGGGATGGAATAGTAGCTTGGTAGAGAGCTCTTCCCTTTCCCATTGGTGAAGAAAAGAATGAATAGGAAAATGGGTGTTTTATGGTATAAAGGGGATTTAAATTAGAAAAATGGGTAAATTACAAAAAGGCCATTAATGAATTAGTCGCTACACACACCAAGTCAAGAAAAAAGTTGAAGTACAAAAAATTTGAAAAATAGTGTTTACCTATTATAACATGAGACTAAAAATAAGGCATCAAAAAGGATTAAGCATTGGTGATATAAACACTAGTTATAATCCTATCAGCCTTGATTATATCTTTAAAGATGTTGATACATTATAAGAATAACTGCATGAGAAAGAGAATTTACTGCTAGATGGTGAAAATGTTGGTATGTTGTCTATGAATATCTCTGATGATGAAATGAATGTTGATCAACCTCAAGATACTCAACAACAAATTTATCTCATTCAAGTTTCAATGCAACACCAAGTTAGAATGATGATGAACCCGATGGTGGTGTTTTAAGTCCAATTAAAGAAGATGATGGACAAATTAGTGGTGAAGGTGAGAATAGATCTTTTAATTGGTGTGAATGAGACTATAAGGCTAGTATTACTAGTAGACATTTCTGTGATAGATCAAAATTTGATGAAAATATGTATCATTCACCTAAAAGAAAAAAAAGTACTAAAAAGCATACTTCTAAAGTTTTTTCTTCCTGCAAAAGATTGAATTCTAGTAACCTTGGGTATAGTGATTTTTTTTACTAGCACTTAAAGTTTTTATCTACCGAGATAATTTTTAAATTTTCAGCCTTCACATGATTATTATCCGCCTTTTCTAATTATGGTGTATGTAACACTCTGTTTTTTAAAAAAATGATAATAAAAAACGAAAAGAAATGAAAAAGGGTGATGAAATGAGAACAAGGCTGGTGGTGCTTGAACCCACAACCTCACCCCTCCACTCTCCCATGTGTGCTAAACTACTAAGCCAAGTGCTCATTTTTGTCAAGGTTTGCTTCGTATAATATTAGATTCAAAGTGGGAAGCTTATTAAATAAGGTTTACAACCCATCTAACTCTTCACCTACCCGAGATAAGGGCTATTCGAATTCTAGATGTTTGGAATCCTAAAAACTTCTCTTACCAACCCCTCCGGCTCTAGCTCCGATTTGACACTGCCCGGCCGTGCCCTTAGCCGCCACTATAGTGTCTGCTTCCTTTCCCCAGTCACAACCCTGTAGACCACTCGCAGGGATACATCGTCGTTCGACGTGGAGGGTAGTGAAAGGCCCAACGTGAAACCCAAAGTTTGCGCCACCTATCTTCGTTGATTCTGGTCACCTTTGTCGTTTGTGGGAGACACGACCGCCAGATTTGAACTCTCCATGAAAGGGCGAGTAAAACCCCTCCCTCCGTTCATCGGTTCGTTGTTGCTAGGGGCCTCGTCGAAGTTACGTCGAGTTCGGTCGTTTTCCTCTATTTTGGTAAGATTCAGTAATTTTCGGCCTGAATCTGATTCGTGGATGTGAATGGTTGAGTTGCTGAGTTAATTTTCGTTCTTTTCCGGCAGAATCATGTACTTTGGGGTCACCAGCGACATTTCGGCGACAACTCTGATGAGTTTCCGGTCATGGTAAGTGAACCAAACCAATATGATATCTAAACCAGCCCAACTCGGTTTGAACCGGACAACCCGGTTTGAGTCCAAACCCGAACCGAGTCCGACCCGATCCATCTGCCTGAGTCGACCTAACCCATCTGCCCGAGTCTGACCCGATCAATCTGCCCGAGTTCGACCTGACCCGTTTATCGAGTCAACTCGCCCGAGTTGACTTAACCGAGTCAAACCATTTGATCAATGACGTAAGCGTTGACTTGACCGCAGACATCAGCGTTGAATTTGACTACTGGCGTCGGTGTAAAATCAGTGTTGACTTTGACTTTGACCCTAAAAGTCAAAATTTCTGAAAAGTCCTATTTAATGTTTTTCGACGTCCTGAGTTTGATTTTGAAGCTCGTTTCGTGAAATTTTGACCCAAAAGACTCTGAATCTGACCTTGAACTCGAACTTGTATATGTATTTATTTATTCAGTTAGGAGTACTTTGAATAAGGACTAAAATATGATATTGTGTGATTGAAGGTGTTCTCAGTTTCTTGAATACGAGATGTTGAAGGACGTTGAATTTGGGTTCGAGGGTGTTCGAATGTCATTCATGGATTGACCGATATAGCAAGGATTCAAGGTAATACATTACTATCTCTTGTATGCTTTATGAACATGTCGATATTCGATTAATGTGTGTTGAGTGTGTAAAAGTTCTATTATTTACACCCTTTTTAACCCATATTTCTGCTGCATTCAAGCATCATTGCATTGCATTTAGGTCAGTTTACAGTAAAACATCACAAATACACTAAAGGCGCAGATTCTACTAAAAGATGGCTGATTTTGCAGGTTGCTGCCATAGTTGACAAAGAAGGCAGGCGCAGGGCAGCGAAGCAGTAGAACTGAACTTGACAAGCAGACGATGAGGACGAAGCTGCCATGGACCTGTCGTGACAGCAATGTGACAGCAGCCTTATGAAGAGGAAAAGTAAAGTGGACCTCGATAGATAGAGAAAAATCTGCTCGTCTGTCATGTGAAAGCCAAATATTTTTCCAAGCCCCGAATTAAAAGATATGTCAAGTCAAAGCTCAAGGAGAGGAAATTCCTAGAAACAAGGATGGCGGCTGCAAAGAAGAATCCTTGGAGATTAAGTCTTCATTAGAATCTTACTTTTAATTAAAGTTGTAATCCTTGTTAGCTTAGAATACTTGAGCCCAAAGCTTATATAAGGGCATAGATTTAACCTAGGAGATCACACATCATACCCCATAACCGATAACCTAAACCCCTCCGTTGTTTACCCGTCGTCATCATGTTCTAAAAACCCCTAGGGCCATGGGTTGTTTTGTAAAGTAGTTGCAAGGGTTGTTTTGTTTTAGGATTTTCCAAGTTCAATAAAATAAACTTCAAGTTCTCTTATTTTGGTTTTAATATCCTGCAAGAGCATCGGGAGAGCATTGTGAGGTTATCTATTTACTTAGCATCGGGAGAGTTAAGTATACGAAAGAAATAAGAGCGAGTTCTCTAGTTTATAGTTGAACTATCTCGTGCCTAGGGATAGGGCGAGGTTAAGTGGCTAAGGAAGAATTCATACACATCGGTGTTCATCCTTCGATTCACGCCGGGAGGTATCGTCAAAGACGTGATCATCGACAGACTTGGACCTAGGGATAGGCCAAGGCAGATCTGGGATTCTTGCCAAACTTGGAGTACGGAGTTGGTGTGTTTGCTGCCGCGACAGCTAACGGACAGCCGCCGCGACAGGTGCTGTCGACGACGGGAGCGACGACAGAACTGGATTTCCTAAACTCTTCAATACCTGCACTACTGAGCAATTCAATACCAGCCCATTCTCTTTATCTTGATATTTCTACTCTCTTTAATTACGATTACTTTATTATTCTCGTGACAACTTTCTAAACTATTTTATTTACTTTGTGCAGTGAAATTAAGGTGAAGTCATTAGCCCAATCCCTGTGGAGACGATATCCGATACTTCATATCACTTTACTACTTGCGTCGTGTACACTTGCACTACAATTGCGATAGACTCTTTTACACGCAACAAGTTTTTGGCGCCGTTGCCGGGAATTGGCAACATAACTACACCTTTCCTTTATTGCACTTTTCGTTTTTACTTTTATTTTCGTTTTTATTTTTATTTTTCTTTAATTTTTCTTTGGTGTTCAACTCTTGCTCTTTCACAAGGTTTTCTTGTTTATGCGCAGATCTAAAAGAGGGGAGGATCCTGAATATCCATTAGATCCGGAGATCGAACGTTCCTTCAATCTCAAGAAACAAGTCTGCCACCTCTTAGACAGAAACGAATACCTTGAGGAACAGCTAGAGAAAATGGGCCATAACCAACCTGCTGGCGGTGGCATACCACCCCTTGGCGATCTTAACCCGCCTGTCGGTGACCCGCCCGCAGCAGCTGGACGACGGTCATGTCGAGACTACATGCTGAACGATCATGTAGAGCTGGAGACCACGCTGCCGGATATTGATGTTGATAACTTCGAGCTTAAGCCTGTCATGTTTAATATGATCAACAACGCCGGGCAGTTTAGTGGTGCTGCGACAGAAGATGCTAGAGAGCATCTCAAGACGTTCCAGGAGATCTGTGGTTCGTTTAGACTACCAGGAGTTAGTCCGGAGATACTGAGGCTTCGGTTATTTCCTCATTCATTGAGGGACAGAGCTAAAACTTGGTGGAATAAACTAACACAGGGTTCAATAGTAACTTGGGCAGATTTATCTCGTGAATTCTTATCTCGTTTTAATCCTTCGCATTTATCTGAGCGATTACGTAACGAAATTGCTACTTTTCAACCGGAAGATGACGAGCCGATGCACGAGGCCTGGGACAGATTTACTACTCTTCTTCGAAACTGCCCAATGCATGGATTCCCCGTCTGGAATCAGGGTACAAAGTTCTATAATGCTGCCAACCTACAAACTCGCATCCGAATTGATTCTGCGGCGAATGAGTTATTATTGGATAAAGATCCGGACGAGGCACTTCAAGTTTTGAAAAATCTGGCCAAGAATGAGGAGCAGTTTCCGACTGCAAGAAGAGGGGGTAAACGGGTACTTGCTGTCAAGGACTATGAGGCCGACAGCACTATGAAATCACAAGTAGCATTCCTTACTAAAGCAATGAAAAGGTTATTGAATGATGATGGATTACAAGGATTTGCTGTTGAGGAAGTATGTGATATCTGTGACGGAAATCATAGTAGGGATGAGTGCCCAATACAAGTAGAAGAGGGAAAATATGTTGGAAATTACAAGTCAAATTACAATTCCAACAATTACAATCCCAGTTGGAGAAAGGATCCCAAATTTTCCTGGAGTAATCCCAATAATGCCCTAAATCCGCAAGCACATAATCAGAATCATGGAGGTCCTAGACTGCTGACGCGACAGCAGCTGCCGCAGAACCTGCTGCCGCCGCAGCAACAGCAGCCACCAACCGCCACGAGTAGTATATTGGAACAGACTCTGGCCACTTTTATGTCTCAAACCGGTACTTATATTGAGAATATGAATCAGTTTGTCAAGAAGACAGAGAATTTCATGGATAAGACGGAGATGAGGATGACAAACCATGAAGCTACTTTGAAATCTCTGGAGACACAAATGGGTCAGGTGTCGCAACATATTAAGCCACGGCAGAATGGAGGATTTCCTAGCAATACTGAAAATGCTAGACCACCCACACATGAGCAGTGTAAGGCGATTACTACTAGGAGTGGGAAGAAACTACCAGGGCCAGAAAAAGCTGAAACAAAAAGGGAACCTGCCGAGGAAGCTGCCCCGACAGGTGATAAATAGACTGCTCCCGATGAGCCTGTCACGACAGCAGAAGCGACAAAGGAGAAAAAAGATGATTATCGTCCTCAGATTCGCATGCAGTGGGAAGAACGCATTGCTGACTACCGTCCCCCACCACCCTTCCCTTAACGGATACAGCAAGCTAAGCATGAATCTCAACTTAAAAAGATTTATGATATTTTTAAGCAGGTTCATATTAATATTCCATTGTTAGATGTCGTTAGGGAGATGCCCGGTTATGCTAAATTTCTCAAGGATGTCATGTCGAAAAAATCCAAACTTGGGGAATTTGAAACGGTAAAGATGACAGAAGGTTGCATGAGCATTCTTCATCGGCAGCCACCCCAGAAAAAGAAGGATCCGGGGAGCTTCATCATACCTTGCATAATCGGAAATAAATTCGTGGGTAAGGCACTTTGTGATCTCGGTGCTAGTGTTAATCTAATGCCCAAATCTGTTTTCCAGAAATTAGGTATTGGGAAGGCGCGGCCCACGACAGTAACTCTGCAGCTGGCAGACCGCTCTTACGTTCATCCAGAGGGAAAAATTGAAGATATTTTGGTAAGAGTGGATAAGTTTATTTTTTCTGCTGATTTTCTTGTTTTAGATTGTGAAGCAGATGAAAATGCACCAATAATCCTTGGGCGACCCTTCTTAGCCACGGGAAGATCACTGATTGATGTGGAGAAAGGAGAACTCACCATGCGAGTAAACGATCAAGAGATTAAGTTGAATGTTCTCCAAGCAATGAAACATGCTGATGTGGACGAGGAATGCAAGGCTATCACTGATGTTACCCTTGATCAACCCTGCATCAGGTCGGGTTGTCACGATATTAAATTTAGTCACTGCCACGGCAGCCACCTACAGGCCTGTCACGACAGCGACGACGACAGCACCGACGACAGCGACTCCTCTAAATCCGATTTATCTGATACTGAAGATCAGGAGGAGGTAAACTGGATAGGCAATCGTCCAGGTAAGTTATTCAAACCTTTGAATTATACTTCGGATAACCATTTAATCAAAAAGCCATCTATTGTTGAACCACCTGCCTTAGAACTGAAGCCCCTGCCAGGGCAGCTTAAATATGCTTTTCTTGGTTCAAATGATACGTTGCCCGTAATCATCTCTTCTAAGCTGCCGCAGGAACAGGAACGACAGCTAATCGACATGCTGAGGCAGCACAAGAAGGCGATTGGATAGACGATTGCTGATATACAAGGAATTAGTCCGGCGTTATGCATACACAAAATCCTTCTAGAGGAAGATCATAAGCCGACTATTGATGCCCAAAGACGGCTTAACCATGCGATGAAGGAGGTGGTGCGTAAAGAGATAATCAAATGGTTAGATGCTGGTATTATTTACACCATCTCCGACAGCAAATGGGTGAGCCCGGTGCAATGCGTCCCCAAGAAAGGAGGAATAACCGTTGTAACCAACGAGAACAATGAGTTAATCCCAACCAGGACTGTGACCGGTTGGAGGGTTTGTATGGACTATTGGAAGCTTAATAAAGCTACCCGAAAGGACCACTTTCCTTTACCCTTTATTGATCAAATGCTTGATAGATTAGCGGGTAAACCTTACTATTGTTTCCTTGATGGTTATTCAGGTTACAATCAAATCGCGATCGCACCGGAGGATCAAGAAAAGACGACTTTCACATGCCCCTATGGAACGTACGCATTTAGGAGAATGCCATTTGGATTATGCAACGCACCCGCCACCTTCCAAAGGTGCATGATGGCCATATTCTCCGATATGGTGGAGGACTTCCTCGAGATTTTTATGGATGATTTTTCCGTCTTTGGAGACGATTTTGAGAGTTGTCTAGGCAATTTACAAAAGGTGCTTGAAAGATGTGAAAAAGCAAACTTGGTCTTAAATTGGGAAAATGCCACTTTATGGTGGATGAGGGGATAGTCCTAGGCCATAAAATTAGCTGTCGTGGAATAGAAGTCGACAGGGCCAAAATAGAAGTGATCGAGAAGCTGCCGCCGTCGACCACAGTCAAGGGCATTAGGAGTTTTTTAGGGAATGATGGGTTTTAACGGAGATTTCTTGCTAACTTCTCAAAAATCACGAAGCCCCTATGCCATCTTTTGGAGCAGAACCGACCCTTTGACTTTAATGAAGAATGTACTGAAGCATTCAAGGTTCTGAAGGAAAAGTTAGTAACAGCCCCCATAGTACAGCCACCAGACTGGACGCAGCCATTTGAGATTATGTGTGATGCTAGTGACTATGCTGTCGGGGCAGCACTTGGGCAGCGCAGAGATAAGCTGTTTCATGTCATATACTACGCCATCAAGACATTAAATGACGCCCAAGTGAATTATACCACCACAGAGAAGGAGCTGTTAGCTGTGGTGTTCTCCATTGACAAGTTTCGTTCTTACATACTTGGGATGAAAGTAATAGTGCACACAGATCATTCTGCCCTTAAGTATTTGTTTGCAAAGAAGGATGCAAAGCCTAGATTGATACGGTGGATCTTGCTACTACAAGAATTCGACCTTGAGATCAAGGACAAAAAGGGGACAGAAAATCAGGTGGCAGATCACTTGTCAAGATTGGAGACGGGACAGAGTCTGCCAATAGATGAGACACACATACTGGAGACCTTCCCAGATGAGCAGCTCTTTACTGCCGCAATCGCTGCTGCGACAGCCATGGCGGCAGGTAAGTCTTCTGAACTCCCCTGGTATGCTGATTTCGTTAATTTTATAGTTAGCAGAATACTTCCTTCTGATCTTAATTATCAAGCCAGGAAGAGGTTCCAAAATGATGTTAGGCATTATTATTGGGACGAACCTCTCCTTTTCAAAATGTGTGCAGATCAGGTTATAAGGAGATGCGTACCACAAGAAGAGAAGGAAGACATTCTCCATCACTGCCATGCTTCACAATATGGAGGTCACTTAGGAGGCAATAAAACCGCTGCCAAGGTGCTGCAGTCAGGATTCTACTGGCCGACACTGTATAAAGACGCGCAGGACTTCTACAAGAACTGTGACAGGTGCCAGCGGGCAGGTAACATCTCGAGGAGAAACGAGATGCCACTGCAAAACATTCTAGAAGTCGAAATCTTCGACGTTTCGGGGATCGATTTTATGGGACCTTTTCCATCTTCATGTGGAAATCTATACATTCTCCTAGCAGTGGACTATGTCTCCAAGTGGGTAGAAGCAATCGCAACTCAAAAGAATGATGCCAAAACGGTCCAAAAGTTTTTACACAAAAATATTTTTTCTAGATTTGGCATCCCTAAGGCGATTATCAGTGATGAAGGGAGACATTTTGAAAATAGGGTTATTGTTGCCGCCTTGAAGAAATATGGTGTCAAGCACAGGATCGCGACAGCATACCACCCACAGACCAATGGACAAGCTGAGATATCTAATAGGGAAGTTAAGAACATTCTTGAGAAGATGGTTAAGCCAACTAGGAAAGATTGGTCTTTACTTCTAAATGATGCGTTATGGGCATATAGGACAGCTTTTAAGACTCCATTGGGAATGTCTCCATACCGTTTGATTTATGGGAAAACCTGTCATCTGCCTGTCGAGATAGAGCACAGGGCATACTGGGCAATCAAGGCAGTGAATATGGACTTGGACAAGGCAGTCCAGAAAAGGTTGTTGGATTTTAACGAGATCGATGAAATACAGACAATGGCCTACGACAATGCAAGAATTTACAAGGAGAAGACAAAGAAGTGGCACGATAGGAAATTGCTGCCACGTCAGTTCTGCCCAGGACAGCTTGTGTTGTTGTTCAATTCTAGGTTGAAACTCTTCCCAGAGAAGCTTAAATCTAGATGGTCTGGCCCGTTCCAAGTGGTTCAAGTTTTTCCCCATAGTGCCATCACGATCCAATCATTAAAAGACGGGCACCAATTCAAAGTCAACGGAAAGCGCCTCAAGCATTATCAGGGGACTGAAGCCCCAGGAATTCAGGAAGTGGTTACCTTAGGAGATGCCCCACAAGGCATCCCTAATTTAACCTAAATTTTATTTTTATTTATTTTTATTATTTATTATTAGGAAATTAGGTTTATTTTATCCGAATAATGTTTTTATTTTTTGTTTTTAGGAAATAAAGGAGTCAAGAAGAAAAGGAGAAGTGACCCAAGCCCACCATCCATCCATCAGCCCAACAGAGCCCATTTATTGAAGCCTGTCGTTTCGGCTGCCGCCACAGACGGATAAGACAGACTGTCAACAGACTGTCACGGCGTGCGGCAGACGCATAACAGATGTATAAATGCGTGTCAAATGTGTCAGACGCATAAATGCCCGTTATTCACGCCTGCCGTTACCGCATTAAATGGGCAGCAACTCGACCGCTATAAAACCCCGTTTTCCCTTCCATTTTTCATCACTTCTGCTTTTTCTTACTTGCTTCTCATCTCATTTTTCTTTGTTTTCGTTTCAAACCCTTGCAACTATGACAAGTCGTCGTTAACCGGTCAAAATAAATATAAATAATTAACCTCTTTCAGCAATAAATAAAATAAGAAATTAAATAAGTATAGGGAAAGAGGGTCGATCCGCAGGGAGATTAGCTGGAATTGTTGACTTGAATTTGTTGAATCCGAAGTCCCAGGAACATCTGCAAGGAAATAAAAAAAAGGGGGTGATATTTGATTTCGAATGAAGTAAAAAAAATAAATGCAAGAATTAAGGAAAATAATAGAAAAAACCAAATGTGCAAATTAGCCTCGAGCTAGCCTTGTCAATTCCTTCGATCATTGAAATAGATTTTTACTTCGGGGATCATGTCGGTTACAGTCTGCGAGGCCCAACCCGTCGCAACTTGCTTTTCTCTCGAGTAACCAATTCTCCCAAGACTATCTTCGAAGGTTGATTCTTAAACAAATTAACCACGTCTATCGCCGTTAAAGTGTTTAGTTTTGAAAGCAGGAAAAGCCCAACTCAGAAATTGTCTAAAAGTAGAATCGCTTCTGATTTTATCTTTCCTTAGCGGACCGCCGCTAAGAGTGTTCACAGGAAGTCGAAATTGCCACAGGCCGATCCTTCCTCCCAACTATGTCTTTAAACGATTCCAGATCAACGAGCTCTTTTGATTTGAAAAATGATTAAAAACTTTAGTAAGGCCGATTGCCAAACTATCTAAACAGAAAGATAAAAATGTATTCCCGAAGGAATTTAGGCAATGTTCAATTCTCACGATTAGAATTGATTTGGCTAACTCTTGGCTCAAGAAATTTAGCTAAGCATGATATTGATTATCATGCTTAACTTAATTTTAGAAAAACAATTAAATAACATAAAAAATGAAAACAAGAAATTAAAGGAAAATGAACTTGAATTAAAACTAAAAAGAGTTTACAAAGATAAAAACTAAAATGAATGATGGATGATGATCTAAGCCTTTACCAAGGGTGATACTTATAGGCTTAGATTTACAAAGATAAAGTGATAAAATAATTTAAAATAATAAACAAAAGATAAAACAATTCAAATGTTTTAAAATTTAAATGCAGGAATCTAATCGGATAAGCTGATAAGCTCTCTATGAACGTTCCAGAAGCTTCTAGAAGTCGCCACGTCACTGCCACGTCAGACGCGTCGTGCCCGGTGTCGTGCCCATAATGCCAGTCATGACAGAATTATAATAAAAACTGCAGAAATGCCTCATTTTCACTGCTATTTCCAGAATTGGGTCCCTGCACAAAATGTAACGAAAACAACATGTATTAAGCAGCAAGAAGTCCCAATAGCTAGAAAAATAACAAATGAAATATGTCATAATTGAGCACTCATCAAACTAACATGTCTTCTAGACAGACCCGCCGCAGTGCTGCCTCAGCCTCCTCCTCCGCAGCAGCATCGCCCTTCGCAAACAAGGAATTATGGGAAGAAAGAGGCTTCCTCTACATCCGCAAAGCACCGAACATGGGGCTCCGACCATTCATCGCGAAGGCAATCAAGGCTCTACTATGGGAGCAATTCGCCGAACAACCGGCAGAATTGAATGATACATTAGTCCGGGAGTTCTATGCTGCCATTGACAGCAGAACGGCAACATATGTCACCGTCCGAGGGGTCGAGGTGCCATTTACAGCTGACAGCATCAACCACATGTATGGCCTATATTTTGGCCCCGACGATGATGCCCATCAGAAATTTTTAGATACCCTCGATGCTGCCGCCTATGGAGCTGTCATGGCGGAGGTGACAGAGGAAGGAACAACATGGACCACGAGCAAAAAGAACCCCAACTCTGTTAAAAGGGGGCAACTACTCCCAGAAGCCAAACTTTGGAACGCTTTCATCAAAAAGTGTATCATGCCGTCCTCCCATCACACGACGGTGAACCAGCAGCGGCTCACCCTGATTCATTCAATCATGAACGATAGGCCCATCAACGTGGGCCGCTATATGAGGGAAAGCATCTTGGACTGCACATTCCGATCCGCCTCCCGCCTTTGCCTACCATTCACAATCACTTCCCTATGCCGCTGCGCTGCTGTCCCCGAGGCATCCACCGACAAACTAGTCCAAGGTCGAGGCTGGACCGACAACAACATCACCAGCCTCATGGAGCTAATAGTCGCAACACCTATCTCCTATTTCAACCCAGCCGGCTCCCCAGCAGAATCATCCGAGGAGCCTGCCCCTGAACCTGCCGCCGCCACCGCCCCGACAGATCAATCTGCCCACATCCTCGCTGCGATACAACGGGTGGAAGTGAGACAAATGGGACTGATGACCTTCATTCGGGATTTCACCAACTCTACGGTAAATTTCATTACCAATACTTTAAATTATCCCAATGTTATTTTTCCCACTTTTCCAGACCACTACTTCCATATCCCCACCCCTGTCCACACACCTACACCGCATGCCTCCCCACATACCCATTCCACCGCTTCCACCCCATCACCTGCCCCGACGGCAGCTGCAAGTCCTCCGGTCGACAGCCCCGCACGTGGAACGAAGCGGCCAGCCACAGCCGACAGCGAGGAGGAACCTCTGATTAGGAGGAATCTGGAGAGGGAATTTACGCCTGTCAAGAGGCTGAAACACGTGGCAGACAGAAAACTCATGCCCAAGGCTAGCACCACCACCAGCAGCACTTGGGATAGCGGCAGCAGCTCCGACATCCAGCTCGTGGAGCAACCTGCCCAGCCTCCTCCACAGCCCAGACGCCGCCGTCAAATCCGTGTCAGCAGCAGCAGTGAAGACAGTGATTAAATTTAAGTCTTTTCTTTTTATTTTCCTGCTGCCTACTTATATATATTTTGTGATGTACCTGCCTTCATCTTATCTGTCATTTTGCATTGAGGGCAATGCAACCCTCGAGTTTGGGGGTGGCACCCTCCATAGTAATGGAGTCTTAGTACATCTTTATTTAATTGTTGTGTCTTTTATTTAATTGAGTTCTTAAAAAAACTGTTGGCTTAAAACTGTGAAGTTAACTTACTTGTCATGACAGCTCTGTCGTGGCAGCATCTTTAGGACAGTTTAAGGAGAAGTTTAGAGCCTTTCTATAGTTCTGAAAACTTAAACACCGTTGTGACTGTTATATTGCTTAGATTTCTTTTAGCCAAACTAGAATAGGAAGCTTAGTACTTGAATAGCCCCTAGAGGTGCCTAACACTGGCTCTAGGAAAGAAGTTTAGCAAAAGAAACTCAAAAACCTAGAGGTGCCCGAAACCGGCTTTAGGAAGTTAACTAGAGGTGCCCAAAAACTGGCTCTAGTAAAAACTTAGCTTGAAAATAAAAGAAAAGAAGCATGAAAATGTGTCTTCAAATATAAACTTTGGCATAAAAATTCAAGTTAAAAAGTTGAAATATTCTAGTGAAACTAAGAGAATCTTAGCATATAACTGTTCACAAGCATGCACACACTGCACGAGGACTATAGGGAGATTCCGGACAGATCCTAATCTTTCCGACAGGTTGCTGCCGCCACAGAGAATGAGCGACGGGTAAGGGACAGATCACTGTTTGAAAGCCAACACAAAAAATATATCATTTTTCTTTTAGGTCTAAATTGCTTGAGGGCAAGCAAAAACTTGAGTTTGGGGGTGTGTTGAGTGTGTAAAAGTTCTATTATTTACACCCTTTTTAACCTATATTTCTGCTGCATTCAAGCATCATTGCATTGCATTTAGGTCAGTTTACAGTAAAACATCACAAATACACTAAAGGCACGGATTCTACTAAAAGATGGTTGATTTTGCAGGTTGTTGCCATAGTTGACAAAGAAGGCAGGCGCAGGGCAGCGAAGCAGTAGAACTGAACTTGACAAGCAGACAATGAGGACGAAGCTGCCATGGACCTGTCGTGACAGCAAGGTGACAGCAGCCTTATGAAGAGGAAAAGTAAAGTGGACCTCGATAGATAGAGAAAAATCTGCTCGTCTGTCGTGTGAAAGCCAAATATTTTTCCAAGCCCCGGATCAAAAGATATGTCAAGCCAAAGCTCAAGGAGAGGAAATTCCTAGAAACAAGGATGGCGGCTGCAAAGAAGAATCCTTGGAGATTAAGTCTTCATTAGAATCTTACTTTTAATTAAAGTTGTAATCCTTGTTAGCTTAGAATACTTGAGCCCAAAGCTTATATAAGGGCATAGATTTAACCTATGAGATCACACATCATACCCCATAACCGATAACCTAAACCCCTCTGCCGTTTACCCGTCGTCGTCATGTTCTAAAAACCCCCTAGGGCCACGGGTTGTTTTGTAAAGTAGTTGCAAGGGTTGTTTTGTTTTAGGATTTTCCAAGTTCAATAAAATAAACTTCAAGTTCTCTTATTTTGGTTTTAATATCCTGCAAGAGCATCGGGAGAGCATTGTGAGGTTATCTATTTACTTAGCATCGGGAGAGTTAAGTATACGAAAGAAATAAGAGTGAGTTCTCTAGTTTATAGTTGAACTATCTCGTGCCTAGGGATAGGGCGAGGTTAAGTGGCTAAGGAAGAATTCATACACATCGGTGTTCATCCTTCGATTCACGCCGGGAGGTATCGTCAAAGAATTGATCATCGACAGACTTGGACCTAGGGATAGGCCAAGGCAGATCTGGGATTCTTGCCAAACTTGGAGTACGGAGTTGGTGTGTTTGCTGCCGCGACAGCTAACGGACAGCCGCCGCGACAGGTGCTGTCGGCGACGGGAGCGACGACAGAACTGGATTTCCTAAACTCTTCAATACCTGCACTACTGAGCAATTCAATACCAGCCCATTCTCTTTATCTTGATATTTCTACTCTCTTTAATTACGATTACTTTATTATTCTCGTGACAACTTTCTAAACTATTTTATTTACTTTGTGCAGTGAAATTAAGGTGAACTCATTAGCCCAATCCCTATGGAGACGATATCTGATACTTCGTATCACTTTACTACTTGCGTCGTGTACACTTGCACTACAATTGCGATAGACTCTTTTACACGCAACAATGTGTACATTCTGATAATGAAGTATATCGTTAACGCTACTTAAGTCGAATAAGATACAAAATTTAAGTATGATAACTCAGATAAGTGTGGTACATTCAATTGAGACAAATTTATAATTTGGAAAGATCTGGAGTTCTATAATTATTTTGAATAAGATTTGAATGATGCGAATAAGGAATTGATGATCGATGAGTAATACAAGTTCAATGGTTAATCAGTAAAACAGTTCACCTTGAAACATCCAATTTAGATTATTTCATGATTAAAGATCAAATGCTCATAATGTTTGGTTGCAAAATGGCAAAGATGCTTTGGTGTATAAGAAAGACAAAAAATACATATGTTAATGGAAGCGATTTAGAAAGTCTTCACTAGATCTGGTAACACAATTGATTCATCCGAAAACCTCAGTTTTGCTCTGAAAGTAATGTTAACGAAGCCTAAACCTTTAAAATTGCAAAGTGCTAAGCGCTTCCCTAGTTCTGAATAAATCTCCAAAGTTAAGACTACGGAAAACTATTCGTATGTCTAGATTAATCTAAAAGGCGTAAAAGTTGTATTTTTTTGAAATGACTAAAAGGATTGGAAATGTTGATAAGGCTGAACTAGTCAGAATGTGTATAATGACCAAAAGGACAGAAATACCCTCAGTCACTAGATGCCGAATTAACCATAATGATGGATGTACCCCCGAGACTCGAATCGAATGAATATTTAGAAGGAGTCGAAAGACTCGGAATAATTGAAAAACCTTTGAACATTGAAATGACTGAAAATACCCCTAAGACTCGGATTATGAAATATCGATAAAGCTAAACAAGTGTGAGGCTCTAGAAGCGGTAATACACGACTCGTGGTTGCTGGCCGTTTTTTATATACATATGTGAATTTGGATGAATACCATATGAAGGCATATTTGATCTATTTGGGGGAAATACATGGTTAACGGTAAGAGAAAATTGTTTAAGTGTACGTTCAACCTTATGGATTGAATTCGGGTGTATTGCTCATGTTCGAATACTTGGTATATATCACTCGAATATACATTCGATTGCCCGTTGTAAGTTCATCGGATGGTTGTTGATGGCGAGCTTTTCGGTTATACATTTTAGTCGGATCTGAGAAATTAATGTTTAAGGTGTACCCACCCAGTTAAGTAATAACACAGTGTTAATGAGTTTTGATCGTTTCAAAGAGACTCGGAACTGGATGAACAACTAGAATTTTTTGAATCCTGCACATCACTGTCCTTACCTTGTTGGTTTAAATTACTAAATTACCCTTGAAGGTCTGAATGATCATTTCATCCTCATAAGCTTTAATGTTTGAATCTCTCACGATATATCTGAAACCTCAATGATCTCGATATATCAACTTTTGACGTTTTGGTTCGATCTATTATCACCGAACTTCCCTTTTTATAAGGACCCTGTTCTGCAATTAGTCCGAAATCGTCGAATGATCTTCTCCTGATAATTATCGAGTGTCTCTGAAAAGTGAACCGAACCACATAGTGTTTATTGCACAAGTATATCCTCTCTGATCTGAAACTAATCTTCTCTTTGATTCGAATCATGAATTCTGTCTGGCTAAATTATATACATATGTATATGATCTATAATGCATGCTCTCTGATTTTTGATACTCTGAAAATTTCATGTACGATTACTTCTCAGTCTGTATTCACTAAATTATTCTAATTGTGGTACTTATGGGTTATGCTCTGAAGTCTCTGCAAGTTCAGCGCTGGTAATTCCTTATGGACCCGATGTCTCTCCTTGGATAGGTTCTGATGCTTTGGCATGGGTAATTCCTTATGGACTTAAGGCAGCCCCTTAGGTTGGCTCCTATGCTCATTGGACCTAGGGTAAGTCCATATGAATGCAGTTTTGGGAAACTGCATATCAGTGTACGGTTGGAGGGTAGTTATGTTGATACTTAGTTTTTCCTATTCCCTCTCTAGCCTCAGTCAAGCTCTATTGTTGTCTGAAATATTTTGTCTATCATTCTTGATGTGTAACTGAATAAACACCTTAAACTCTCTGGCTGAATTTTCGTAATCTATGTCTCTTCTGATTACCTAAGTTAGACATTGTGTCTGGTGATTGGGTATTTAATCAGAAATGAATATGTTACTTTCAAGCGTAACAACTAAACGAATTGTATTCTATATCTGAAACATGATAATGCTTGCTCCTCCATTTTGTTTTGATACATCTGATTCTTACGTGTGGCATGAAGCTTCTTTTGGTAGTTTCGTATTACTGAGCTTTCCCAAGCTCATGTTGTTCTTACCACCGCAGGTTAGGAGATCTATCATAGTAATGACCGACATCAGTAGTTGAAGTTCTTTCTGTGTCATTTTTGGAGTACGGTACCGGTTCAGTTAGTCGAAACATGTTGCTTTATGGCATTGTAATTGTGTTGGTACAATGATTTATGGGAATTGTAATTGTTTTGGATTCATTAACACAATGTCATAATTAATTAATTCATTTTCTTATCCTATCCACCATGTTTTTAAAGTCTTTTATTTAGTTAATCTATATTATATATGTGATTTTTATTTAGAAAATATTTTAAAAATAATTTTTTATATTTATATCTATTATGATTTACAATGTGCGAGTTTAAAAAAATTTCACGATCGTGACACCCACAATGACCGCAATAATAACTAGTATATCCCCAACCGCGATAAACGCGACGCGACCGAGAACGATTTTTAAATCTTTGGTTTTGTTTATATATTATTTGTGTTGAAATTATATTAGTATTTAAGTTGGCTTGGTGGTTTGATTCCAACCTTTCATTCAAGAGGTTTTTGGTTTGAGCCTCCCTAAATGCAAGGTTTCTTTTTTAATTTTTCTCTAACAAAAACAATGTCATTTTAGCCTATCTTAGTCATAGAGCAATTATACCAAAACGACACCGTTTTACACTTAACAGACCGTTACAGTTTAACGGCGGAGTGCTTGGATTGAAGTTTAGTGCTATTTTCAATACACATGTTAAAATTTTGTGATACTTCATGTAGTTTATCCTTCATTTTATGACTTAAATTCTATTAAAAAATTTAAATCAAATCAAATTTATAAAATTATGATTTGAGCCAAGTCAAATTGAGGCAAAAAAAAAAAAAAACCTTTTAAGTCCAATTAAAAATTTAATTTTTTTCTCGAATCGAGTAGAAATCTACTCCCTCATAACCCATAAAAACCCACTTAACATCGTGTCTCGCCGGCCACTGCCCAACACTGTATACTTGCATTGCCGAAACCAATCAAGTACTAATATTCCATCAAGCAAAGCTAAACAATTCGCCCCAACAAACTTCCCAAATTCTTATCCTCATCTCAATCATATCTTCTCAACCTCTGTTTTAGTATTTGATAGCTTTGAATAATTCAGAAAATGATGGGTACTACGATTCCAATCTGTGTTCAATGCGGCACCGCCACCAGCAACCCCTGCAGGAGCAAGGTGGTTGGACCAACTGTGGGCTTTCTGCAACAGCCGCGGTGGAGTAGCCGTTGGGGGATTTGGTTTACTGCTTCAAGCACGGCAAGGGCCGCCGTATCATGGCTCATCCGACCACGGTTGTTTAGCCTTCCGCTACTAATGCAATTCCCATTTGATTTCACAAAATATTTTAAGGCATAATGTTAAAAAAAAAATACCCTTAATGTTTACTGAATAATTATTTTAACTCACATATACTTTTATTTCAATTAATTTAATTCTCAATATTTTATTTTGGGTCAAAATAATTTTTTTGGATGAAAATTATTAGTAATCTAACGGTAAGTAATTTGAAATAACTTGACAGAATAATATGTCAGCAAAAATTAATTTTATAAATTAATTTTTTTTACTATTGTGATATTCTTTCAAGTCAACATCTTTATTTATATGACACTGTTATGTCAACGTGCACTGCTATATAGGTTTGTCACGTCATTTCAAGTCATATTGTTAGTTGACCAATAATTATTTTTCTGAAAGAAATTATTTTAATTCAAAATAAAACGTTGATAGTTAAATTATATATATATAATATATATATGTTGTGTATTGAGTTTACTACAATTTGTTAAGAGAAGTCCTTTTCTCAGCTGCTTCAAATTATTGCGAGCAATAATTATAAGCTTTCAACATTGTTACATAAACAATCACAAATTTCGAATATAAACATGAACAATGAAACATTCTTAATTCACAAACAGCTGAGATAATTCACACAAAACCACATTTGACAGAGACATTTAAAACTTGCTGACTCTATCCTCTATCCTCACCTAAGAAGCAAAGCTAGTCGGGAAAAACAGCAGAAATGATTTGCAATTTACAGTGAAATTACCTTCGCATCATACAGACAACCGAAGTAGCTTTTACAGTTTTCAACAATTGTTGTGGTGCTCTTCGACTTGGGCTTCTTCCTTCTCTAACAGTAGAGGTGTCTGTAGGTCCATTTTCTCTATATCATACTCTTTACCAAGCTGCTCTTCTTTTATTTGTCCCCACATCACAGTATAGTATCCCACTCCAATTATTATTGTTCCAATTACACTGTAAAAATTAGTTTTTTCATTTACAGGAAGATGCAGATTGCAGACTAAAGCTTGTAATACAGAGAGGGAAAGATTCGATTACCTTCCATAATGAAGACTGTTTGTAAAGAAGCTGACACCGAAAACTGTGGCAAATACTATCCCGAATGGCTTGAACTTCGGCACGTAAAAGGGGCCTTTCATTCTTGTACATGCTAAATGAACGTTGCTGCGGATAATGCTCCCAAACACTCCCTATAAAACAATTAGTTTAACTCTTCTTAGACATGATTGATTAAACTGAATTGATTTAGCAGAATCTCAGGTTTTTCTTGTCCTTACTGTCAGAACAACGAGCAGGAGCTCCGATTTGTGTTTCAGTTTCCAAGCATTCAAGTCTCTTTCCATACATAGAGCCAAAACCAGACATTGGATGGTCCCGACTAAGCTATAAAACGCTGCCACTTTCATCACTTGTGGATATAGTTTAGCAGTCCCAAGCTGACCAAGTAAAATAAAAAAATTAAGGAACAATAAAATGAACCAAAACTAAACCATCTAGTTTTGATCATTTGGTACCTGAATAATATTCCATAAGGAAACGGATAAAGAGGCAGCCATTAGCAGAACACCGCCGAGAATCCAACGATCCGGTGCCGAGTAGAACACAAAGAGTTTGGGTACATGCTTAAGTTGGTAATGGTTGCCATAGAAGAACAAGGATTTTCGTATAAATGGGCCTTTGTATACTTCTACTACGATGGCTCCAACGATTGAAACCAAGGTGCCAACCACTTTGGCTCGGCTGCCGGTGCCACTCAAATCGGGCTTTGTCGTCCTATATGATAATCAAAACGTCAGCCAACTTTTGGATGTTTTTTAAGGACACTGTTTTAATACTTGTTAATTATTACCACTCCCATGAATCATGCATGTTTTGTTATCATCACGACTCACGAGATTTCCCTCTCTTTTTTTCTGAACTGAAAATAGATAACGACAAGAAAAATATGGGTTTGGGAAAATGAAGAACCTGAGAACGATGGAAAGCAAGAAGGAAATGGATGGTATTAGGAGGCCAGTTGCACATACAACGATGGGGGAGCTATAGCTTAATCCAACGAATGCAAGGTTCTGAGATAGAGCTATCCTACAGATCAAACACCACAAAAAGAAGAAACCAGTCAATTTTAAAAATAAAAATTGAAAGAGGTTGAAGAACAAGTAAGGCGAAGAGTGAACCGACCCTGTTAAACCCAGAAAAAATACACGCACGAGGATTGGGAAGCTGAAGAGCGACTGGTCTGTTCTGCATAAACAAAAAGAAACAAAAGATGGAGAAAAATGGAAGAGAGAGTACAGAAAAGGAGAAAGATGGTGGGAAATTGCAGGCACCTTTCCCTGTGAAAAAGAAAGGAAAAAGGGAGTAGCAAGAGAGAGCCGACGGCATTGGTGTAAAGTACAAACACAAAAGGGCTCATTCCTGCTGTCATGGCTGTTTTGGCCAGAATAGTGAGTGCTATGGTGCAAGCTTCCATTATCACCATCACCGTAAACGGTGCCATTTCGCCGACTCTTTCTCTCGTCATAACCACCATCTTCCCCGCCGGTTGGCCCACGGCCCTGTCTCTTTGGCCGCGTGCTGGCGTGTAAATGTGGTGTTTTTATAAAAGAGAAGACAAGAGGGTAGGGAGATTAGCCTTTGAAATGTGGGTGAAGGTGCTTGGGAGAGAAAAAGCGACTCGGGTGGCTGACTCTAGCTCCAAGCAGAGGGGGAGATGTTGACGTCCGATTCATAATTTTATGCGGCATTGCTACAAATTACTGTTACAATATCTGTCTCTTCATTCATTGATAAATAAGGTAATAAAAGTTTGATGTCTTTAACAAAATTCTGAAATAGTAACTAATTTGTCTGTCTTTATATTTATGATTAATATTCACATTATTTATTTATTTGTTTTATGAATAGTTTTATGACTATTAAGAAAAAAACAGTTTTAAGGCGAATATGGGCGGGATGGAATTAGAACTTGGGGTTGGAAAAATTTATAAAAAAAATAATTTAAAAAATTATATATATATATATATATATAAGAACAAAGATAAAAAAATGGGGTAGGAAGGGACAAATTCGCGTACTTCTGTCCTAGTTAATATATATTTATATTTTTTTAACTTTTTATAACGTACTCGTACTTTATAGATAAAATTACTTAAACATGTCTCTTAAAATAAATATTATTCTTTTTTATATTGAAATCGCTATTTAAATTTGATGTTCTCGTTATTTATATAAGAAATGATATGTTTTGTGTGGATCAAAAGGTTGGAAACATCGTTTACTCTACTTTGCCATCAATAATATGTTACTGGCATAGCTTTTGTAAAGGTTTTAATAAAAAATAAGTGTTTAATTTTTAAATTTTGTTTTAATTATTTAAAGTTTATTTTAGTTAAAACATGTGTGTAATGTTTTATTCTATTATATTTTTAATACTTAACATTTTATTTTGTTAATATTTTAAAATTGATCCGTTAAACAATCATCATTCGTTGCTTGAGACGTGATTGGATTTTTAATATTTTATTATTTTAAAAAGAAAATCTAAAAACATATTTTATGAAATTTAAAAATTCATTTTTTAGAATAAATATAAATCCCTAAATTCTAAATGCCTAAATTCTCTATCACCATGGAATACTATGTTGTCACGGCCAACACAACAATGAAATATTTTACTCTCACTGCGAGGCCTAGTCATCGTTTGTAGAACTCATTTTGCGTTCGTTGATTTACGATGATAAAAAATAGAATAACCAGCAGTGGAATTCAACAACGAAAATGATAATTGTGGTGGTTGATTTGATGGCAACAAATGACGGACTCAAAGATGAGAAGATTTGAGTTAAAAAATTTATTTTTTTAAAGAGAGAAATTGGGTATTTAACTTTTTAATAATAAGATTTAATAGATAGTTATGGACCATAATCAAAATGGTATTTGATTTCATGGGGTTGGAGTTTTGTGGTGGACATTGATAATGGCCCTACCTTAAAAGCATTGTAATAATACTCCATAAGCCTAGTGGTCCACTCTATCAACGCAATTTGATCAACTTAAACAATTAGCAAAAACATAAGAGCTGGGCTGAATAGTTATTTCCACATCTTTAGTGATTTTCCTTGAAACAATCTTAAGCTTTTGGTGGAGTGGAATGTAAGATTAAACGATATCTCTTAAGAAATTTAGCGGTGATTATTCGATCGGGTTAATTAAAAAATTTGAGTTAGTCGAATCGACGAGTTCTATTTTATAATTTAAATTTTATTTGAAATTTTTTTGAGCTGAATTAAATAAATTCGAGTTATTCGAGTTTCTGTTCAAATTTAATAGTAAACATTTATAATGTTATTGTACTAATTAATTCTAATTTAAATAACTTTCTCTAACCATATACAATACACATATTCATTTCTTCATTTTTTTCATATGTGATATATATATCAAAAAGAATTGAAGGATTCAACTCGAACTTAAAAACCGATTCAATAATTACTAAAATTTTAGAATTATTTCAATTTTCATTTCATAACTCAATATTTATTTAATTTTTTTAAATCAAGTCTAATTAATGAAATTACGAGTCGAGTTACGGGAGAGATATTAATTCAGCGTCCCAATATTTTGGAGGTGATAGACGACCTGCCCCCTACGTCCCTAGTCGCAGAACATCAACCTTTTACATGGTCTCCTCACTCGTGTACCAAAACGAAAACGAGTTTGGTTAAATATGTGATGATATCGCAATAAGATTTTCAAGAAATATGTGATATATTTGTGTTTTATATAAATAATATTGTTTTTATTTTTTACATATAAAATATATTTATCATATTTCTTTTTAACCATTATCGACTAAAAATATTTCTGAAAAATAAAGTATAAATTTAAAATTTAAGAATTGTAATAGATTTTATCATTGAACTTTAAATTAGATTGTATTAATGATCTTTGATATCGACTTTAATTAATACCACGTGGATAAGCCATTAACAACTAGAGGATATGATAATTTGATGCTGAGGTGGATATAAAAAATTATTTTTATTTTTATTTCATATCATGATCTTATTTATCAAGTTAAGTTTTTGTCACTCAGTCTTAGTAATCGTCGTCGAAAAGTGCTACTCTTCAATGTTTTTTGCAGCCATCCTAAACACGTATGAATTCGTTTCATTTTTCTCTGTCGATTTGTTAGTTTAAATTTTTTTCAAAACGTCAAAAAAATTAAAAAAAAATTAAACAAAAAAATCATATTTTTTGGAGTTGAGATTTTTTTCATTGGATTTGAGGAGTTTGGGTATTTATTTAAAAATTCGAATGGTAAGCATTCTATCGAAAAAGGTAAACAATATATCTTTACCGTCAAAGAGATTAGAGTATTAGCGCATTGAATCTTTTGATGATTTCTGATCGACTTCGAGTTAGTTTTTTTAGAAAATCAATTAGAGAAGAAAAAAAAGTGAATTACAAACGTTTTGATATTGATTTTATCGCAAATGATGACCGATAACGGATGACGATCAATAAAATTAAAGCATTTTAAAAATTAACGACGACATCAATACATAAATTAAAGTCAATAGGGTAGAAGATATCAAGATAACCACATCATTAACGATTGATTCAACACTGTAATTAAAGTCAAAACCAAAGTTCATCTGTATAATCCAATCAATTTTAAGATAAGTGGTAAAAACAATATAAGCTCTGAAGTCCAATAAAGTAGTTTACCCTGAATCTAAAACATATTATTTGGATTGAAAATATTTTAGGCCTTTGAATCCAATGCTAGTGCAAGAGCCCAATAACAAGGATCCGGCTTTTTTCTCATTTCTTTGTGTGTGTGTGGCGTGCAGTGTCCTCTCAAATAGCTCAAATAGGTGTCCAACATTTAATCGAGTCAAGTTAAAAATTGTCGATATAGTCGATGAATATTATTTTATAACTCATTTTTTATAATTTTTTTAAGTCGACTTTATGAAATTCAAGTCGAGTTGTTCGAGTTTCTATTCAAATTTAATTGTAAACATTTATAATGTTATGATACTAATGGATTACAATTTAAGAGATTTTCTATAATTATATATATGTATATATATTCATATTTGATAATACACATGGCATAAAATCATCAATAGGACACATAAAATGGACAAACGAATTCTATTCGCAATAGCATACAGAACAACTTGTATCATCTCTTCTGTTTTGCAGCAAAGGAGCCTGGTGGCTGGATGATCCTAAACTCTCCTCCTTGGCTTTTCCCCACAGAACTCCATAAAATCCACTCACTATAATGATTGCACCTATTACCCTACAATGGAACCAACCACAATTACCGTTAATTAGCTTCTACATGGTTATACAACATGTTTCTTCAACTCATGTCTACAAATGATGCTTAAATACCTTCCCAGAGAAAGGTCTTCTCCCAAGAAGATGATGCCTATAGCTGCCGCAACCACGGTAGCCAACGGCTTGAACATGGAAACGTACAGAGGCCCTGCTTTCCATAGGCACCATGAGAACAAGCTGACACGGAACGTACTCGCCACTATCGCCTGCATGAAAAGCACCATGTTTTGAATCTTTTGGTTTGTGACTTCAAACAAGTTGCAACTATGGGGTGCTTACCGAGTATAAAATAGCTACGAGCCCTATATCCGGTCTTAGTTTCCAAGCACCGGGGTCCCTAACCAGAACCAAAGAGTATGTTGTGGAAAGAATGGCATTGAAGAAGCAAAGATAGAACATGACAGTGAATACTGCTGGGAACTTTTTCAGAACCATTGCCTGCAGAATTCACAAAAGATAAAAGTCAGTGTATACCGTATAGTGTACTGTATTTATATCTGTCTAATATACCAACCTGTATAATATACCATGCAGAAGTCATGAAAGCTTCAATTGCAAGAAGAAGACCTCCAAGGATCCATTTTAATTGTGAAGAGGAAAGAAGCTGATGAGACAGTCTCAGAATTGTTGGTCCCTTGTAAAATGTCACCACAAATGCCCCTGTTATGGAGAATACGGTTCCGAAGACCTTGGCTCGGCTGCTTGTGCTTCTCCATTCGAGCTTTTCCATCCTAAATCACAAAGAAGCAAAGATTCCATGTTTGTACAGACTAATAGGGTGATTGATTTTTATTCGGTTGATCATTCAGGGAATGAAAAACGGATAAAGAAAACTAGCAAAACCTGCAAAGGATGGCAAGTATGAAGGTGAAAGCTGGAATAAGGTTGAGCAAGGCTGTTGCCATTGCTGGAGAAGTGTAGTCCATACCTGCGTATCCGCATAGCTGACTGATACATCTGTGCATGGATGAATATGTGAAAAATCTGTAATCGACTAAAGATAATTGTTATAATCTTGGAATTGCAGGAGAAGAAATATATGTTACAGACCCAAGCAAGGAAAGTAAAGGGATCAATCGATACAGGTTGGACGAGGTCCATGGAAGACGAACCGATCTGTGCAAATAAGAAAGCATGTGTTGGAAAAACAATGATGGTGAGCTAAATTTGTAAAGGGAAAGGTTCAGACTTCAGATATGAGGCGGCACCCGTGGAATAGGAAAGAGCAAGGGAGAAGAACAAGGGTGGAGAGAGCATTGGTGTAAACAATAAGAACATATTTGTTAACCCCACTGGACATTGCTGCTTTGGTTATCTCCATGCTGCTGACTTGAACTAAAATCACAATTATCATTCCCACAAAAGGCAGCAGCTTCCCCATTTCAGCAAAATCTTTCTCCCTGAAAAACAACATATATGAAGTGAGACTTAGCATGGAAGCTATGTTTTTAAGCTGAATGGACCTAAGAGAATGTCACTTTCTCGCCTGTGAAAATAAAGGATGTTAGTGATGAAAGCTTGGTATTGCTCAAAGTTTAAGTTAGTTTACACAAATGTAATCTTCCTTTTCCCTGGCATAAGCAGCGATTTCACTCTACTGGTGCTTGCTTGCTAGTGGTGAAGCCAACCATCATTAGTTTTGAACATATATTCTTCGTATAATGGCCACTAAACTAAACCCGACGAGACAGGGAACCATTAATGATAGTTTGTGTTGAGGCATCAACAATGCCAACGGAACAGCCTATGGAATTGGTAAGAATTATTACTGAGTTTAAGTGATGTCACTGCTTTCATTGCTTTACCTAAGCTTCCATGCCTCTTTAAATATGTGGTCTCATTTTTTGTATGAATAGCAAACACAGCACACACAACACTTTGATGCTACTTGATTGAACTTAAATCTCGCAAACTTGACCCAAGACCCGAACTAATTTACCCAACCCGAGATTCAATATCGACCCAAACATGATAACCTAAATGCAATCTAAAATCCAAAATAAACCGAACCAAAACCAACCCAAATTTTAGTTGGAACCAAAATGGATCCAAAGTGATATTAAATCAAACCGAATGAACTCAAACCAAAGACAACCCAAAATAAAGAAAAGATATTTAAAAAAAAATGTGAACTACATCACAACTCACCAAAAAGTCATGGTGTAAAAAACTAACTCGACCTGAAAACCAGAGTGAAACCGACCGATCCAAAGGTTGATCAAAATAAAATAAAAAAACGGGCCGATCTCTTATTAACCCGATCCAAAAATAACAAACCCAAAAATCAACCTACCCGATATGACTCAAATCACTACAAACCCAAACTAAAACCGAACCATACACCCAAACTAAAACCGAACCATACACCCAAACTAAAACTGAATGTAGTCAAACCCAAAATTATCTGAACCGAACAACCCGTTTGTCTAGTGAAACCAAGTGAGAAATAACCGAAGCACAATAATTTCTCTTTTCTTTTACCATAAAACTCTCAAAAAACATTTTGGACAAACAACAATTTCATTAAATAAAATCCCACCGGACATGCAATGAAAGAAGAATAAAACTGGGAGTAATTGTACTTCAAAAATCAAATCACAATCAATCTGTTACTACTGTATGCAGTAATATCCTTAATGGAAGGCAGCAGCTTCAGCCTGCAAGTGTTGGAGAAGTGCTTCTATGCTCATTGTTTTGTGCTCTGCCTTATCCCTCACCCGTACACACACCTGAATCCATTTAAACCGAATACCATAGAATTAGTTTGGCTCTCTTTTAACTTAAGAATCGAAGATATATTTATTTAAAAAGCCACATAAATCTTATCCAGAAAACATAGGATACACAAACCTGGTTAGTGTTCACTTCCACTTCTCCCACAACCAATATAAAGTTGTATTGTGCCAGCTGAGCTTCTCGTACCTGCGTAGCGAAATGAGAAGCAAGTAAAAAAAGATGATTACTTCAAAACAAGAAAGGATAATGATGACTGTGTGGGTTCCTTCTAAATCCATTAACTGTGCTTATAACGTGACTGTAAGAAAAATGGAAATGGATGTAATTGAGGACGTCAGTGGTTGCACCTTTTTCTGGATTGTTCGATCTGTCATATCAACGTCTACATAATAACCGGCCTCGTGAATCTGATCCCGAACCTACAAAAATGAAATAAGAGATGACATCGGCATATTAAAGTTGCAAAAGACTACTATTTTTTCACTTCAAATTGATTGATGCATACCAAACAACCAACTCATCAACAATAGATTCAATGGATCCTACTGTGCCATATACTTCTTAAGATTTAAAAGGGATAAAATGCAAGTCCTGCTTTCAATAGTTTCATCCACGTGTATGGTTGCTTTGTTCTCAAAAATCTTCCACAAGCACATAATAAACCGTCTATTTTGACAAGTTCACAGGAACTCCAGAACAGCATATAAATACTGCCTCGTAATTCGAGAAAATAGATAATATAAGATGGCATATGCAGTGGTTATATATAAATGCACCCTAGATTCCATAAGGTTGACAGTTGACTGAATTTTTCCCCCCCAAAAAATAGAGGTCAGCCAACAACAAGACAAGGAGCTACTGCCAGATCAAAGTACCTCTATGGCATATTTCTGGGACTTATCTGACACAGGGCAAACAATTGCTTGACGAGGACTAAGCCAGAAGGGCCATTTGCCCTTGTAGTGCTCCAACAATATAGCAAACATGCGCTCAACAGACCCCAGGATAGCTCTGTGTATCATAACGGGTTTCTCCCTCTTGGCTTCATCCTCAGCTGAGTACTCCAACTTGAAGCGCTCAGGGAGCTGGAAGTCAAGCTGAGATAAAGGGCACCAGATAGTAAGTGATAATTATCATAAGACAAAATTAAATAGTAGAGACAAAGAAGAAAAATGAAGCAAAATTAAACATCACCAACCTGTAATGTTGCACATTGGAATTTTCTATTCAAGGCATCAGATACACTAATATCTATCTTCGGACCATAGAAAGCCCCATCTCCTTCATTTATCTGTACCAACATAACACTTACATATAAATATATAGAAAGATGATCGGTAAAATGGACAAAAACATAGATTAGTCCTCAATATAAAACAGAGAAAATAAAGCACAAGAAATATATCACAACAGGCAAGCAAACTGTTTTCCCATCTATTAGAGATTCCACCGTTTAATCAGACAAACTAAAGAAGGGATCTTCAAAGTTTCCAAAAACAATAATATTTAAAATGACTTCCCATCTGATAAAATAGTTTGAGAACAAATTCTTCAAACAAAATTGAGTAACTAAAATTACAACACTTGATTTGCTCAACAAAAGGTGCCAAATACACAAGAAAGATATCTTGAGCAACAAACCAAACCCACTTGGTATACTCGCCACTTTTTCTGGCATACAACATTGTCAAAGTTTCAAATCCTATTGAATCATAAGCTTGAACTAATACTTTGAGGCTGAAAACTTGACAATACATAAGCTGGATCTTAAGGTGGTTGCAAGCTGAAGCAAAATTCTCATTTATTACCTACACAATTAATTCCGAAACAACCTGTATAGTCAAGAACCCCAAAATTGTTGACTTAAGGCGTTGAATAGAAAACTGACCTGCCATGGCTTCCCAGATTGGTTCAAGGCTTCGGTAAGAGCAGCTTCAGCTCTGTCCCAAGTTTCCAAATCTCCAAGGTATTTCTCTGGCCTCTACAGTTCAAATATTTGGAACACAATAAAATTGCATCAGAATTCAATCCAAGAAAGTACACACATAAATAACTACTCTTTAAGTCTTCTAATGTACAACAAGAAGAATTAATCATGATGGAAGTAGATGTATTAGATCATCCAAAACCATTTTAACCAACAAATTATGAAGAAAAAAAGGTCATTAAAATTTCAAGAAACCGTGTTTTTATTTGTATAGAATCTCAAGATTATAGACGAAAACAATTCGCCGTCCTATGTTCCCTGCAAAATGCACTTAGTTATCAAAGAAAATACTTCCAATCCCTAAAAACAAGTGAATGGAGCTTCTCATACCGTGGATAGTTTTAGGTCATAAGTAAATCCAAAAACAGTGTAAGCATGATCAATGAACTCCAGGACGCCTTTAACTTCCTCTTTTATCTGGGAAAAAATAGAAAATACGGTAACATACACATTATAAAGGATACAGGGAGCTAAAATATTTCAGAATTTTGTATGTTCAATTTAAAGCCAACCTCACCTGGGATTCCCTGCAGAAAATGTGTGCATCATCCTGAAAAAAAATATGAGCAATGTCAAAGAAAGGATGGGAATAGAAGATGATCCACTTTCACCCAAAAAAACGTTCATGAGGTTGCCAGAGATAATTTTAACTAGCATGACTCAGCAAATCAAAATTGAACATACACCAAAATTGGTGTTTGATGTTAAACCAAAAGAAAGGTACCGAGCAGATACAAGGATCACAATCTTGAAAGTTTGCATCTAACAACAGGTACCTGCTGAAACCTCCTGACACGAGTCAACCCAGTCAGTGCCCCACTAGCCTCATTTCGATGCAAGACACCAAAATCAGCCAGGCGAAGAGGTAGTTCTGCATGAATTATTAATCATTATAAGAGCATAGCACCTAAGACAGAAATGAGATGATAAATCACCTGGATCAACATTAACATGGCAAGCATATGATGTCACAACAAACCTCTTTCAGAAGAGGACAATTTACATCATAAGGCTAAACAGGAAAGAGTAAATAAAATATATTAACTAAACTCTGTATCTTGGTACTAAGCCACATAGCTACACTTTATTACAGCTCAAAAAGAACTAAGGCAGAGCCAAAAGATGTAGAGTAAAACACATGAAAACGTAATCAAGCTAAGATCATTTCAGAAAAAAAAATAATTAGCACTAATTTCTCACCAATACTACTTGTTCCAGAGTATGAAAGAAAAGGGAGTAAAGATATGTTGGATCAACGTCCACACATGGAGGAAGCCATTAAAGCACCAAAAGAAGGATGCAGCAGTCTAGTGATTGGGTTAGCACCCCACCTAGTACTCTAAGCAGTGCCAATGTTTTTCTTGCAAGTTGCAACATGGTGAAAAGAATTAGGAGTAACACAGATGTATATGAACTGACCTCTATAGGAACGAACCCTGTGCTGAAACATTAAACAGTGGCCTGGGCAATTCATAGGTTTCAGTCCAAACTCTTGCTTTTCAATCTGTAGCAGAAACCAAATACCACCATCCCACCCCCCAAGAGAGAGAGAGAGAGAACATCAGAGGAAGAATAAATGCATAAAATATCCTTTTTAAACATATTACATCAAATTTCAAGGAAGTTCATATAAATATTGAGATTCACCTCTACAGCAAAACCATCAGAAACAAGTTATGTTTCTCCATTATTACACAAAATCTCACCTCAAACAAAAACATATTCTCCTTATAATTTGCAGCATGGCCAGATGTTTCCCAAAGATTCATGTTATACATGTTTGGTGACTTAACCTGCCAAAATTATGTAACTCCAGTGACTTGTTATTGGAATTTGATAAGTTCTAAATAAATCTCTAGAATATAGAAAGAGAGAGAAGACATGTAACCTCTTCGTAACCCCTTTTCCAATACTCATTTCGTATAAATGCCATTAATTTGTTGTAAATTCGAGTGCCATGAGGAAGAAAAAACCAACTTCCTGGACTGAAATTTACCAAAGATGCCAAATATCAATAAAACAAACATTCTTGATTCTTAAACACAGTACTACAGGTCATATTAAGTTATACTGTACCTGAGGGGGTGACAAAAGAATAGCTCCTGCTTTGTACCCAACAATCTATGGTCATATTTCTTTGCTTCTTCTATCCGTTGGATATATTCCTATGGAAAAACATTAATTCTCATTAGAAGCAAAAATCTTATGCAAGAACAATTAATGGACTATGAAACAAGAACACTTATCCTCTTATAGTAATGAATTACCTAAATTCTCTGCCTTTGTCTACGTATGTACAAAGTAAACCTAATAAAAAGGAAGGGGCTTAAAGTAATTTCTGCTAATATACCAGATTTGGATATCCTTAGCATTATAATAAAAGAAATTAATATTTTTCCTTATGCATCATACTCGTATACAGTTGTTTCAACAATAACAAAAAATTAAAATTAAAAAAAATAAGAAACATAAGTGCTAAAATATTAAATCAGACAACCAAAATCAAAACAGAAAATCAACTCACCTTCAAACGTTTCTGGTCAGGATATGATATACCATAAACTCTTTGTAAACTCTCACGGTCTTTGTTTCCCCTCCAGTAAGCTGATGAAGCCTGAGGGATCACAATTAATGAGTAAACCAGGAATCCATGCATCTCTAAAACATAGCTTTCACATATCAATGTAACATGTCACCTTCAAGCATGCAAATGCCTTCACAAAGGAAGTATTGGGAATATGAGGTCCACGACATAAATCAACCAAGGGGCCACATCTGTATACTGTGATAGTTTTGTCCGCAGGTAAATCGTTGATAATCTCAACCTGATAATAAAAATTAGCACTGCAGAAATTAGTGCAACAGGAAAGCTTATAGGTAGAAAGGAATCATTTCAATTCACATGAAAATTCAAAGCAACACTCAACTTGCCTTAAAATTATTTTCAGCAAACAACTCAAGGGCTTGTTCCCTTGTCACTTCAATGCGTTCAAAAGGTTGCTTTTCCTGCATTAAGATACCAAGAGGAAATAAGAGTCTACCGTGAAATAACAGTTTTACCAATAACACAATTCCCATGTAATAGGAGCATAAAGAACATAAAAATTAACCACTGTTCAACATTCCATAATATGATTTTAACTCCCAATTTTTTCCTGGACACATACTTAAAAAAATCCCTGGCACGGGTATGAGTTGATTAGTTGAATAGAGTTACAATGAGCATCAAATAGCAAAATACTGCATAAACAACAAATGAGCGTGGATATTGGTGGGAGGTGATCATAAATAAAACAATCAGAATTGTGAAAGCATGAAGTTGGTCTTTTAGTAATGTTAACAATACCGCAACAGCTTTCAATGCCCCTGCTTCAATTTGCTTAAAGTGGTCTTCATTCAAACCCAAATCGCCATAAAATGCATCGTAATAGAAACCCTGTGAAACCACATACCAATCTTGTAAGAAGGCAAATTTACACCAAAAGATCTTGTAAACGAACTTAAGAATCAATATGAAAGAACGATACATTAAACAGTAACTAAAACTATAATATTATTTTCTAATGCCCTTACTAATTGAACTTTAAATCCTATAAGAAAATAACAAGCTAAACACGGTATTTTCATTTATCACAATGCATAATACTTCATCCCTACAACAAAGACATGCTTGCTCATGCAATCCGAATGAGTTATCCAAACGTACATATAAAGCAACAGAAATTAATTTAATAAAAACACACTAAGATCATTTAAGAGACAAATATCTACAGTAAAGCACCTTTCAATACCAAAGCACAAAAAATGAACCTACCTCTCCTCTTGTGGTACAAGGCCCAATGCAAAGTTTGCAACCATATGTGCTCTCAAGGGACTGCATAAACATCAAATCAAATTAGCCAATAATCCCCTCAAAACAGAACAATCCAAGGGGATAAAAAACCCAACTTCACTAATTTGTAAACACAAGATCTTGAGCAGTGAAGTTTTGATAATTTGTAGCATACAAATTGCTGAAGTTTTTTTTTACTAATTCTTACCATATAAATTGCTAAATTGCTGATTTGAAAGTTCAGCAACGTTATCCAATTAGATCAACTTCTCAGTTTTCAAAGTTAAAAGTAAATTTTGGTAGAGGATAAAAAATCCCACTTTACCTCACCAAGGATGTGAGCACTGGAGTGCCAAAAGGTATCACGACCTTCATCGGTATCAAAATTGAAAATCTTAAGCTCACAGTTACCTTCCAAAGGCCTATTCATATCCCACAAAACCCCATTGACCGAGGAAATCAAGGCATTGTTAGCCAAACCCTTGGAAATTCCTCTGGCAATATCCATAGGGGACGAAACCCATTTTTTCCCTTCCTTAACTGACCCATCAGGCAACGTGATCTTGATTGGGTCGTGCGGGAGGGACTCAAGATGAGATTGCTGTTGAGACTGAAGGGATTGAAAGATTTTGATGCGCTTCTCGATGACTTGTTTGAGATAGGCCTCGTCTTTGGGATGGGAAACAGCCATGGTCGAGGCGGAGAAGCGGCGGATAAGAGTGGAGGACGGCCTAGAGATGAGGAAGAAAGTTGACTGAAAAGTGTAACGGCGGACAGTAGAAGAGAGAGTGCATAACATAGAAATGCAAGGGATTCTTCGTTCCTTATTTTAGCCTTTCTTTTCCCAGTTTTGGAGGTTTAGGGTTTTTTAATATTTTATAGCGAATACATTTTTGGGTAGAGTTCATAAATTATTCAATTTCTTTTTGACTAATTCATAAATTATTCAATTTTGAGAATCAAACTTTTAATTATTTTAATTTTGGTATTGAATTTTTTAGTTTAGATTCATTACCTACAGTTAAAAAGATAATATTGCAGTTAGGGGCAGGTGTATTAAAAAACACTCGACCCAACTATTAAAACATAGACAATCGAGTATTTATTCAAAAACTTTTTACCGGTTGAGTACCTGGCCTATCATTTTTGGGTCGGACTCAAATTACAAAATTAAAATTTTTTAAGTACCTGAATATATTTAAAATAAATTATATTCAATCTACATATTTTTATATTAATATAATAAAAATCTTATTTTTTATATTTTTATATTTAATAAATGCATATTTTTATATTGAATTAATAAATATTTTTATATTTTTATATTAAATTAATAAAATATTCTTATATTTAAAAATACATATTTTTATATCTGGTTACCCAAATACCCGAATTTTCGAGTACCCGCAACTTTCGGTACCCGGGTAACGGGTAGCCACAAAACCCGGGTCGGAACACATGCCGCACTTTGAACCACCCGACGATCTGGGTACCCGGTACTTCGGGTACATGAATACTCGGGTACTCGGATTTGAGCACCTTTAGTTAGGGGTGAGCAAAACTCGACTCGTTATGACTCGACTCGAAAAAATTTCAAATAAAGTTTGAGTTGAAAATGGAAATTCAAATAACTCAAAAATTTTAGTAATCAGTGAATTGATTTTTAAGTTCGAGTCATGTTCTTCAAATTTTCATAATATATATACTAATATAAAAATATATGAAGAAATATATGACACATGAAAAAATATGATGAAATATATATGCATATCTTATATGATTAGAGGAAGTTTAAATTATAATCAAATTGTACTATAACGTAATAAATAATTACAATTAAATTTGTATAGGAACTCGAAAACTCGACTCGACTCGAATATAAAAAAAATCAAATAAAGTTTGAGTTGTAAAATATGAAATGTCAACTCAAATAACTCAATATTTTGACTCGACTCGATCGAACGCTCACCCCTAATTGCAGTTAATTTTTTGTATAATAACACAATTAGTTCTCAACGTTTGCACATTCAAATAATTCAGTCATAATTCAAAAAATAATAAATTTAACATTCATCATTCACACATTATTTTGATTTAACTCTATTTTTAATTAAAAATAATTTAACCCTAAGCCCATATGCCATCTTTCTATTTTACGTACATATTAACATTTTTCTTCTTTGTTTTCTTCTTTGCTAATGCTTGATGCCACCCAAGCTATTGAAGAGGAAACCAAGATTAATTATATAGTAATTGTATTGACATATTGTTTTTACCGATTTTATCAAATAAAGACATTGCTGTTATTTTCTTATATTATATTTATGTGCATCAAATTAACAAAAGACAATAATGTTCATATAATAATATGATTATTATTAAAAGAACCTTAGTTGAGTATTATTATGGGCATGGATAATAATAATACGTTTAAAGCTAACATGTTGTTAATTGATGATAAAGTGTTGTCATTGATAGAGTGATGTCAAAATCAAAGCATGAATATGATGTTGGATAACAACATATTGGATTGACCCGCTATGAGCATATGTCTTGGATTATTATGTAATTGTCACGATATTGCTCATAACGATAACTATATGTATGATCTTTTGACTTGAGATCTTTACTATCTCAACATATATTGTTGCGTGCTTTGATGCAGTTAAACGTGCACCGTAAATGATTATACTATAAAGACTAACATTGAGCATATCATGATATGTGTAGTGGAGTATGAATGGTCGAGATAGGACTTGTCCTTCCTACATAATAAGAAACATATCACAGACCACTTGATTGAGTAAGACTAAAAATGCATGGCTATATTTGAATAAGTTTATATGAGATATCACATATTATTCGTCTGTTGTCTACTCTAGATATCAAAAAATAATAGATAGACAAAACAAGTGTGACTATTCCAAGACTCGTGTCTATTCTAGATATAAAGGACAAAGAATATACTACATTAAAATAGTTGATCACGAAGATGTTACGTTGAATCTTTACTTCTAGTAATTTAGGTGACAATGATACATTGCTAGATGCCACTCATTGTTTGTGATATTAGAATAGTTCTGATAATTGCTACTAATGTTACTGGAACCTACAAGGTTACACCGCATGGTTGAAAAGAGCAATTAATAAATAAATTACATACTTACAATTTAGTTGTACGCATATAACATGTATAATTAATATTAAGACATATAGATTTGATATATATGCTAAAGTATTTTATTATACATAGAATTTCGAATTTAAAATAATTAAAGTAATTATAGTTCGGAATTAATTAAAACCATATGCAGTTAGGGTAACATACTATAAAAAAAGACTAATGGTCTAGCAGCCGTCTAACCCTTTGAAAACGTATTTTTCTCAAAACATTTTGTGAAAAAGAAAATTGCTCTCAACTTTTCAACTGGGTGAACTGAGTAGAAGCTGAGACGATCTATTCGTGGAGGCTAAGATTCGTATCATTCGTGAGATCGTTTGACGTTTCTGTTCATGATATTTATCAAGGAACTCAATGTAAGTAAACATATCTCTTCCTCCTAAATTCGGATTAAACGTACATGGATCGCTGGTGAGATCGTTGTGTTTGTTTTTTCGCTACGCCATGGGGTGCGCCGATGATCTAACACATTTCACCTGGGTATTTTACCCGACTCGGTCAGATTCAGACCCTACTTAGCCTTATCGGATTAATTATTTGTAGAAAATTTAAATTCGAGTCAGCTTTTTATTAAGGGTGCTTTCGGGTCGGGTCGAACTTAGAGAGAAAAATATCTTATTCGACCCAATCCGAAACTAATAGTATATTTTCCTCATATATTTTTAGGGACATTCGTAAATATGCTCCCTAAATTATATATATATATATATATATATATATATATATTATAATTAAATTATTAAAATTGATTTTTTTACAATTAAGTTCCTAAATTTTATTTTTTTTATAATTAGGTCCTAAAGTATAATATTTTTAATAGGTCGGGTTCAGATTTAAGTTATAATTTTCGGGTCGAGTTAGTTTTAGATTTAGATTTGGGTGCATATTTTTGGGTCGGGATCGAGTCGACTAAAAACCCGACCCGTACTCATCCATACCCAAACCCCTCGGAACCACCGTGCCGCGCAGTTGATGCAATTCGACCTCAATTCTCACGGTTTGGTATTGAGGTGAGACGGTTGCCGGTAAAGTGAGGAAGATGAACGGAGTCGAACGAAAACCCTAACTATAAAAGGGAAAGGACGAATGGATGAAAGAGAGAAAAAAATTAAATTAGTTTTTTTTACACAGATATAGGCCAAAGATTGATTTGGGCCAGTTCCCATACAAGGGTTTATATAGCCCAGCTAATTATGCTAATGACTAGATAGTCAAATAGCTAACAGATCAGTTAGGGCCCATTAGTTACAATAACAAACTAACCACCAAATTTAACTGATACAACAGATTCAAAACAGCCCAACAAATGGCTAAAGCCTATGTTTCAATATTCACCCCACTTTCTGACTTCTCTTGAACTTGAGTGAGAGACCAAACATTCAGATGCTTTCATAGCTCAAGATAACGAGCAGTGGGAAGAGGCTTGGTGAAGACGTCTGCCAACTGATCATGAGCTGGAATGTAGTTGACAAGAAGTTGTTGACGAAGCACCTTTTCACGCACAAAATGTAAATCAAGTTCCACGTGTTTAGTTTTTGCATGTAAAACTGGGTTAGCAGCCATAGCCACAGTGCTAGTATTATCACACCAGACTTGGGATGTGTCTGGAAGAACAACTCTCATGTCTTGCAAAATGGCCTGAACCCACACCAGTTCACACGTAGCATCAACAAGGCTACGATACTCTGCTTCTGCAGTAGATCTGGACACGGAACGTTGCTTTCTTGAACTCCAACACAACAAGTGTAGCCCCAGTCGAACACAATAGCTAGATACAGAACGCCGATCATCAATATCACTGTCCCAATCTGCATCAGTGAACACTTGAAGACACAAAGGTGGAGATTGAGGAGAAAACCATATACCATACTCAAGAGTCCCTTTGATGTACCTCAGTATCCTTTTCACAGCAGCCCAGTGTAAATCAGTAGGACGTTGCATGAACTGTGAGACCTTGTTAACAGCAAAAGTCACATCTGGTTGTGTGTGGCAAACATACAAAAGTGCTCCGATACAATTGTGTATCAATGAACTCAACACCTACATCTTTACTCAACTTAGGTAGAGAGATCATTGGTGTATCAACAGGCCTAGCACTACTCAGATTAGTCTTAGTCAGAAGCTCCTCTATAAACTTCTTCTGATTAAGAAAAAGACCTTGAGCACAGTGAATAGCCTCAATTCCCAAGAAGTAATGTAAACGACCAAGGTCCTTAAGGGAAAATTTAACATCATGCTCATGTATGATATGTTTAATGTAATCTTCAGATGCACCAGTAATTAAAATGTCATCAACATAGACTGCTATATAAGTCACACCAACTGACTCAGCTTTGATAAACAATAAATTATCAGCACTAGAGCATCTAAAGCCAAGACTACACAAGAACTTTCTGAGTTTACTAAACCAATTTCGAGGGGCCTGTCTAAGGCCATAAAGATTCTTCTTAAGTTTGCAGACAAGAATTGAACCATCTAGATCTTTTTTAACAAACCCAGCATGTTGAGACATGTAAACATTCTCTAAAAGTTCCCCTTTCAGAAAAGCATTATTAACATCCACTTGATGAACAACCCAACCATTAGTAACAACAACAGAAAGAAATATATTAACAGTAAAGAATCGAATAACAGGGCTAAAAGTCTCTCCAAAATTATATCCGAGAATCTGTGAGTAACCTTTTGCCACAAGTCGAGCTTTATATCGACTGACTGTCCCATCTGAGTTTAGTTTAATTCGAAAAGCCACTTAGAACCAATAGATTTTCAGTCTGGTGGTAGAGGCACCAACTCCCATGTCTGATTATTGATGAGAGCACCATACTCAGAATGGACAGCTTCACACCACTTGGGATGAGCAAGAGCTTGATGCACAGAATCTGGTGTAAAATGATGTTCAGCATTGTAGATTTTAGGCTTGTATATACCAACCTTGCTTCTTGTCACCATGTTGTGAGAATTGGTGGACTGCACAGGCATAGAAGAGGGTGGAACACTTTGATCAGGGAGAGGAACACTCATACTGATATCGCCCATGTTGAGGAAATCACCAACTGAGAGACATTGTGTAGAATCATTAGAAGTAACCAGAAGTTCTAACTCGTGGCCATTACAGTCGGAACCTTCCTCCACCACTGTATCAGGACTCTGAATAACATCTTCAGCACTCATGTGAATAGGACTTTCAACAACCTCTCCAACATCTTCAGGTACACGTTCATCATTGATACTTGAGGGAGCAGCATCAGGTGCAGGGGATGAAACTCCAGGTACAAAATGGAAAGACTCAGGTGATGACACAAGAGGTGAAGCTGGAACTTCTAGATCAGCAGGAGATGCATCGAAACATTCAGTAGGCTCAGTTTCAACAGAAGTTGTAGGTGAGGAACTAGTTTGAATATCTACAGGAGACTCACCTGACTGGTTTGTAGAAGAAGTATTGTGCTCAGGAATTTCAAGAGGGGCAAAAGTATAGAACATGTCTTGAGTAGATTCGATCTTAGAGGAGGCAAAAGCAAATGGAAATATTGATTCGTTAAATCGAACATGCCTTGAAACATAAATTCTACCAGTAGAGTCCATGCATTGATACCCACGATGCTTAGGTGAGTATCCTAGGAAAACACAGGGTCTAGATCGAAAGGTGAACTTATGCTTATTGTAATCACGCAGACATGGAAAATATTGTGATCCAAACACTTTAAGTAGTTGATAATCTGGTTTAGTGCCATACAGTTTTTCATGAGGAGACAAGCCACCTAAACTATCAGTAGGTAATCTATTGATGAGATAAACAACACTCAAGGCTGCAAAGGACCAGTATTGAAATGGGACTGAAGCATTAGCTAGAAGTGTAAGTGTTGTATCAACTATGTGTCTATGCTTATGTTCAATAACACCATTTTGAGCAGATGTGTAAGGACATGTAACACGATGTTGAATGCCTTTCTTTGCTAAAATAGAGGATAAAGCAACAAATTCACCACCTCCATCAGTTTGCAAAGCAGTAATACAAGTAGAAAATTGATTTGCAACAATAGCATCAAACAGAAGGAAGACATCTAACACTTCAGATTTTGCTTTCAACAGAAACAACCATCAATTTTTTTGAATATATATCAATAAAGGAAACATAATACTGATAGCCTAGGGATTTAACAGGAGACGGATCCCACACATCAGCTTCAACAAGCTCAAATGGTTTGTGATAAACAGTAGCAAACATAGAAAATGGTAGTCTATGGCTCTTTCCTAGTTGACAAGCATTACACAAAAGACTCTTATCAATAGAGAAGGATTTATTCAAAACAGCACTAACAACATGTTGAGTAGGATGGCCTAATCTTTGATGCCACAACCAGTAAAGAGATTGAACAACAGACTTATTTGCAATAGCAGCAGAAGACTTATTTGCAGAAACAGTAGTAGTAGCACAATTATCAACGGGCACAGATTAAATAGTAGACTTATTTGCCGTAGCAGCAGAAGACTTATGTGCAGAAACAGTAGTAGAAGCACAATTATCAGCAGGCACAGATTGTGTAGACACATTATGGCAAAGACTATCATGCTGAGTAGGACAAGCAAGAGTGAAACAATACAAACCATCCTCAAGAGTACCATGAAGAAGAAGCTCACCTGTTACTTCATCCTTGACACTGCATCTGTCAGCATGGAACTCAAAATAAACATTATTATCAGATGTGAACCGAGACACAGATAACAAATTTCTTGTAATCTTAGGTACACACAATAATTGTTCAAGCACTAAAGACTTAGAGGCAGTAGATATAGTGCAATTACCAACATGAGATATACCAATTGTAGATCCACCACCCAAGAAAACCTTACCAGTCCCAGTATATGCCTGTTTGATGCCAGCAGATGACCTTGCAACATGGTGAGTTGCCCCTGAGTCTGGGAACCACTTATCATCCACAGTGAGAACTCCTCTAACAATAAGAGAATTTACTTGCATAGTATCACACGTAGCTTCACCCTTTTCCTCACTTGAGCTTGATTCCATTCCAACAAACGGATTATAGCACACATCATCACAAGTGTCAGCAAACTGACACAGATTTGCTTGTGTGGTATTACCAGAGTCCTTAAATTGTTGTGAGGTCACACCCTTGAAGCTCTGGTCGAACCTATGCCAGCACCGGTCTACAAGGTGACCAAGATTCCCGCAAAGTTGACATTGCAAACGCGGTCGACCTCCCCTAAATCTTCCTCCAGATTGGTAACTCCTCTGTTGCGGCCTCGGATTGTACTGAACTCTTGATGCATCTCTGTCGGATCCGTAGGCCACTCTATGTTTATCATCCTCTACCTGAGTCAAATTGATGCCCACTGGAATGCGAACTGAGTCAAGCAATCTTGTTTCAGCATTTATGAGGCCAAAAGTGACTGACTCCGGAGTGTAAGACTCTCTACTCATGGTTATCGCTGCAACGAACGGATCAAATTCTGGTGTAAGACCATTGAGTACTGTTTCTCTCTGCTCGACTTCCACAACTGGACTCCCACTCGTAGCCAGTAAGTCACAAATCTCTTTGATTTGTGTAGTATACTCTCGGATTGATATTGAGCCCTTCTTCAACGCACGTAATCGACAGTGCAAGTTCATTATCTTAGTGGTTGAAAATTTAGAGTAGAGATTTAGAACCATTGACCATATCGCAGACGACGTTTCGGCTCCAACAAGTCTAGGCAGCACTGTAGGACTCACTGTTGAGAGAAGCCAAGAGGCGAGGGCATTGTCCTCTTTTTTGAATCTTCGAAAATTTTGATTAAGAACCAATTTCCCTGTTGCATCCTTGACAACTTTTGGGGGAATAGGGGTTTCTGAATCCAGACAGTGTTCAAGTTCTTGGCCACGTACCATTAGAACCACTTGCTGCTTCCAGAGGAGGAAATTGGTGTCGTCCAATTTGACACTCACTTGCTTGTTTGCAAACGTCGAACTGGAACTTTGTTCGATTTGGAGAGCATCGACTTCATTCGTGATATCAATGGTTGTATCTATTTCAGGTGCAATCATTCAGAGAACAGAGATCAAAACAAGGGCAAACGGAAAAACCGAGAAGCAACTGGGAAGAAAAAATTCGCACAGATTTTAGAAAGAACAGAGAGAAATCAGATCAGAGACGAACAATAAGAGCAACGCCGGTGATCGCTAGCTCTGATACCATATTGAGGTGAGACGGTTGCCGATAAAGTGAGGAAGATGAACAGAGTCGAACGAAAACCCTAACTGTAAAAGGAAAAGAACGAACAAATGAAAGAGAGAGAAGAAAAGAAAATAAAAATGACTTAAATTTTTTTAAACAGATGTAGGCCAAAGATTGATTTGGGCCAGTTCCCATACAAGGGTTTATATAGCCCAACTGATTATGCTAATGACTAGAGAGTCAAATAGCTAACAGATCAGTTCGGGCCCATTAGTTACAATAACAAACTAACCACCAAATTTAACTGATACAACAGATTCAAAACAGCCCAACAAACGGCTAAAGCCTATGCTTCAATATTTGGGACCTAATTTCAAAAGGGTTTATGTAGTTTCAACTTCCTTGTGCCGTTCCCAAATTTTCACTCACCCAAACATTCCTTCGTCGTACTTGAATTCCATCGGTGGCCTTTGCTACACCCAATCCCCATTTGAACACTCAGACCTCATCCGGTAACTTGGAAGCTATAGAAGAGTGTATAGAAAAGGTCTGATAATCTTTCGATATATGATTCTTATTTTTATTTTTATTAAAAATACTTTTTAGTGGGGTTTTAAGTTTCAGATTAAATTATTTTTAATTAAAAATATAGTCAAGTTGAAACAATGTGTAAATAATGAGAGTTAAATTTATTTTTTTGAATTGTGATTGAATTGTATGAATGTATAAATGTGAATGATTAAATATGTTATTATACAATTTTTTTTTAATTGTCACATTACCTTTTTAACGATTATTAACATGCCAGTACCTAATTTAAATCAAAACTAAAAGTTTAATGTCCACATTAAAACAATTGAAAGTTTAATCGTCAAATTAAATAATTTATCAAAATTCAATAACCATTATGGACTTTATCCTACATTTCTATACTGTGTTACAAAACTAACATAAACTTTTATTACTAGAATTTATCAATATATAATAAGGATTAATATTCAATACACATACGGTAAAATCAAAAAGTTTTCACCAACGTCTTAGTTTTAGGGATTAGTGTTAAATTTTAGGGTTTAGATGCTATGAATTTTAGGTTTAGGGGCTGTGATTAGAATTTAGACTTTGTGGTTAGAATTTAGAGTTTAGAGGTTTGGGTTTAGAGTTTAGTGTAATATGATTAGAGATTTAGGTTTTAACCTATAAACCCTAAATCATAATCATATTCCCTAAATTCTAACCACAACCTATTAATTTTAAACCATTAAACAAAGGCCTTGTTTGGTAAAGAGCGGTTTGGGCAAAAATTAGAGGTTTGACCAGTCAAATTCGCTAATATTGTTGTTTGGTGAATAACGAATTGAAGGAAAAAGTGGATTGAGGTGAAACCACTAATTTTGAAAAAGCTCCTAATATTTGTTTTTTGAGATTAAATGTTTGATATTAGAGTTTTAAAGACTCTTTTACCCTTACGAGTTACCAAAAATCTCTAAATAACCTAAATTAAATGTTTTCTCACCCTATTTATAAGTTAATCCTATTTTTTTTATTATCACATATTTATATGTGTATTTAAATTTATTAATTAATTAAATTATATTAAAATAATTATATAAATAATAAATTAATATATAAATCATTCGAATATGTTTAGAAAAATTATATTGAAAATAATTTTTATAAATCTAATTAATATTAATTAGATACAAAATATTGATAACTAATAAACTATTCAAACAAGTGTTGAATATAATCATATCCTTATATGTCATTTTGCTTGTTTAAATAATCTAACAGCTATTAGCTATCAGTTAATTTTACCAAACACTTTTATACAATCAACTAATACAATTTGCTAGTCAAATCATCTAATGCAATAAGCTATCAGCTAATTGTCAAATATGGCCCAAACCTCTAACTTTCAAACCCTAAAATTAAACCTTAAAAATCAAGACACTTGTGAAAATTTTTTGTTTTCACTATATGTGTATTAAATAATTATTTATATAGATTAAAATTTTAATTTATATATTTTAAATTTAATATTTATTGTATTTCTACTATTAAATTTAACTTTAATTACTAATAACCGGTTGAACTAGTACATTAAAGTGTTAAATCTATTTCATTAAAAGCTGTTAAAAAATTTAGTCAACATTTTCATTAATTTTTTTAAGAAGTTTAAAATCAAAATCAGTTGAAAAACTATTGATCAAATGGACAAAATTTATAAACGCCAGAAACTAAAATTATAATAATACCTATAATATTGATTCTTTTCTTGTGCTATTTGTTTTTAAATTCAAATGTACAATTTTGTTTTATTTACCGACATGTATTTGTTGGTTGGAGAATTTAGAATTATTTATTTGTATGGAAATGTGCATCTTTAATTGAAGTTAGGGGCGAGTTTCCATACTAAAGATAGAGAAATATAGCAAGATAAAACTTTTAGTGGAGACGTCGAGTAAGAATAAGATAAATCTTTTAGTGGAGATGTTATCAACATAACATAATGAGAAAATTTCGTAAATTATCACTGAATTATATTCTTAAATTTATTTTAGTCATTAAATTTTAAAACGTTTAATATTCATCGAAGTTAAACATTAGACATTTTTTGTCAAGTTTAAACATCAACTCTTAAACCCAAACAATTATAAAGAATAAACGTTTGATCTCAAATTTCAACAATCACTTCGTCACGCCCCTAATTCTGAATTCAACATTCATTTTGTTAAAAAGTATTCCAAAGTTGACAAATCAACTATTTTTTTTTGAAATCCCTCTCCTCCCCTACCGTTAGATGAAACCTGTATCTCATTATGTGTTCCTCCCGTGCCGATGAAATTTTTTTATCTTTTGAATATTGGGAAAGTTCCTTCGTTCATCATTAAATACATATTGTCAAAAACGGAAGAACGACCAAAACATTCAATTTTCAAATTTTAGTGAATAAATTAAACGTTTTGAAACTCCAATGAAGAAAATGAATTTGAGAATAAAGTTCATGGTTTACGTAGAATAAATCTCTGCTTAAATTGCAACAAATTTCTCTCTTGTGCCAAATGCAAAACTTCAATTCCCACAATTCCACAGTAGTAGTAATGCTGGCGCTGCTGATGATAATATACATAAAATCAACTAAGATGAGAAACGTTTTTTTTTAAAGAATCAACACAACACAAACCCCAGCAAAATCTTATGTTCCCCCCCCATGGATACAAATATTTGAAACAGATAAAAAGATTGCATGCACCATCAGTCTATCATTACAAGTTTCTCCGAGATCAAAAGAAACAAAGTGGAGAAAAGAAAAAAAAGGAAGAAGGTGGTATACGGATCGATCAACCTCACAAATCACGAGGGAAATTGTTGACTTGCCCCTCTTCCAAAACATCTTTGTCGTTTATCTTGTAAGCTATCCGTATGCGCATCACCAACGATTTCTGAAAAGTTAGACAGATGAAAGAGTAACTTAAGCCTCTGTAAAAGAACCTCGAAAGATCAAGGGAATAATTAACCTAGGGAAAAATTACTCGGTGGCATATTTCCGAACAAAGTTAACAGGGACATATTAGTGCTAAAGGTTACCCGCGAAATCAACCAGGAAGACCATAGTTTTATTTTATCAGCTTTTACTAAGGGCCAGTTTGGTACGGCTTTTGAAAAATACTTTTAAAAGTGTTGTCAGAAAGTGATTTTAAAAAATTAATTATAAGATTTTTAGTGTTTGACATTACTGTAAAAAAATACTTTTAAAAATAAAATGTTCATTTTAGACATTATATTGTAAAGTAAAAATAAATGAACGCAAATAATGTTTAAATTAGTTATCATAAAATTTATTAATATTATTATATATGAAAAAAATCAACTTAAATAATAAAAATATAAAAACCATGACAATTCATTAGTAATTTTTTATATATATAAAATATAAACTTTAAATATTTCTAAATAATCAATATAAAATTTTGAATTAAATATAAAAATTTAACCTCTAAGGTCTAAACTATAGATTTTTTATATTATTGTAATATAATTAAATATTAGTTTAATATAATAATTATTATCCTATTTAATATTATTTTAATATATTAATATTAATGTCAATAATTAAGGGTAAAAAAATAACTTCATCCTAAAAGTGATTTTTCACCCAAAAAGCTATAAATCTTAGCTTTTGAGGTTGGGTGAAAAATCATTTTTAAGTGATTTTTCACACCACTTTTAGAAGTGTTCGGCATTACTTATGGGTGAAAAATAACTTTTTAAACCAAAAGCTCTTTTTTAAGCAATGCCAAAGGGCCCTAGGTATTAGGGACGAGAGTATGAAGCACTAAACAATGTTCTTCTGCACCGCAAAAGAAATGGAAAACTGGGTGGTCAGAGAGTCGAGGGAAGAACAGTTTTGCTACCTAGAGGCTCCTGACATAAAATAAAATTTTAGTTCGACAAATCTCTCATAGGTTCTTGATTTCATCTTCTTAGGCACAAAAGTAAAACCTAACGTCTAGAGCAATAAATTGTGTAATCATCCCAGGAGCCTAAGCCACCCTTATTTTCTCTATAAAAGGGAAAAAATGCACATAGCCATTGAAAAATTGCCTTTATATGATGAAGCAAAAGGCTGCATGTGGAGGATCCAGTTAGGACAGAGCACCACTGACAATTTTACAGAAACTTTAACCGACTAAACTATATATAATTTACTTACTGAAAGTCGGTGCACGTACCTTCCCATGTTGGCTATTGGTGACTTTCATACTCTGAGAGATGGACCCATTTGCAGGCAAGGTATTGCTGCTAGACGGATCCAAATGCAGCTGAAGAAACTGCAGAGTTCGAAAGCAGCAAGTGTATCAGCATCACTTGTTTTTAAAGGACAGCTATGCAAAGATTTACTATCTTCAATGATTATTTTAAGCAACATATCACTGTTAGATTTGTGGAATTAATGAAGCCTAGATTTTAGGAACCCTACAAACAAGGATAATAAGAGAAGCATTTTTTAGGCATATAGAGAACTAGTAGTTAGGACAGGCTTTAAGTTGTGAAATTAATGAAGCCTAGATTTTAGGAACCCTACAAAGAAGGCTAGATAAAAATAAGTATTTTTGAGGCATTAGAGAACTAGTAGTGAGGAAAGGCTTTAAGTTGCAAACTGCAAAGTTCTTAAATTGTTACAAATTCATGATAAAGAAAGCAACAGAGAGAAAACTGATAATGCAAAATCCACCTATGGCGGATGGCACTGAAACAGAAATACAAATTTCTATAGTATAAGTATAGCAAGATCATAAATGACCATCTTGAGTTACCTTAGGAACTGCCGCCTGGAAAAGAAAATCATTATAAACATTAGGTGACAGATTTGTAAAAGTAGCCTGGATCAAAGTTGTTTGTGGGTTTCCTGGTTGCTTTGAGAAGTTGAATGACATCCTTAAAGAGCTGCTCTCGTATGCAACTAAAGAAGGATAAGCTGGTCCATTTTCCTCTGCCAACGGAAAAAAAGTATAACTACTTTGGCAACTACAAGGGCTACAACATCTGCCATGGAATTCTAAACTTTAAAGTTTACCATTCTTTTGAGGACTGGGGCCAAACCCATCCAATAAATCCATAACTGGAGCAGGACTTGCAGGAGAACTGCCATTTGCAGAAAGTGGGGAAAGTGAAGCGAGGCCGTTTAAATTGGCAAGTGATGCTGTGTTATCTTGAATGGAGGATAATATGTCAGATGCAGATGAGCTGCTTTGTGCAGGAGGCGATGTTCCAATCGACAAAAGATCCAGCAGAACATCTGTACCACCTTTTGGAGGTTGACTTGCACCTAAAATGTTGGATAAAATCAGTTTTTTTAATCAACAGGGAAGAAACAACACTTTTAACTGCAAACAAAATATAGGAGATTATACATTTTCTTTTAACATTGTTACACACTCAAAATGTCAACTTAAGCAATTAAGCAGAGCAACAATCACAATCATGCAATGTCAACTTTCTTTTAACATCGTTACACATCCATGATACATACACAACCAATTTGAAATTAAAAATTATAATAATAGGGAAATCAAATTTAAATGTGATTTATGTTCTTTCATAGCATAATCCAAAGAGCTAGTTTTTGAGTAAAAAAAAGTTACAGGTGTTTTCCTGAACTGCCCGCTAAGAGTATCAGATATAGATGATGGATTATCAGCAAGTATGAGTCAAATTATAATTTCAGGTACTACTGCTTCATCATCCTAAGAAGCTTGAAGAATTAGGTAATTTAAAACATAAACATGAATGAAAAAAATTAATTTCACTCAAATGTTTCTCAAATCTGTGCCATTGGTGCATCCCAACTTACTTGATGGGGCAGAAGCTGGGGATAAATCAACACCAAGAAGATCCTGAAGAAAATCACCACCAGAAGAGCTAGGTGCAGGAGCATCATCTGAACTTAGGTCAAGTAAGTCTGCAACAGGAGCTGCAGCAGGTTTAGCAATTCCATTGGGAATATTACGTGCTGTCCCAGTGGAAGTTGAAACAGATGTAGGCAAGGAGCCAGCTCTCCTTCCACTGAAAGTTGCCTCATCCAGAACCGGCATCCTTTCAACCAGCGCAGCTCTGTACCAATTCATCCATCAGCTTTGTACTTCACAATGCTATGTTGCTCAAAGCCTTCTGAAAAGACACGAGGTAAAATATAGAACAGAAAGAAAAATTTTAACCATACCTAATGTTCTGATGCTTCTGAAGAATACAATTAAATTCAATAGATCGCTGTTGCAACTCAAGCACAAAGCTCCGTTTATTCTGGAGAATTATATCCTTGATCCTCCTGGAGATAAGAATATTTTTTTTTTCATGCCATATAAGCAAATAACAAAAATTCTTCAATTACTTTGCACAGAAATTTCAAAATAAAATAAGGACAGTTAAACCAATTATAATATGAATAAAACAACACAAATGTAACAAGTGTTAATAATTTAAAAATATGAAGAAAAATGTATTTTCCCCAATTGATTCAACAATTAGGGGAATAATTTAAATGTATTTTTATATAATTGAAGAACTGATCATTGTACAACTTATGTAACACAATGTCACGAGAAAAATAACACAAATGCGAATATGACGAGAAAAATAACACAAACGTGAATATGACGAGAAAAATAATTAAAACACAATGTGAAATGGAAAAATAATACAAACGAGAATTTGCAAAAGATCCAATATATATATATATGAGAGAAAGGGGCCATGGTGGCCGGAGATGCAATGAATAATAATAATAATAATAATAATAATAATAATAATAATAATAATAATCCTTCAATTGCACATAAGCAATTGATGACAATATTACTTTATTTAATTTATAAGAGACCTATTTTAAACCCCTAACAGAGGTAAGCTAGTGGAAACGGGCATGATAAATGGTAAAATGTACATAGCAAAGCATTAACATACGCTGAACAAGAAGGGAAACGAGAAGAGAGCTTTAACAGCGCAATCAAAGCCATTGCTTTAGTAGTGAGATCGGAAGTATGACGCTTCATAGCAACCTCTACAGCATCCACAGCATCAGACTCTGTTACCTGCAGTATAGGAAGAATGTGAACTATGCATTCAATTTAAGAACAGGATCCTGACAAGGACTTTCGGCTAAGCATTCAGCAGGTTAAGAATCTCATTAGTTTAAAAATCAAATTGGGTTTATGTGATTCTACAGAAAAGATTCAAGTAATACAGAAGTACATTGGATGACAACCCAAAATATTAGCTGCTGGGTTAAGAATATAGAAAATAATATTACAACCAGAAATAATATAGAAAATACTTAAACAAGATGGTTTGGATAAAAACAGAAGGTACTTTGCAATGCCTTGTTTAAAGGGGAATGGCTCCTTGCCTATTTCTAAATCTACAAAATCACATTACCCGTAAACCCCAAATTAACACCATACTTGATCTAGATTATTTTGATTAACTCTGGCTTTAGAATAGATTTATCCCTAGGTAGCCAAAATGTATTTGATTGATATAAGTAACTCGGTTATACCACTTTAAAACTTAAATGAAGTTCCATGAGAAAAATCTAGAATCTGAAGAAGCAAGTGGTGAGTTTATATGTTTCATACTACCATTTAAACAAACAATACAGATACTGGTTCTGTAAACAACTTCATTACTTAAATTCAATTTAACAGCAACCATGTCATAAGTCTTTTAAGCCTTAAGCGTAAGGAAATATTTACAGAAGCTGAAAGGGATTTCTAATCAACTTTAATCAACCAGAACATTCCGCTAAACAAACTCCACTTCATATATCACAGCCAACTATTGGCTGTTTTCCCTCTTTTTTTGAAGATGAAAATGCAACATGATTACTGCAAGTGCGTGCAAACTAGTCAATGGATAAGATGCACTTACAGTTCTTGGTTCTTCAATATCAAGCATCCCGACATTATTTACCAACATGTCTCCATATTCACCAATACACCAAACTGCAACTCGAACGAGTGATTCCTAATGAAAATATCAATTTTCATTTTAATAATTAAGCAGATAAGAATACAAATCTAGACATAAAATCCAAAATAAACCAAAGAACACCTGTTCTGTTGATGTTTGGAATGCTCTGTACAATGCCCTGACTGAATATCCATGGAGGTCAGAAGCATTACTTATGACAACGATAAGGGCATGCCAGACTTCATCCTTTACAAAACTTCCAGACTACAAAGCAACAAAATGGTTTATAGAAGTGTTCACAGAGCCAGAAAGATAACTAACAAATATGCAAGTACCCATAAATGACAAAGGTTCATCCTCACTCCTCTTTTCTTGCCTAACTAGGAATTTGTCAAGCAGAAATGAGAGCAAGAATCCAACAGATGAGATTCTCACACCAAACAAGGTTAAAAGCACAAGCATTCTCTCACTTGAATGTTGGTCAATGGCCCAATCTTTCTTTTTCCCCCTTCTTTTAGTGACACTTAAGAATCATCAATAAAATGCAAAAACATTGAAGTCTCATATGAATTTCATCAATCACATTCATAAATCCTAATTGACTTAGAAAGGCATTAGAATCCTTCTGCATTGAAGTTTCAATATCCTCATTGGGGTCACACTTCACAATCATAAACAAAACCAAAAAGACAAAGATCATACCATAACCAATACCAAGTTACAAGATGAGTTCATGCAAATTGCAATGGACCAGCAAATTTTCAGCCTAACCCACCAATTCTCAATAGTCAAAAGCTAAAATTCAAGTTCTTGAGTATTGTGAGGACTTATACAGTTTTCATTGATGGTATTTACTTAAATCTGATGTGGGATGGAATATCCCATATCCAGCCTTTGATGGTTCATTCGCTCAAAGGCAACAAGTGGCAGAAGTCACAGGTGAGACAAGTCCACTCACTGATTTAACTTGAAAAACCAAGAGGGTAGACTCGAGCATTTGACAGTAAATTGTGCCCAAATTCTACCCAAAAAAGGGATTAATGTATCCAATTATTTTATAAAGCACCACATAAAAACGATGCAAGAATGTATTTCCCTTTCGTTTGCAAGGGATTTAACACCACAAGATCAAGTGTTTAAAGAAGATGTCCAGTAATCAAAAGGGTAAAGATGAAGACATGTTTTTACCACATTACTTAATGGACACACATGCAGAACATTGGATCGGATCAAGGATAGAAAATATAAACACATTAGTGAAACAAAAATGTGATATAAACTTCTAAAAAAGTAATATTCTGCAACACCAACTAACAGAGACTGCAACAGGTGAAACTCAAAGAAAGAGAAGACAGTAGCGAACCAGAAACATGGGACCAGGATGAATACTGTGGAATAAGAAAAGTAAACATCTTTACTCCAACTATAGAACAATGCAATGAACAAAAATCATACCTCGGAAAGAACCTTGAGCATCTGATCAATGTACCAAATTTTCTCTGGGGAAAACCTGAGGCAATAGAAATGATTGTTAATTGACCAGGCAATGATCCAAAGTAATTCTGAATAAATATTTCAGCATCCCTCCACCAGCCAAAAGATACATGAAAATACAGAGCCAAGAACAGAAAGCATATAGAAGAAATTACAAATATTATAGCATAAATTAAAAAAACTAAAACTAAAACATAGAAGAACTTACTTTTCAACAAGAGAGCAAATCTTGGCAGTAAGAACTTCCTTAAATTCTTGATCGCTTGCTTCCAAATATTCAATTAACTCTTTTGTCAGAGGCTTCACATTGCTTTCATTCACCAGCAAGTATACAAGGTCAAGTGCCTTCTTTCGAATTGAAGCATCTGAATCCTGGAAAACAAATTTTCAAATCAACAGCTTCTTCCAAAGCTGAAAACTCACTTTTTGACAATAATGGCACTCGTAAATAAAGTAAGAGTTCAATTAAAGGCAATCATAAAAGGCTGGAAACTCTTTCTTTCATTCATTAGAGTACTATGGCTTAAACGTTGGATCTCTACCAATTCCTACTCCACACTACCCCGATCCAAGCCCAAGGGCTGATGCTAGAAATTTCCATATCTCCAAAATTGAATCCCTACAATGTCCAAATATCAATCATAATAATAATAACAGTCATAATTCCTTTTTACTACAGGGAATTTTCCTCAATGGGAGATAAAAATCAAGTGATATCTAAAGGGAAAATTAATCCTTGCTTCTTTAGCAAGTAATGAGAGTCATACTCCATCAAATATGGGGTTCACCTGAAAGTAACAAATAAATAATAGAACTAAAGAAACTGTAGACAAAAAGGAAAGCAAGTGCAAACTCCCAGAGTTCTTTTTGGGCAAGAACTAAATCAGAGACCTATTATCATCAAGAAGCATGAATCTTAGTATCCTCAGGCCCTACCTTTACACATTCCAAAATTGTTGCCCTATGTCTCTGCACTGCTTGAGCATCCACTGTCATAGCTTTCATAAGCATATTTAATGCAACATATCTGAAAAAGCATGCAAGGTTCAGTTTCATAATATAGTAGAGCAAAAAAGAAAGAGTGCAGAAAGGGATATGAAAAATCAAGATAAGATTCAAAACAAAATACCTGATATTGTTGTCACGATTTGACAAGAATCTTCCCAAGATATTGATAGCAAGCACACGTAAGCCACCGTTATCTTCAATGCTCATAATGGTTCCAACACATTCATAAAGAATGGCATTTCCTGCATTTTTGTTTGACTCGATTTTTGTTGCCACCTAAGAACAAAATTTGTGACCACAAAGAAAAATAAGTGAAAAAACCCTTAACCTCATTACAAAGATTGGATAAACAGTAATAAAGGAAAAGGAAAGAAAGAAAGAGGAAGAGGAAGGTAGAGGAAAGTGAAGAATATAGTATATCTAGTTTGGATAATTAAAATTAGTAAAGAAATTTCAACCATCTTTGTTTGGTTCAAGAGCAGACTCTTTCAAAAAAAATAATAATAAAGAGCAGAAAGGAAAGAAAAAGATTCATTATAATGAATTTTCCCAATTATAACCCTTCCAAAATAGTTTATAAAAAATATGAATGGAACAAAAAAGATATTTTACGTTTTTAAGAACACATTCACCTTGCTTTCCTTAGCTGTCCCCCCAAACCGGGGTAACCAAAAATTGGATGTTTTAAGGGAAAGCAAGGGTTACTCTACTCCCCTTACTTTCACTTCTTCAAAAAAATTCCAAACCAAGGAAAGGAAGATCCTTCCCCTTGCTTTACTTTCCTTTCCCTTCCCTTACTCCAACCCAAACAAAGGGTAGGGAATGAAATGTTGTGAAGAACATGAAATGAGTTTTCTGCAACATGTTTAGCTTCTATGTTCTTTTCCAGAATTCAGCTTTGAAGCAATATCCAATAAAATCCAAATATGAGAGGAATGCAGAATTAATTTTCTACCAACCACAAAACTTGTATTTTTTTCATCATGCAGTACTATCTTAAACCATGATATTTAAGAGATATCATTCCTCAATAGAGCAATCTCATCAAGTGTCTTTTCAAGAACCTCTAATAAGAATATTAGGTGTTCTACAGACAACAATCATGCCTAAATACTTCTTTCAGGACTTCGAACATATTACAAAGAGGGAGATACGCCACAACATACCTGGGCAAGTATGTCATTCATACAGTCACTAGCTTCAGCATCTCCCTGGCCCAGTATGCGCAAAAGCTTAAGCAATCTTATATGAAGGAAAGGATCTGTAATGCCAGCAACGTCATACTCAGGTGCATAGGGACTGTTTGCCATATCCTTCAGAGTTTTGACCAAACCTTCAGTACACTTCTGCAGTTATGGAAAAAAGTTATTATTAGAAAGTTAATGCATTATCCATTTTTGACAAGTTTCATCCACTAAAGTCCACACATATGATTCAGGCCAATCCTTAAACAACAACAAAAATGGGTCCTGTTTTTGCATGACCCTAAAAGAAAAAATAAGTTCATAAGTACTACAAAGCAAATTGAAAATTAGCCTGAAGCATCTTAGTGTGAAAAGGTGAAAGATAGTCAACAGTTTAGGACAGAACACCAGTAAACCTGATCCCTTCCTTCAATCCTTTTGATGGTAAGTACTCTCCAGCCAAAACCGGAGCAAAGGATTGCTGGTAAAGTGGAGATGTTCCAAACAAGCAAAAGCAGAAATTAACTATTTACAAAAATTATGCGTTATAGCTTCTTCTTTTCGCAGGGTTATAAAACAATTCATATGCTCAATAAGGTGTTTTGTCTTTCCGATGCTATAACTATATACTTACAAATTTATAACCAAATTACCTCTCTAAAATATTCAAGGGCTTCTGAACTGACTTTACATAGATCAGTACAAAGTTGAACTCCTGTTATTAGGACTCCATGATGCTTTTCTCTAAGTAGTGAAGCAGCAGGATTTATAAAGTTTTCAGCAAGGTCCGGAACTTTCTTTATGATCCGTATGGAACACAATGCTGCCTACAAAAAAACAGATAAGAGTCGATAGGAGTCAAAGATTGCAGCATGATTTCTCAAGAAAAGACAGATAACCTAAAAATTATCATATAATCACATGATGAGAATTCATAAACAAAGGGAAGTTGGCAGGGGAAGAAAGAAAAGAAAAGCAGAATGCCTGTATGATAAAATTGATCCTCCAATAGGAAAATGAGTAATTGTATATGGACCAATTTAATAGATAAAAAATGCCGTCAGGAAATGTGAGGCGTGTCTTTATATGAATAATATAAACAGTGTCGTTTTGACATTCAACGACGCCGGTAAATCAGGAAATGATTTCTTTTCCTCAAATCATCAAACAAGCAAACCAACATTTGACTTTCTTGGAGTCATCAAGACAGACTCAAGAGTTCTCATCAATTGGCATTTTTCTCTTGAATGAGTACATGCTACAAATTCTTCCAGTTAAGATAAATGGATGGAAAAATATCCAGATTTCATAAAAGTAGTGTACCTTATGAAGATTGTAGAATATCATTTAACAAATATCACACTATTCATGAAGTAGGGACATAATTACATTGTACAGTTTGAGGTATCAGTCATGTGGCATGTGGTCATGGATTCACTTGGAATTTTTAACCTTTGTATTGACAAAATTACAAAGGCATTATTGGAAACAAAAAAAAAAAGAAGAAACAAACAAACCATGATACTTGAAGAGCTCAACAAAACAAACCAAAACTTTCCAATTCCTGTAGAAGAAAGGGGGATGAAGAAGATGTCTTCTAAGAGGGATGCTTAGCAATGTTTAAGCATATAAAATACACAAATCCTGAAATCAGCCTTCTTTTTCCTCCTTTACTTCATCTCATTGAAATCAAAATCTGTGGCCAACAAGCCCTTGAATAAAGAGTATCACACACTTACTTTCTTCCTGATATTTGGATCTCGAAACTGCAGCAATCTTTCTACTTCTGGTGCAAGATCACGAGCCATTTCAGCTGAACAAATATTTCCCAGAGCACAAAGAGCAAGCCCTATAATATACTGGTTTGAATGATTGAGATCTCTGCATATAAGTTAAGGTTTCTGAAAAAAAAAGTAAACTATATCTCTCCATTTTCTTAATCTTACCCTTCGTAATACCAGACTATTAGGGACAAAGTTATTTGTTAAGAAAAGAAATGGAAAAAGGGACAAGGAAATGGGAACAGATTAAACTTGATAGAGTCTACATGTTGGATACTGCTTTAATGAATTTGTTACCAACATCAGAACCTCTTGTCTTTCATCGAGAAGCAACATAAGAGCAAGATATCCAATCCTCTTCTCTGGAAATCCAGATGATGCAATCAACTTCAGGCACTCCATTTGGCCAAAATGCGTGGGATACCCAAGCATGTGAATGAACATGAGCTTTGCCAGGTTGCGGTGCCTATAATCTTGATCATTTTCACTAATTGCTGCACGAATAGCAGCACACTCTTTCCTTACAACAGCACGTTCTTCTGCTGCAGTTTTGCAAGAACGTATAGCCCGTATCATGTCCCTGCATTGGAGCAGTAAGTTCAACAGCTTCAATCAATAAGCACATAATCTACAGTTAAGTCAATCATTTAGATTCTTTAATATAGCTTGAAGCAGAAAATATACAACAGTATTCTTTAATATAAGTGTTACTCATTAATTGGATTCATTTAAAAGGGGGGACGGGGTATTTATACCCTAAATTGTTTGGAAATGACAACAGTATTCTCAAAAACCAGCCATAGGCCCATAGGACTTGCCTAACAAGAAACTTTTCAAACAATTGGATGTCAGATCCATGGTCCCTTTTTTTCTTTTTCCCTAAAAATTTACACATAACTAAGAGAACCCTTTTTTCAACATACATAATATATTAAGTTCTTGTCAACAATTTCTGGAACAAGATATACTCAGATGCAAAAGAGAGGAGATCATATATTCCTACTTACCAGTTTCCTCCTTAAAAGCAAAACACTACTGATCATTCCATATAGGAAGAATCTCAAGCCATAAATCATTTAATGGATAAAGAAAAGGACGTTGATATCTTCACACCCAAAAATATGGCTAAAATTCAGTAACCTAATGCAAAGAACTGACTCAGAATTCACATAACAGGGAATGGAGGTTATATTCAGAACCAGACTCTTTTGCTATCTATATGGATGAAATACAGTTATCCAAAGCAATTTCTTTTAACCATGCTAAATCATATAGAGAAAGTTACAACTATTCAGATCCGTTGCAACAGATATAAGAAGCTTCTATAATCACCTAGTATTCTCCACGAGGAAAAGTAAAAAGATAATTTGATTTTCAAATTGTTTCCTAAATCTGTGATAAGTACTATAAATCAAGTTGAACATATAACCACAAAAACTTGTGGTGACAAGATTGGAGGATACTTACATAAATGACTAGCTTGGCTATTTTATATCCAAATTGCCACTAGTTACTGATGTTTAAACTTTAAAGGTTCAAAGTCATATCTATATTCCGAAAAACGCTGCATAACTTACATGTCCTAATGCAAAAAGTAGGGGAAGAATGGTTTGTAGGCTGGTGAAAATTCTAGTTTCCTTTATAAAATTGTACTTCAAGCACCAAGGTCATTTGGCATTATCAATATTCATGACAACAACAGATCAAGCTATTCTCAAACGTATTACTAAATGCATATGCTATGACTTCAGACATTTCTGCATTTTCACCCTTGGTTGAAACTAGTTCAAAGCAAATAAAAAATAAAAGGCAAAGCTACCTTGAAGAATCAAATTATGAAACCGAAAAACCTAACAAACTCCATTCGACTCTAAATTCAGACTCAATCATCTTTTAAGTAGCACTTACTACAACCTAACTCCCCAAAATCGAGGAATCAAACCAAATTGTACAAAATCCCAGCTGTTTCAACCCAAAAACCAATACATTCAAATAAAAAACGTATCCGATTTTCAAAATTGAAAGAGAAGGGGGAACTAAAAGAAGAAATTGGCAACAGTAGGGATGGGTGCTCACCGTAGACGAGTACCAGACGAGAAAGGATTCATGATTTCGTCCAGGGTCGAAACTTCCGGAGAGAGCTGGAATCAGATCCAATCAATTAAACGCTGGCAACTAAATCAATCAACGAGTCACGGCTGCACGGAATTAAACTGAATTTCTATTCGAATCTAAGGATCCGTAGCTTGAAGATCCAAAGATTTAAGAAAGATAAAGCAGGCAGAGATTTGGATCTGAGAAACAGAGAAAACGCAAGTCTCTGTTTTCCTTCAATTTTCTTCTTTTTTTCCAGTGACAATGAAAATGCTGCTTGCTTCTTTTGTCTTTGTAAAAAATAAATTTAAAAATAAAACGGAAAACGGGAGCCCTGAGTTATTTAATCACCCCGGGTCGCATCTGCTTTAATCTGCATAAAAATATAACCCATGGGTCGGACGGGTCGGGTAAAAGTTTCGACATAAATTCTACTGTTAGTTATTGTGATTTAGTGATTTACTGATTTATCATCTTTACACTTTTGAATTTTGAAAATTTAATCTTAATTAAAGTGATAACATCAATTAAGTTAACTGATGTTATTAATTATTGTGGTCAATGTTGGTAAAAAGAGGTTTGGGCAAAAATTAGAGGTTTGAGGCATAATTAGAGGTTTGACTAGTCAAATCAGTTAATCTTGTTGTTTGGTAAATAGCGAATTGAAAGAACGAATTGAGGTAAAACCGTTAATTTTGAAAAAAAACTCATAATAAGAGCTTTTTGAGATTAGAGGTTTCATATTAGAGTTGTAAAGACTCTTTTACCCTTACCAGTTATCAAAAATCTCAAAATAGCCTAAACTAAATATTTTCTCACCCTATTTATAAGTTAATCATATTTACTTTTTTTCTTTTTATCATCCCATATTTACATTTGTATTTAAATTTATTAATTAAATAAATTATATAAATAATTATATAAATAATAAATTAATATATAAATCATTTGAATATGTTTAGAAAAGTCATATTAAAAATAATTTTATAGATCTAATTAATAATAATTAGATACAAAATATTGATGATTAATAAACTATTCAAACAAATATTGAATATAAACATGTCCTTATATGTCATTTTACTTGTTTAAATAATCTAACAGCTATCAGCTATCAATTAATTTTACCAAACACTTTTATACAATCTGCTAGTCAAATCAGCTAATGCAATCATCTATCAACTACCAGCTAATGCAATCCGTTATCCACTATCAACTATTCGCTAATTGCCAAATAAAACCTTAAATTTCATTTTATTCTCTAATTTGATTTTTTTATAATTTAATAATTATATTTATATGTGACTGGAATTATCAATTTCAAGAGCCTGAGTTAAATACAAAATTTATATATTCATTTATATAAAAGGCTCTTAAACGGTTTTGTCTATTTTTATTGTGTAGGTTTAAGATATTATTCGTTGACCGTCTAATCTGAATCAAATTTATTCAACTAAGTGTGGAACTATTATTCGTTGACCGTCTAATCTGAATCGAATTTATTCGACTAAGTGTGGAACATGTTGGAGATATATGAGGTCATACCTTTTGAATTTTGAAAACTTAGGATTTAGCTTCTTAAATTTTTAAATATTCATATTAAATTTCAAAAAAATTGAATATGTTTAAGTAAATTCCTTTTATTATGTTTAAAAATTCTAATTAAGCCTCTCAAAGTTTCAAAAATTATAGTTAGAACCTCAAATTTTTGACAAAAAAATGCAAATTAAATGATTAGAATTTTTTAAATCAATTTAAACCTTTAATTTAAAAAAAATACATATTAGCCCCTCAAACTCTGCATCCGACCTATTGATCAACTAATCAAAATCGAATATTGTAGATACTCGTTATGGATTCAAATGTCTCAACTCAACTTACTCCATTCTCATGCTAATAATTCCTCAAGTTTTTTTTATTTGCCAATTTTATGTGAATTGTACATTAGCAAGTATTTAACATATGCAGCATAAATATATAATACTCAAATATTTTTATACATTATTTGAAATTTAAATTAATTTATATTTATGTTCTAATGTATAATTGATGTTTTTGCTTTATGTACCTTCTCATATATTTGGATTCGATCGGAAGCGAATGTTGTTGTGAGGAGGATCGTACATGTTGTCTCCATAATAAACAGGCTTTATGACTACAGACTCATGCTTCCTTTTTTGTTCTTGAACTGCCCCGAAAACGATCTCCTTGGTTGTCTCATGGCTCTGCTCATGGTAAGTATGCGGGGTGGATGATTGATAGCGCTGCTGCTGCTGCTGCTGCATATTAGAATCCCATCCGCTGTAGAACACCCGGCTTTGTCGCAACTGATGGATCTTTTCCGCGTCTTTAGACATGAAAGGGTACGTTTTCCTTGGGGTTGGGGTTCGAGTATCGATCGAGGGGGGCTCATCGTCATCTGGTATCACAAAGCTCTCCTGTGCGGGCCAAGGCATTGAGTGCTTCTGTTGTTGATGGTGCTGGATCTGATGATAGTGATAGTTTAGTGGCTTTTTACGAAAACCAGGAAATACTCCTCCGAAAATTTCCGAAACACATACTCCACCATTGACAAAAAGCATCCCCAGGGATCCGAAAAAGCCTTCTTCTTGCTTCACTTGTTCATCTTCATTTGGAATTAGAGGTGGCCTGATTAGTTTCAGTGGTGTCTGGTACGGGCTCGATACAGCAGCATTCACATTGACCGAACCTTGATCCTTCACAAGCATAGGTGAAAACATATTAAAAAAATTAATAAGTTTTGACAATGAAGCTGTTTCCATGAACCCTAGGAGAATCATTTGGGAAAATTTGCATATAATTAATAACATTGAACTCACATTCTGGGAGGATACAATGCCGCCTACTCTACGCTGCAACAAACCTAGCATGTAACCGAAGAAGCCAGCTGCAACAAGTACACCAATTCCTGCAACGACAGAAATTAAAATGTGTAAAGCTCGAATACCAACTAATGGACATGAAATTCGGGTGCTGTGTTAGTTTACCGAGAGGAAAACCACTTCCATATTGATCGGCGCAGTCATCAAAATGTAGTTGAATCTCTTTGATAGCTCGGTTTCCCCGATCTATCACGAGAAGGGAGCAACTGCTTCCAACATAGACGACATCAAAATCATTAGAAAACTTTGCATCTTCACTCGGTCCATCTGCATGTCCCCCTCCCTGTGTCCATTTCCCACCAGCAATGGTTGTAACACCTGAAGAAGATTTCACATGTATCAGCAAGAGTCAACAACCGTCTCTATTTCGACTGAGAATACTTGTAGGGGTAAGAGACAAGGGGGGATAAAGGATGAAAAACTTATATAGTTAAACCAAAATAACAGGTGTACTCGATTTTCTGTCGGACAACTTGGTGATCACGTTCCTAACCTGCATCACTTATCTTCCTGATTGCCATATTCATCGTGTCTGCGATATAAATGTTCCCTCTGTCATCTACAGCTAGCCCTTTCGGATGGTTCATCCTCGCCTCTCTAGGCTTACCATCAACATGTCCAGGGTATCCGTCAGGGGAACCAGCAAGCAGCCTTGGTCTATTATCTGCAGTTCTCCAATAAATTTAAACGAGATAATTACAAGAAAAGACATGCCCGCAGATACACACACACACACATATATATATATATATATCAAAATAATAGAATGATCACAAAAATTCCATGAAGTATTCATGATCAATCTCAACAGAGACTTCAAGCATTCACTAAAGTGAAAATAATAACACGGGATTGAGATGTCCAACAAATGGACTGTGTAAATCAACTTAAAATTTGGAAATAACTAGCAAAGCATCAACACAGTCTACTGAGAACAAGAGTTAAGGTTTCATTTAACTCATCGAGTGTCCATGATCAATACAGGATAATCTTGGCTTACAGCATTCCCGAGCTACCAAGTTTAGCCAGAAAATGTTACAATCCTCCAAATGACAGTAATGCTTTAAGTCATGGATCTATTTGCTGCCATCTTAGTTGCAGCATAATCTAATTCTAACCATTGATAAAGTATAGTAGGCAGTACAATTACATCATTTTTCTAGCTTCTAGCCAATCAACATTTAAAAAGTGATATAAGTTTCAAAATTCTCAAGCATGATAAGTGGAAATGCATTTGAATTACATAAAACTAGTTGGCACGTGATGGGGAATGTCATACCAACTCAGCAAAAACGTGCACTGTCCTTATATGATGCAAGTTGAGAGACAGAATTCGACTGCCAACATATGCAAACACCACATGTGTTTTCCTTTTCCAATAATTAACATAACTTAGAACTATCAGAACCCAAAGATCATGCTAAAAATGCCATGGGAATGGACAATTAGAACTACTAAAGGCAAATGCAATTAACAAGAGATCAACCACTTACATAAAGATAAAGAAGCCGAAATTCGATAAAGGTTGCTATTAGCAGAGTCCAGAATCAGCAGCTCCCCACTAGGCAAAACCTCAACAGTGTGAGGCTCAATCCCAAGCTTACTCCCATCAAACACAGTCTCCACCGTGTATCCACTCTCAAACGTTATCATCGGTTTGCTAGTGATTGCTATCCACACATGATTCCCATGGAGAGTAGCATATCAGATTCCATTCTCCAAAGCCAAAAACATTAAAAAGAAAAAGGAAATATGGGTTCTAACTTCTAACAGTCGATATCAGAGATCCAAACCTGTTTTGTTATTGGCTTTGAGTGACCATAACCATTTCATAAGGGCTGACAAAGCATTAGATAAAAACCCACTAACGATCTCTGCAAAGAACAAAAAACATATCAAATGGATTTGTCATCAAAGCTAGGATTTAAGCTTTAAACTATAATCAAGCTTACTTGCAGGTGAAGAAGCAGTAGGAGCTGAAGAGACACCTCCAAGAAGAAGAAGAAGCAAAAGAGCAACACCCAGAACCAACACATTTCTTCCCATTGCTGCTATCAACAAAGAGTTGTTGGATATCAGAAAAAGATTCAAACTTTACACGCTGAGAAGAAACCCAAAACCCAATTTTGGAATTTTGGAACCTGGGTCTTTTGCAGAGAAGTGTAATGATAAACGTATAAAAATGTGTGCTTTTTTAATGGATTTCTATACAACAAAAGCTTCTTTTTCTTGGTTGTCTCTTGAGAGGATATACTGTATTAGTAGAATGTAACAAGAAGCCAAAGGGAGTCAATGTGACGTGTGATTAACATCTATGGCTTGAATGCTTCTAATAGAAAGTTTAGCAACAAGGACCAAACTTTACATTAATTCCCACCCCGAATCCTTTCTGTTTTCCATTTTTCTGTTATTAATGAACATTAATCTTTGATCATATATGCAAATTACCATGGGTGTGATGATGTGATGTTTAATACAGCAGCAAATTGAAAGGTGGGGGCTGCAGGCTGCAGTAACAAATGCTAGACTTGGATTGTAGATTGAAAATAGTGGAATCTGGGCTTACGCCTGTCGGTGCCAGCCTGGTTTCAACCGGACTATCAGTAGGCAATGATGTGCTTTAATTTACCTGTAATGATTTTCATCACTGAATTTTAGTAGTTGCTTCATTGTGGTCCACCTCCACCACCACCTTATCCTATTAAGTATTAACCAATAAAAGTAAAAGTCAAACCAATACAATCCAACGTGTTCGTTATTTTTTTATTTTTTATTTTAATAAAAATCTTTACTTTTGTGGCACACATATTTTTCTGTTTTTGTAATATATTTTTTCTTTATTCTTTTAGTTCGTTTCATCTGTCATTTTAGCATAATTTCGGTATATCTTAACGGTCATTTGGTACTCGTACAGAGATCTTCATAGCGCTAATTTTTAATTTTGATTATGTCCGTGGTCATAGAAAGATAGATCCCCACTTAGTTGATGGTTGTTTTGTTAATGTAATGACGTGTGTAGCGAAGCAATCTACTTGATAGTTTGGTTCGTTCACCACTCCTTTTCACATCGTAAAGTAAAGCGTCTCGTTTGGATAGAGACAATGAGATTCAGGAAGGCTTTTGAATTTTGATAGTATGCTAATATCTATGGAAGTATTTACTTTTTTTTTGCACTTTTAGGTTGTATGCGATTTTAGTGGACTAGTCTCCGTCATCTCTTTTAAATGCGTTGTATTTGTAATGTTTTCCTTGACTTTCTTAATAATATTTAGTTGTCATTGTCAAAAAAATACAATCCAACGAGTAATTTCACTGGAAAAAAAATATATTGTTCATTTTAAAAAAATTGATTTAGCACCTATATATACAAAATGTGTGTGTAGCCAAAGAAAAAGTATGAACGAATATTACTATATAATCACATTGGAAACAAAAAGTTTCCACAAACGCTTTAGTTTTAAGGTTTAGTGTTAGATTTAGGGGTTTAAAATTTAAGTGTTATGGTTAGAATTTAGTGTTTAGAGGTTAGGGTAATATTGTTAGAAAAAGTTATTGCTATATTTGCCTCTGTCACCACAACTCATCAATTTTAGACCCCTAAACCTAAACAAATAACCTCTAAATCATAAATTGTAATCTTAAACTCTAAAATTAAAATATTTATAAAAATTTTTTATTTCCACTGTTTATGTATAAAATAATTACCCATGAAATAAATCATCAATTTTTCATTAGTTTGTATAATCAGCAATGGACAAGGTTGGCGTTGCGGGTGAGAGGAGGCATTCTTGAAGAATAAAGAAAAGAGTTATTGAGATTTGAATTTTAAACTTAATGTTGGTAAATGATTTGAAAACAATACAAACATGATTATTTGCTCTCTTTTTTTTTTGTCTTTTAACAACAATAATAATATCTGGTGCTTGCTCATCCCCTTGTGTCCTGGTAGCAAAGGTAGATGTTCATCATCCCTTGGGACCCGGGTTTGATCAGCACCAGTAATGCATGTTGTGTGTGCCGTCTTTACCATTTAATTATTTAAGATAAAATTTCAATTACCATTTAATTTTTTTTATAGTATTTGTAATCTTTAATTTAAAATATTAGTATTAAATTTCTATCTTACAAAACCCTAAACTATTAAAATTTTTTATGTAGCCGTCGTAAATCAATGTCGCCATTCACTCTAACTCAACATCGATCTTGTCTGTCTTCCATGTTCACTCGAATTCCGTGGCGCGCCTCCTCATGATATATTGCATAGTGGCGGTAGTGCATATTGTTGGAGTTGAGTATTCCTTGTCTTCAACTTATTACATAAAATAGTTTGTGAGTCTAGAGCTGGTTTTCCATGAGGAATTTGCTATGCATATGGTGATAGTCAAGTTCTTGCATCAGCTTAATCCAATTCTTGCGCAGACCAATGTCCTTTTATTATCTTCGTTATTCAATGAATTCGATTTCATATTTTCAGGTAAACTGAAGCAGATGAAGGTTAAAAATGAGAAAACAATCCCAAAGAAGAGCCCAAGATGAGAAGTCCAGTGTTGTTGATCAAAACAAGAAAATAATGTGGATTTTCTTTGCTGATTGCAAGCATCCTGAATGTGTTCGTTTTGTTAGTTACCACAACATGTCCTGAATCTGTTTATTTACTTTGAGAAAGGATTTTGAGCTGAGCAAAATATAAAGGATTTTGAAAAGTTAATCATTCATCATGCCAAACCTTTATATGATGAATATCATGACCTAGTTTGATTTCCAGTTTATCTTGCTAGCATGGTAATAAAGTTCATCTTTGAATGAGATATGACAATACTATTGTTATAGAACATAGTCCTCAAGTCTTTTGTCGTCGGCAGAGTGAATGAAAGCACAGGAAATGTGTGAAAGCAATGTTGTTGAACTGTCGAAGTTTTATTGATTGATATTACTGATTTACTCAGGGCATTACATGGGTGATGGGTGTGGCTTTTACATGCATATATATGAGTTTTAAAATGGAACTGTTTATTGAAAGAAAAAAATAGTTTTGATTAGAATATTAAGTAAAAAAAGTAATGAAATGTTGAAATATTGGTTGACAGGGAATCATCTTGAAGACTACTGAGATGCAAGATACTTCTAAATCATTCTCCTCCATGGCAAGAGAATTGTTGTGCACTAAAGAAGAACACAAATGAATCTCCTACATAGCATATGATACTATTTTGTTTGAAAAGATTTATTTATTGTTTATGTACATGACCATGTTTGTATAGCAATGAAAGAGATCCGAGTACTTCACTGAAACCAAATATATCTTTTCTTTTCTTTTCTTCATAGGATACAATTATAACTCCAATGTATTTCTAGTTCTACATTTTAAACTATTCTAATTTTATAAGGGTACACTACCGAAATAATCACTTATGTTTAGTAAATATAAATTTCTACTCGTCAATTTTAAAAATTAAAATTATGGTCACTTAAGTTTTTATATTTTAAAAAGCAAAAACATAAAATAAACACAATTTTAACTTTTGAAATTAGTGAGCAAAAGTATACACTTATCATTTTAGTAGTTTACCTTTTTTTGTTATCATTTAAAAAAATCACCGTTTGTTAGTTAATCTTATGTTTTAGCTCTTTTAGGCCTGACTGGTTAGCTACAATTTGTCTAAACATGCATGTGCGGACGCTTCGTCATGCTATTGCTACCTATGAAATTTGGTAAACTATAAACATACTTCTTATTTCTTAAAGTTTGTACTACAAACTTCTCTGCACTCTTAATCCAATTGATGCTAGCCTACAAACGTGCAGTTTATGATTTATCGTTAACACATACACAAACATATATGAGAAAAATGTTTTTCTTTTATTAATCTTTATAAAAATATGTAAAGGGATTCCATATGCTTTTCTTTCTCCAAGACTTGTAATTCACATATTCATTAGTTGAAGGCTAGAAGCCATTCATAGTGATGAATAATGACAAATATATTTGTTCTGCACTTTATTAGTTGGATAAAAAAATTCTACTCTTTTTCGGTGGATGAAAATCTTCTATCCTTTTTCGGTGTCTCTACTTATGCCCCACACTCAAAATTAATTTTAGGGTTTAGGACTTATTGTTAGGGTATAGGAAATTTAAGGTATGTTGTATTTTTAGGGTATAGGGTTTAGAATTTAGAATTAGAGCTTGAAATTTAATTTTCAGTGTTGAGGCATAAAAGGGCACTGAAAAGGGGCAGATGATTTTTATCCTTTTTCGGTGCCCCTATATATGCCTCAACACTAAAAAATACTAAAAAATTAAATTTTAAGCCATAACCCTAAATTTTAAATCCTAAATCATACACCCTAAAAAATACATCATACCCTAAGTTCCCTAAATCCTAACCTTAAACCCTAAATCCTAAACCTAATTTTGAATGTGGAGCATAAGTAGAAGCACCGAAAAGCGGTAGAAGATTTTCATCTGTACTAGTTGTCTTGAAAAATGTTTTTTTTGCTCGGTCAATAATTATTTTATTATAATAAACTGCTAAATAGCGATACTATTACAACTACAAGGAGAATCAAAGCCAACACCATAATACATATAGAATGTAAACGCATAACATATGATATGAACTAGATCAATTTAGTCCATAGAAATAAAAAAACACTCATTTGGGGTAGAACACCCTAAACAACAATTAACAATTCTCTTAAACAAGAAAACATCCCCAAGACGTACAACATTGCAGATTTAAAAATAAACTCGTCTTATATTACTTGGTTTACTCTGAAGAATGACACAACCAGTTTAAATAGAGCCCCAGACCCAGAATCAACTCCAAATTTCTTTCTCTAGCATTGGTCCCCTGCAAACACCAAACCAGGGTTGAAACAATACTCAGAGTCAGTAGCACCCAAACTTGCTGGAAGGGAACCTCCCCCGAAATTATGCGCAAGTTGAAATTGAAACACTCGTGTTCCCGATCGAATTAAATATGCCCCAAACTAGGTAGAATTCAAATTCAAACTCAGTTGAAATGATGCGAAAATAATGGATTAATGGATGAAGTGTTTGATGGTGGATAATTGACGGATTTGAAATGTATGAATGTTTAGGAATGGGTCATGACTCACTAGTTATAATAGCACTAGAAACCAACGATATATAAAAATGGATAGGATCGTAACCCACTATTTATAAACGAGATAGGAACCAACAATATCAAAGGGGTGAACGCCACACATAGAAAGTGATAAGTTCAATAGGAAGATGCCACAAGCTAGGCTTGATAAGTCTAACGATAAACAAGAGTATAAACTCTCAACATATTTCTTCAAAGAAAGGTGTACCTCAATTAACTAGCTCTGATTACCAAATGATGTGATCTCACCCTCGAGGTTGAAATTGAGACACTCGTGTTCCTGATCGAATTAAGGATGCCCCGAACTAGGTAGACTTCAAATTCAAACTCAATTGAAATGATGCAGAAATAGTGGATTAATGGATGAAGTGTTTGATGGTGGATAATTGACGGAATTGAAATGTATGAATGTTTAGAAATGGATCATGACCCACTAATTATAATAGAACTAGGAACCAACGATATATAAGAATGGATAGGATTGCAACCCACTATCTATAAACGAGATAAGAACCAACGATATCAAAGGGGTGAACGCCACACTTAGAAAGTGATAGGTTCAATAGAAAGACGCCACAAGCTAGGCTTGATAAGTCTAATAATAAACAAGAGTATAAACTCCCAATATATTTCTTCAAAGAAAGGTGTACAAGATGATGCGAGCACACCTACACATGATCATAAAGTTTCACAAGATCCCGAAGTCATGCCACCAGGACTCATTACTTGTTCTAAGCCAAATAGCTCAGGGAAGTATTTTCTCAAAAGTGCATTTTAGCTTTTGGTGGACAAATGGTCATAGATAAAAGAATGTTCAATGTATTACATGTTGACATGTAACACATTGTACAAACCACATCTTTACTTAACATTTCAGCTCATTTGCTTAAAGTTTCTAGTTCAATTCTATCTTAAGTAGTCAGTCACATATTTAATTTACATTCACTTATATTATCTTGTGTTTTTTTCTTATAGGAAATGTAATTCAAAGCTTAAGGGATGGAACGACAGCTCAAGGAAAGCTCATAAAGCTCGGATCAAGATCAAATAGCTTAACACTTGCTTCCAAGTGATGCAAGCTACAAAACAGCTCCAAACAACTCCAAATAGCTCGAGATAGCTCAAGGACTCCAAAAGACTAGCTCACCTAGCTAGAAGCAGCTCAGAATCAGCTTAAAGTGACTTCAAAGTTTAGCTAGCTCAACCAGGTAGCTTCTTCAGCTCACGACCAGCTCGGGTAGCCCATATTAGCTCCATCTATCACCCCGAGCTCACCATGTGAAGGGTCATGTCCTTCTTCAAGGAACACAACCGACCAACAAAGAGGGAACAAGCCTTGGCGCCAAGAATTGGAGAGAAATTGGGCGGCAAATTGCTTGAAAAGGCACCAAGGATACCGAATCACTACATGCTTCAAACTGAACCATTCCAACCTCGGTTTCCACTTTCCAGATACATTAATCTTCTCTTCTCTGCCTTTTCATTTTTGCCTTTTCCATTAATTTCTGGGTTCTGATCTAAAGCTCCAAGCCTCTCGGTTTCGGTAAGATCTAGATTTCTCTCTCATTTTTACATTAATCATTTGTTTGTTCGTTTAATATGGCTTGTGGTTTAAGGTTTTAACTATGTTCTCTCTTATTTCTCAGGGATATTTCTAGTGTCAGACTGTTAAAACTCTAACTTAAAACCTTAAACCACAAGCCATAAAGTGAAATATTAAATCAAAACTCTATGGTTTCTGTATATATGGTTTTTGTTTGTATATGTGGTATTATGTTTGTGTGTTATTTGTTCTGGCATATATTATGTTGTTTCTGTTTGTATATGTGATATTATGTTTGTTTGTGATATTTGTTCTGGTATATATTATGTGTGGTTTCTGTTTGTATATGTGATATTATGTTTGTTTGTGATATTTGTTCTGGTATATATTATGTATGGTTTTTGTTTGTATATGTGATATTATGTTTGTGATAATTGTTCTGGTATATATTATGTATGGTTTTTGTTTGTATGGTTTCTGTTCTGGTATATATTATGTATACTTCTGTTCTTATAGATTTTATATGCTTTTGTTTTTTTATTGTTTGTATTTATGGTTTCTGTTTGTATATATGGGTTCTATATACTTCTGTTCTATTAATGTTTCTAATGAAGTTCATATTGCTGGTTGCAGTCTGTTGCTGGTTGCCCTTGTTTTAATTATGCTGGTTTCTTAGCTATGTAAGTTAAGTTACCCATAATTAAAGCTTGATGGTAGCATTTCATCTTTTAACTGCTTGATAAGGATATTTCTGGTAGCAAAGTATAGCTTTTATGTTGTAAAACTTTGTCATAAGATCTGAGAGCTCAAGTGTTCACCAATCAATCTTGTGTTATATTTCATAATTTTCAATTTGTAAGATTGTAAGTTTAAAGTTTACTAAGTTGTACACTTTTATGTTGTAATAAACTTCTATCTTATTCAATAATAATTTTACTTATTCTGTTTAAAGTTCTTGTAAGTTTCAAGTTCATTTATTTTGTCTTTATCAACTTAAATAATCAACAAACCAAGTATATGTCTTGATCAAGTTAAGTTCACTTATTTTATGTTTTGACTTATTCTGTTTAAAGTCACAGTTTCCAATATTGTCCAATAAATTTTGATCAAGTTAAGTTAATTAATTAAAAAGACATTCATTCAAGTTATGTTTTAATTCATTTAAAAGATAATTAAAGTTGGATGTCTTAATAATTATAAGAACAGAACCAAGTACATCCTTAGTTTTTACTTAGAATTAATTTTTACTAACTATAGATATACAATTTATTAACACTTGACATTATTTATTATTAACTTAAAAGATAGTTTTTACTTAGCATTAATCTAAAAGTTAATTTACTAACTATATATATATATATATATATATATATATATATATATATATATATATATATATATATATATATATATATATATATATATATATATATATATCACCTAGTATATATGTATCGCCTAAAAGTTAATTTACTAAGTATATATAATTAATTGACACTTAATTTTTATTAAGTACATATGTATCACCTAAAAGTTAATTTACTTAGCATTAATTAACCTAAAAGATAATTTTTACTAATTACTAAGTATAAAAAATTATTTATTATTTTTAATTTATTTTAAAATTTTAAATTCATCAAATAATAACTTCTTCAAATGTTAGGTATTTATCATTATCAACAAGTCATGTCAATATCAGTTCAGGTCAATATCAGTTCAGGTCAAGAACAGGTCGGATTCAAATTAGGCCGGGTTCAAAATAGGTTGGTTTCAAAACAGGTCGGGTCCAAATAGGTCGGGTAAAATCGGTTATCTGCCAGGTCAGTCTCGGGTTCGGGTTCGCTTCGGTCGGGTGCAGGTCGGGTTCGATTACTATAATAACAGATCAAATTCGGGTTTGAGTCGTTTTCTTTCGGACGCAGGTCGAGTTCGGTTACTACAGTAACAAGTCTAATTCTAGTTCGAGTTTAAGTCATTCAATCATCGAGTCAAACCAAGTTCTGACTCGATCAGGTTTCAGGCAGATTACCAGGTTGGGTCAGCTTTTTACATCCCTACATATAACAATCTTTTTGCCTTTTTTTAATTTAGCTTAATAATAGTAATAGTAATAATAATAAGAATAAGAGTGACATATAGTAACAATATAACATACTAATAATATTTTTAGCCTTTTAGCTTAAAGCATACTATATAGTTAAAATAGATAAACAAAGCCCCTTATTGCAAAATATATAAAAGACCCTGGACATAATTAGTGATTACAGAGCGCAAGCCACTTGTTGTTGGGACGTCCATGGCAGTTCAACAAGAGGGCAACCAATATGGCTTCACCAACCGTTACTCATTTATGCTTGAAGGTAAAAAAATCATCTTAACACCCCTTTTGCCGAGCTAAGTACAAAATGACTAGGTAGCATTGTCTAAAAGCCTTAAAGGGAGAATCCAGCAAAAAAGAGATTAAAACAATTAACATTTGTGCTCACAGAAAGGAAATCGGGAAGCACCTAGCAGTACAACAAACTTTACTTGTACTCATGTACAAGGAAAGTTATTTGGTCACTAACCCCAATAAATGCTTGTCTTCTTCTATTTCATTCATTTTGCAGGATTTTGAGGATATCTTCCCCAAAAAAATCCCTAGTGGACTGCCACCAATTAGGAGCATTGAGCATCATATCGACTTTATGCCAAGAGCTACCATGTTGTGGACTAATTTCGCTTAAAATCTTGAAGTTGAATTGTCTCAAGAACGATCTCTAAGTAGTTAGTAGTAGTACACACATTAGGTTCCAGCATGTAATCAATATAATTTTTATCTGTGCATGTGTACACATACTTGTTTACGAAGAACTTGTTTCGTTTTTTTTAACCACTGAAGAAAAGAAATTATGCAGGAAGTGGTAGAGCAGCGGTGGTAGGGGGATGAGGCTGCAGCCTATGTGGTAGCGAAGAGGCGAATGATGTTGGAAACAAAGAAAGAAAGCATAGAAAGGGAACTTTGTATTGAGTCAAAGAACGAGACGAAGCGGTTTAGGCAGGATATTTTCAAGCGAGGGTATAAACTTAAAGCTCTTAACAACCAGTACCTAACGATTTTTCATGATCAAATTCATGAACTAGATGATTGATACGGTGAACGACAACAATAAAGAGGAATTCTGTCGACAAGCAAGGGTTAATGACAACAGTGATCTCTAGCAAAAACGAAGGCGACTACAAGAAGAAAAGGGTTTAGAGATGAATTTATGGATTGTGAAGGATGGTGATTTTAATTTGGGAATGGCAAGGAGGAGAAAAAGATTTAGGGTTTTTTAATTTAGAGATTGACCATGGTTGGTATTTGATCTAATTATTTAAATATAAAGATTAAAAAAAGAATATATATAAAAAATAATTTTAATCTTTATTAATCAATTTAATGATGTTCAGCGTTAATGGTGTTCATCGGTGTTTGACGCCCGTTGCAGAATTTTCCATGAATTTATTTAACCTATGCATGTATGCATAGGTTAAGGGTCATTTAAGAGCTTGCATTAAATACAAGATTCCATTTGAAAAAATCTCTATCATTCAAAGTATTATAAAACCTTAAAAGATTCCATTGAAAAAAATTCTCATTTAATGTATTAGGGTTTAGGATTTATGGTTTAGGGTTAAGGTTATGGTTTAAGATTTAGGGCTTATGGTTTAGGGTTAGGGTTAAGGTTATGTTTCAGTATTTAGGGTTGTATGGTTTAGGGTTATGGTTAGCTTTTAAAGTTATGGTGTTAGCGTTTAGTGTTCATGGTTTATGGGTTTAAGGTTTATGGTTGGAGTTTTAGAGTTTATAGTTTAAGTTTCAGTGTTTAAGGTATATGGTTTAGGGTTTAGCAATACATTGAATGAGTGTTTTTTAATAAAATATTGTATTTAATGCAAACTCTTAAATGACCCTTAACCTATGTATGTATGCATAGGCTAGACAAATTTACTGTTCATAATGAATGTGAATATTAGCCATCAAATATATTGTGGATGATTGATTCAAATTAGGATACTCATTATCCAAATTTACTATACTTTTTCAATTTTTTATTTAAAATCGCTTTTAGTCTCGTTTTTTTAACAGATTCAAATATACAACAATAGTTTAATTAATTTAGATTTGGATTCAGATTTTAAACAAACTTATGGAATCGAATTCAATTTCTTAAAAAAAAAAATACAGATTCAACCCAATGTATAACGGGTAAAAATCTCATGCCCCCTAACTATGCCTCCTTCTATGCCCCTGCCTAAAAATACTTAAAAATTAAATCTTGCCCCATAACCTTAATTTTTATATCCTAAACCCCAAACCCCAAACCTTAAAAAATACACCCTACCCCTAATTCCATACACCCTAACCCTAAGCCCCAACCTTAAACCCCAAACCCTAAATCCTAAACCTACTATTTTAAAGTGGAGGTACAAATGGAGGCATACTTTGGGGGCAGATGATTTCCATCCATGTATAACATGACCTTGCCATTTACCAATTACCACCATCTTAAACTTTATTCAAAATTAAATTAAAGATAAAACTAAAGTATTAACTTATAAAAGGAAGAAGAAACTGGTGAGCATTTTGTTTCCCTACTGACACATGATCTGAAATAAATCAAATTTGTATTTTGGAAAGCAAAGTATATACACAAGTTAACAGGTGCCTCTAAAACAAGGGAGAAACCATCCACTTCCCACATACAATAAGAATATGGTTTCATATTTTGAACCATCCAGTTTCCCTCATTCAAGATGAACCCACTGAAGCAAGTAGGCTCAGTCAAGCAGTGCTCTCGAAAGAGACCTGGATCTCCGCAAGGCAGCCGTGAGGCCTTGAAGCATTTTCAAAACGTCGGCAGTATCATCCAGATAATATTTCGCTTTGCTAGGCTTGTACCCGACAGTGCACACAAATGTTTCAGGAGCCACGGGCAATGCCGGTTTAGAAACGAACGTTAGTATGCTCTGAAACATATCTTCGTCGGATTTATCATCGCCGACGCACAGAACAAAATCAGGTGCATTCCCACCATTGACCATTCTTGACAGAACCTTTTCTGCGACCAACCCTTTGCTTACTCCCTGAGAAAGTTTGATAACTATATTACACTCAAAAGAGTAAAGATAAGTGGCAGTATTTAGGAGTTTCATACCTGCGGCTTAACTTCAACAATATGCCGGCCTCTCTTAACAACTGCCGGTTCATTTGCAAGAACACTTTCCAGATGATCTAACAATTCCATAGCTTGGCATGATCGGAAGTCAGGGTCAGCATCTTGGTGGTGCCACACCAAAGCACTCTCTTTAGTTTCTATGCTGGAGCCATCTGTTGTCTCTTTATACAGGCTCATAATTGGTTCCACAACTTTCTTCCATTCAAGGTCAACACCTAGAGGGATGGTTTCCCATTTGGAGTCTCTGCTCCATCTGGAGGAGTAGGAGAAAGGAAAACGACCTCGGTTTATTTTCGGGCATTTAGTCTCGTTAATGCTGGTTAAAATTTAAATATTTAAGACATTTACATAAACGTACCTTATGAAGTAGCCATGTTCAGCAGCTATTCCCAGGTTTTCACATGGAGCAAGCCAATCAGCGAGTGAGGTTCGCCCTCTTCCGCTCACAATGAACACGGTGTTGTTAGGATCATCAGAAAGGGTCTTGAGAATAGAGATAAGTTGAGGGCTAGGAGTTTTAATAATGGAAGTTTCAGGAACAACAGTGCCATCATAGTCCAGAAATATTGCTCTTCTATTTGTTCGTTTATATGCTGAAAGAATGTGATCGGTAGACAGCCGCCTAAAGCTTGGAGAAAGAGACGAGACTCTGAAACTAAGGCCGAAACCAAATCCCCAACAGAGTTTGCTAAAATGATCTTGGCACGCTCTATCCAGCTCCTGTGCAAAGCTGCGAGTCCAATAAACTACATCGTGAGTTGTAACATAACGGTAGTGTTTGTCGTGTCGCAATCGCTTCTCGGACTCAGGCATGGTAATAGCTGTATTTAAAGCCTCAGACACGGCATCAATATCCCATGGATTTATCCTAATTGCTCCACTTAGGGAAGGTGAACAACCAATGAACTCAGACACAACAAGCATGCTTGTTCGTGGAGAATCAGTCCTTATACCCAGAGCATCATCCATAAGGCGAGTTCTCTGCCTACAAACAATATAGTTGTAAGGAACCAAGTTCATCCCATCCCTCACAGCATTTACAATGCAACAATCTGCCACTGCATAAAAGGCGGATTTCTCGTAACGGGGAACGGGGCGATCAATCAAAACGACGGGCTGATAATTGGGTGAACCATAGAGATGATTGATCCTTGTAGCAGTCAGATAAGTTTCCTTCTTTGCATCCCGGACATCCTTCCCAGAGCCCCTAGCAGGATTCAGAATCTGAACCAAAACTATTTTCCCCTGCAAGCCAGGATGCTGCCGCAAGAGCTGTTCCATAGCCAGTAGCTTCAGACTGATGCCTTTGATAATATCCATGTCATCTATGCCAAGAATCAATTTTTTCCCTTCAAATTGTTTCTGAATCTCTTTCACCTTGGTAGCAGTAGAGGGGAGATTCAACACTGACTCAAGCCTGCCCGTATGAACTCCTACGGGAAGTATTTTAATAAATACGGTGCGGCCTAAGTAATCAAGACCAATGTGTCCTCTTATAAATTCATAATCAAGGCCCAGAATTGTAGTGCAACAAGACAAGAAATGTCGTGCATAATCAAATGTATGAAAACCAATCAGATCACAATTGAGCAGTCCCCTCAGGATTTCACCCCGAACAGGCAAAGTTCGATATATTTCCGATGAAGGAAACGGGATGTGAAGGAAGAACCCAAGCTTGATTCTATGAAAGCGTTTCCTCAGCAAAGTGGGAAGAACCATCAGGTGATAATCATGAATCCAGACATAATCCTCATCTGGGTTTATTACTCCCATAACCTCGTCAGCAAATATTTTATTAGCACGACAATATGTCTGCCATAGCGAACGCTCAAACCGATCACCACGGTCTCGACACACCGGTAGCATGTAGTGGAAAAGTGGCCACAGGTACTGTTTACAGAATCCAAGATAAAACTTTTTCCGCAAATCATGAGGCAGAAACGTGGGAACACAATTAAAATCCTCCAACAGTTTCCGGTAAACTTCTTCCTGTTCACTGGCATCAATATCAGCCTTCAGAGATCCCACATACACAACCTCCGTTTCAGGAGAAAAACCATCCTTTAGATGTAATAAAAGTGAATCATCATCCCAGCTGAAGCACCATTTACAAGTTACTGAATCTCTTTTAGCATGCAAAGGTAATATATTTGCCACTATAATTTTACGTCCTCTAAACCTTGAGGAACTCGCATCTGAATCCCCATCATTATAGCTACAGGAATCCATGTCAGAGGCCAAGTGTAACAAATTTTCCCATGATCTTGAGGCCATGAAAGATTGTGCAGGAAGCAGCTTACCTCCGCGATACGGCGGTCGGGAAATAAGTACAGCCGATGATTGGCACTTTTTGGTTTGAACGGAGAAACTTGTATTATATTTTTAATATAAATACACAATATATTCTACAAACTCTATATTTATAACCATTGGAGAAAATTCTTTAATGAGTATAAACCCTAATAATAAAGTACATTAAAGTTTCTTTTAATACATAAATATCGATTTCTAAAAGTAAAATACATAGATATCGACCATAAATAGATTATTATTTGCGAATAGGATACTATCTAACTTTGACTCTTTACATGGGTTACTTTTTTAACCATGGTTTTTAATAGTTTATTTGGAAAAACGATATATTTAAAATATAATTGAATAAAAAATTCTAGCATTTTAATTTATTTATAATATTGTCTTTAGTACAGTTTCATATTTGTAAACATTTAAGCACGTTTACAAACCACGTTACTTGAATTCGAGTTACTTAAAAGAACACTTTACTTTTTATTATTAGGATCACTCAATAAATTTAATTTGATAGAATTTTTTAACGTCGTATATTACACGTATCTCTTTCTCATTCTTGTGGACAATATTGTTCGAATTCATGTCAATGAAGAATTATATTATGTTGCTAGAAGTCTAGAACTATTCATTGAGTTCAATTTAGTAGTTTAATATTATAAATTAAGATTTAGAGTTTAGGAGTTAGTTAAGATTTTTTATTTTGAGTTTAGAGTTAAAAATTTAAATTTTAGAACGTGAAATGTAAATATTTCTCTTTGTGTAAAAAAATACATTAAATATTTACTCTTGTTAAGTATATTAAAATCTTAAACACAAAAATAATATGTATATTAAATATTAATCCTAAATATATTATATAATCATAATGAACCATGCCGTGTTATATATTTATTTTACACGGCTCGATTGTTTTTTTTTAATATTTATAATAATGAGAAATTGAAGAACAAGAAAATATGAAAATAATTAAAGGTTACCTATATTTTTTATATAAAAAGAATTGTTTGAGTTTCTGGAGATAAATGATTAATATATATAATATAATTATTAATTAATCAGATCTTGAATAAAGAATATTGCCTTCCATTTCCAACAAGCATATGATCAGGTCTAGGTCCAGCTCCATTCTTTATTTTTATATAAATTAATCTACAAAATATCTGGTCAATGTAGGGAGATTAGGCTAGATAGGCACCTAATAGGTTTGTTTATTAATTAATCAACTAAAATATTTACTTAAATTGATCTTGAGGTTGATTTTTTTTTTTATGTTTATCTATGTTTAGGTAACAATATTTTCTTTAATGCTCAAATTTAAATTTTTGCGAATGTGATATATATATATATATAGGATGAGTTTACCACGTGCGACGAACACCACCGAACACCACTAATGATGAATATTGTTGAATATTATTAAATTAATTAATAAAAATTTAAAATTTCAAGGACCCATCATATAATTAATAATTATTTTTAAAAGTTCAATTAAAATATTTTTTATATATATTAAAATTTTATTTTTTAATAACGGTAAACTATATATTTAGTATCTCACATATTTCTGTATTTCTATTAGGGGTGAGCAAAACTCGGCTCGACTCGAAAAAACCGAATAACTCGACTCGAGGCAAAAATACTCGACTCGTCTTGACTCGACTCGAAATTTCATAAACTTGAAAAAATTTCAAATAAAGTTTGAGTTGTAAAATGAAAATTCGAATAACTCGAAATTTTTAGTAATTAGTGGATTTATTTTTAAGTTGAGACGAGACCCTCTATTTTTTATGATATATACATAATGATATATAAAAATATGAAGAAATATTGTCACATGTGAAAAAAATATATATGTGCATATCTTATATGAGTAGAGAAAGGAATTTAAATTGGAATCAAACCCTACTATAACATGATAAATAATTACAGTTAAATTTTTATAGGAACCCGAAAACTCGACTCGATTCGACTCGACTCGCATTTCTTAAACTCCACTCGAATCGAAAAAATTTCAAATAAAGTTTGAGTTGTAAAATATGACTCGTCAACTCGATAACTCGAAATTTTTTTACTCGACTCGATCGAACGCTCACCCCTAATTTCTATTGAACCCTCATTATTTAAATATTATTTCAATTTGACTCTATTCAACTATTAAACCTTAAACCCTTAAATGAATTAAAACACTTGATGTCAAGAGAAAATAGACGATCACGACATTTATAAAAGAACACGTGAAAAAGATGCAGAGGCAACCTGGAGGCATCAAAGAAATTTTTAAAAAGCCATCTGCAGAGTCTCAGTCGACTTATAGAGACCTTGGTGAAAAAGATGAATGAAAAAAAGTCTAGAAAAACTGAAGTGCATAAATGTTGTGATAAGATCTTTCAGATGATAACATTACTAGACTTAACCAAGACTTTCCTGAAATGTTTGGGAGCCGACACATGTTCCGCTTGCGAGTCTCAACTCGGCCTGTTTCCCTCAAGCTGGAGAATCTCAAATGAGAGCCAGGTATCAGATAACTGATATTTGTGGAAACAACTTACCAAGAAATTTGGCCCTGTGTTCCCTATGGTGCTTGTTCTCACAGCAGCCAAACTATTGTCACTGCAACTAGTATGTATGGCTTCAAAAAGATATCTTCTGATTGTTGCTGAAGCCTTCATAGGGGAGATTTAAGAATTGTCAATTAGTGTTTGGTTCCTTTATCATATAAGTGGTCACATTGTGATAATTTGTTGACATCCATGCTAAATTTACCAAATAAACTTTTAGGAATTTTGTTTATTTTTATGTTAAATCAAAGCTGATTTATCTTTATTTCCTAATTAACTATGCATGTTTTGCTGGGATTTGGATGATGAAAATATGAACATCCCATTGCTGCTGTTACTGTCAGCAATGCATTTTCAAAGCTTTGTAAGTCGACTATGTCAACGAATTGATAATACCATCCAATCAAAAAGCATATTCTATCCCTTTACTTTGAATTTCAACATTGTGAATAAAGCAAATTGGATAAAAAAATAATAGTTATGAGTAAATTAATTAACCAATAAATTAAATACAGAGATAATAAAGAAAGAAACATATTCGTTCCCTGCATATAATAATAATAATAGAGGAAAACTATTTTTTTGTACAACAAAAATAAGGTTTGTAGATATTATCATCAAACTAATAGCAGCGTCATTAGTTTGCTTTCAATAAATTGTGTCTAGGAAGGAGCAGCAGTTTCCAATCAATTTTCATCTCTTAGGGCAGGCAAGGCAAGGTAATATCATCATCCGGCGAGTTCCAATTTGTCTTGGATTCAGATCATCGACTCAATCATTTAAGTTGATCAACAGGATGAATCCTTTTGAGTTCAAGTAATTTTTCATATGGTTAAAATTCTACTATTATTAAATCAAAATTATGGTATTTCCATCAGCTAAATTATTTAAGGGTTTATTTTCCCTTGAAAATGTCGTGATTGTCCATTTTCTCTTGACATCAAGTGTTTTAATTCATTTAAGGTTTAATAGTTTAGGGGTTTTAGGTTGAGGGTTAAGGGTTATATTATTTTTTATAAAGAATAGGGTCAAATTGAAATAATATTTAAATAATGAGAGTTCAATAGAAATACGGAAATAGGTGAGGTACTAAATATATTATTTATAGTTTACCTTAATTAAAAAAATAAAATTTTAATATATATTACAAATATTTTAATTGAATTTTTAAAAATAATTATTGATTGTAACCTTAAAATTTTAAATCTTTATTAATTAATTTAATAGTGTTCAACAATGTTCATCATTAGTGGTGTTTAGCGCTGTTCGTCGCACATTGTAGAATTTTCCTATATATATATTTGTTGATTTTTTTTAGATTAAAGAGTCGATATAGTGAAATTTTAATGTAGCCATTTAACATTCAGTTTAAATGTTTTTTTTTTTGAAAGAGGAGATTTTATTGCCTGATTAGAATAGCAGACATTGATATGAGCCTCGTTAAAAATCTTATCTAATCTACGATTGTAGGGAAAAGAGTACAAATCGTATCAATGCCTTACATTCAAATTTAAAAACCGACGGTACAACTCACACACTAAAAACTAGGGGTGTTCAAACTTCGGTTAAAACCGAATTAACCGAACCGAACCGAAATTTTTTCGGTTAATCGGTCGGTTAATTTTAGGTTTAGTCGGTTAACGGTTAATGATTTTTTCAAACTTCGGTTAATCCGGTTCGAAATCGGTTAATTAACTGAATTAACCGATTTAACCGAAATTTTTATATATTATATATTTCATATATTTATTTTTAGTCACTGAATTTTTTAAAATTATAAAATAGTCATGAAATTTTTTAATATATTATAAAATGGTCATTAAACTTTATCAAATTAGCGCAAAATGATTTATCAATAATTTATAACGTGCAAGTTAATGACTATTTTGTAATAGTTCAATAATTTTAATGGTTATTTTATAATTTTTGAAAGTTTAGTGACCAAAAAGATTATTTTAAAATAGTTTAGTGACCATTTGGGTGATTTACCCAAAATTTTCTAACAAATTTCGGTTAATTCGAAAACCGACCGAATTAACCGAACTTTTTTCGGTTCGGTTAAAAATTTTTGAAAATTTTCGGTTCGGTTAATGGTTAATATGAAAAAAAATTCGGTTAATAAAATTTTGGAAGTTCGGTTCGGTCGGTTAACCGAACCGACCGATTGAACACCCCTACTAAAAACCTTGCCATTATTTGTAATAATCGATCACTCGCCGTATTCCTTTTTTTGCCAAATTGTTCGCTAGAGAATTACACTTTCTATCTACGGTAGAAAATTTTCAATCGAAGTCCTTTGCAGCCTCCAAACAAGAGTTAATCAAAGGTTTAAACACTGGAGGACAACTCTGAGGTTTCAAAATCCAATCACCCGATAATTTGTTGTCTGTTTCAAAGATAATTTTGTACTTGCCAGCCTATCTCGATCTGCTAAATATCGTCATTGCTTCCTTAATGGTTGTTATTTCAACTGATATGGGATCCAAACAACCAACAGACTTTGAAAACATCACCCAACATCTTGCCCTTTCATCTCTCAATACACTTCCCACACTAGCATCCCCAAAGCTCCCTATAATGGTTCCGTCAGTATTGAATTTTAATTCACTAGCAATAGGGGTTTTCAGTCACTCATTTTGTTCGAGACCTGTTTGCAATCGATGAACTTGAAGTTGAGTGGATTGCTTACTAAATCGAGAACAACAATTCTAGAGCAGGCCATAATCTTTTGCACCACCAAGCTAAGCGTTGAGTAAATAGCTCAAATATTTGGGCATCTTCCTTCTTCAACCGTTAAAACCAAATCGTTTCTAGCCAACCAAAATGACCACATCATACAGAATAGGCTGAGCATCTAAATAACTCCATTTAGACTGGGCGGGAGGGAGTGAACCCAAACTCTAATAAGATTACTTATTGTGCCTGGGATAATCAAATGCACATTCCACATAGAGCACCACTTTTGAAGGGTAGACCAAAACATGTTGCAATGACTAGAAAGATGATTTGCAGTTTCCGGTGCATTTTGACAAACAGGGCACAACTCGGAAGAAATGTGGGAGCTTCCTCTATAGATTAAGTTTTATCTTGTAGGTAATCTCCCATGAGTGGCTCTCCAAACAAAAGCAACAACCCTTGGTAGAACGAGAGTGTTGAGTGTGTAAAAGTTCTATTATTTACACCCTTTTTAACCTATATTTCTGCCGCATTCAAGCATCATTTCATTGCATTTAGGTTAGTTTACAGCAAAACATCATAAATATATTAAAGGCACGGATTTTACTAAAAGATGGTTGATTTTGCAGGTTGCCGCCGTCGTAGACAAAGAAGGCGGGCGCAGGGTAGAGAAGCAGAAGAGCTGAACTGGACAAGCAGACAAAGAGGACGAAGCTGCCATGATGCTGCCGTGACAGCGAGGTGACAGCAAATTTATGAAGAGAAAAAGCAAAGTGGACCTCGATAGATAGAGAAAATTATGCTCGTCTGTCGTGTGAAAACCATATATTTTTCCAAGCCCCGGATCAAAAGATATGTCAAGCCAAAGCTCAAGGAGAGGAAATCCCAAGAAATAAGGAAGGCGGCTGAAAAGTAGGATACTTGAAGATTAAGTCTTTATTAGAATCTTACTTTTAATTAAAGTTGTAATCCTTATTAACTTAGAATACTTGAGCCCAAAGCTTATATAAGGGCATATGTTTTAACCTAGGAGATATCATACTCCATACCCCATAACCGATAACCCAAAACCCCTCCGTCGTTTACCCGTCGTCGATATGTTCTAAAAAACCCCTAGGGCCACGGGTTGATTTGTAAAGTAGTTGCAAGGGTTGTTTTGTTTTAGGATTTTTCAAGTTCAATAAAATAAACTTCAAGTTCTCTTATTTTGGTTATTAACATCTTGCAAGAGCATCGAGAGAGCATTGTGAGGTTATCCATTTACTTAGCATCGGGAGAGTTAAGTATACGAAAGAAATAAGAGCAAGTTCTCTAGTTTATAGTTGAACTATCTCGTGCCTAGGGATAGGGCGAGGTTAAGTGGCTAAAGAAGAATTCATACACATCGGTGTTCATCCTTCGATTCACGCTGGGAGGTATCATCAAAGACGTGATCATCGACAGACTTGGACCTAGGGATAGGCCAAGGCAGATCTGAGATTCTTGCCAACCTTGAAGTACTGAGTTGGTGTGTTTGCTGCCGCGACGACCAACGGACTGCTGCCGCGACAGGTGCTGTCGGCGACGGGTGCGACGACAGAACTGGATGTCCTAAGCATTGCAATACCTGCACTACTGAGCAATTCAATACCAGCACATTCTCTCCATCTTGATATCTCAATTCTTTTATTTACGTTTTCTTTATTATTTCTTGTGACAATTCTCAAATATTTTCTTTACTTTTGTGCAGTGAATTAAGGTGAAGATATTAGCCCAATCCCTGTGGAGACGATATCTGATACTTCGTATCACTTTATTACTTGCGTCGTGTACACTTGCACTACAATTGCGATAGACTCTTTTACACGCAACAAGTTTTTGGCGCCGTTGCCGGGGATTGGCAACATAACTACACCTTTCTTTTATTGCACTTTTCGTTTTCGTTTTTGTTTTTCTTTTTATTTTTCTTTTTATGTTTTTCGTTGGTGTTTTCAACTCTTGCTTTTCACAAGGTTTTCTTGTTTATGCGCAGATCTAAAAGAGGTGAAGATCTTGAATATCCACTAGATCCGGAAGTTGAACGTTCCTTCAATCTCAAGAAACAACTTCGTCACCTTTTAGCCAGGAACGAGTACCTTGAGGAACAGCTAGAGAAGATGGCCCATAACCCACCTGCTGGCGGTGGTATACCGCCTGTCGGTGACCCGCCCGTAGCAGTCAGACGACGGTCTGTAACGGGGTTTTTTTTTTCTCCACACAAATCAAGTTCCCGTTACTTTTGAAAAAAATGTTCGATTTGATTTAAAAAGGGGGGAATTTAAAAATTGGCTCGGGTTTTGGAAAGAAAACCTTTTAAAAAAAATCTTTTTCTCGGTTTGGAGTCGCCACCGGCCACTATGGTAGGCCAGACACCGTAAGAAAAAAAAACCAGAGATTCTTTTGAAAGGGTTCGGGAGTTGGTTACGTGTGGGGTAGGGTTAGCGTCCCCATCACGCCCGGAAATCGGTACCAAAATAATTGTTGCTTTTAATTGATGGAAATTATTCGAAATTTAAAAAGAATTTAATTAGCGGTTCCTGGTCAAAAATTAGGCTTTAATCACGAGCTTTTTCAAATTGGTGGTATCGAATTAATTAAGCATTTAATTAAAAAGGATGACGGTACACCGGACCAAAGACTAAACCGACATCATATAAGACTGACTGCCGTGTTAGTCTAGGGTTCGAATCCCGTACGTCACCTTTATGCATGATGCAAGCAGATAAAATATGGTGCTATGGTCTTGTTCATTTTAATTACGGATTTACCTTTAGACGATTCGAATTAATCCGAATATTCGCGGGACATCCAATAAGCTAGGTATGTCGACCCGAATACGCGGATTAATAAGTATCTCCATTTTATAATTAAAAATGAATTAATTTAAAAATGCTAAAAGTCACATGAATGACTATAAAAATGCATGTCACAAATATATTCGAACGACATAAGAACGCGCATTAAAAAAACATGCAAAGTACTATATGGCAAAATATATATATTCGATGAAAACAAGTATTAAAAAGGCAGAAACGCATGAATAACAACATATAATATACCAAAAATAAAATGCAAGGCAAATAAATAACATGCAAAGTAAGTAAAGGCAAACTGGCAGGGATCCGAACGGTAATTAAACCATAGTAAAAAAAACCAATTAAAACACGAGATTTGGGATCAAATTAAAAGCAAACAGAAAGACAAGGGGACTTAAACGGGGATTTTACCGCCCGACAATCAATTGAAACAAAGACCAGGACGAAATTGAAAGCATTCGAAAACCTAAAGGGACCGGGGAAGGGGTTTCAAAACACGGAGGCCCCTCACGCGTAAAAACGGTGACGCGGAGGGATTTAAAATGCAATTAACCCAGTTTTAAAACAAATAAACATATATAAACCCACTTAAAACAATTTTAGCCCCCTTTTTTATTTCTATTAACCCTAAAAATTTCAGAAAGCTTTTCCCCTCTTTTCTCTTTACCTCTCCGGCGCCGCAATGGGGTTCCGGTTGCCGTTGCCGGCGCCGGAACCCTAAAAGCCCCTTTTTTTCTTTCCAAAATCAAAACAAGCCGCAAAACCTTTTTCTTTTTAAACCAAAAACGTCTCTGTTTTATTCGTTTAAACCCAAAACCGAAACTAAAAAAAACCACAAACTTACCCCTTTCCCTTCACCGGCTCACCATGCATGGCTTCCGAGGGAGCCAGAAGGCTTATCGCCGGCAAGGGGGAAACGGAGAAGAAGAAAGAAACGACGATGGTAAGACCTTAACCCCTCTTTTGTTTTATTTCTTTTTGGTTCGATCGAAACGAAAATAAACGGAAAGGATACCTTTGCGAAATTTCTTTTTTGCTTGTATTGCTTGAAGTTCGGTTACAAATCTCTCTCTCTGAAAAACTCTCCGAAAAAAAACTCTCCTACATCGAATTCATTTTGGGTATTTATAGCCCGAATTACATGTTTTTTTCTTTTTCTTAAATGCCTAATATTGCTGGAATTTGTGCTGATTTGTACGATTTTCTGCTGATTGCTGCATGCCGTTGCGATTTGTTTCTGATTTCCGTTGCCTGCCTCTGGTATTTCGTTTCTGATTTTGTTTGTTTGCTGCATGTGAGCGAACCGGGATGGAGGGGACCAGAGGGTTGGGACGTGGCTGAATCACGACCGTCGGAAGGATCCGAAAAGGCTCGGTTGTGGTTTACACGCGCGTGCGTGGGACTCGGATCGCCGCGCGTGGGTTGCACGCACCATGGGGGGGATGATCTTTACCGTTCGATGTCTCCCACTTGATCCAACGGCCAGAGGACGTGCAGCGCAAGGGCTTCAGCAGACAGCTCCTAGGGTTTTTGGTCTTGGCTCGATCTGGGCCGTTGGATCTCCCCTCCAGATCCAACGGTTGAGATGGGGTGGCGGCTGCAAACATAAGAATGGGTGTTAGGGTTTTCTTTCTTTTTCAGCAGATTAGGGCCATGTTATTTGGGCCGAAACGGGCCTGTGTAATATTTTTATTATATATGTATATATTTTGGGCTCTGTAATTATAGTTGACTTTAATTAAATAAACTGGGCCTTTTATTTCTTAATGTTTTTTTTTGTTTTTTTTCCAGATTTAATCATTAATGATAATATTAATAATGAATATAATAATAATAATAATAATAATAATAATAATAATAATAAGGATAATATAATAGATAAATAATAACAGATAATAATATTAATAGTAATAAATAAAATGTATAAATAATACATAAGTACTAATTAATGATAATAACAAATATAGTAAAATGACATAATAAGGTATTAATATGGTAATATAAATGATAAATAACAATAAGGTAATAATGCAGTAATATAAATGATAATATGATAGGTAATGATAGTAGGTAGTAATTAATATAATGATAGTGATGTTAATAGATAATAATAGATAATATAGATAATAATAATATTGATAAGCAAACATAAGCACGATAGTATTATAGTAATAAGGTTAATAGGTGATTAATAATAATATTATATTAAAGCCCATTATTAAAAATAAAAGAAATCGAGTTTAACACCCCGAACAAAATTAGTGATTACAGTTGCCCCCCTTTGCTTATACTTGTAGAACAAGGATAAAGCAAAGACCATAAGCACAAATTTTGTCCGACTTCCCTGTTTGGATTCCGAGTCACCATGCACTTGAACTTCTGGCGGTCCGGAAGTCGGTACGGGAAAATGCCCGAACGGATAGGCGGGTTCTATTCTCTGAGAGCCTGAGCGTACAGGCGAGTTCCCTTCTCCAAGAGCCTGAACGTGTAGGTGGGTTCCATTCTTTAAGAGCCTGACCGGATAGGCGGGTTCCATTCTCCAAGGGCCTGATCAGGTAGGCGAGTTTCATTCTTCAAGAGCCTGATCGGATAGGCGGGTTCCATTCTCCAAGGGCCTGATCGGATAGGCGAATTTCATTCTTCAAGAGCCTGATCGGATAGGCGGGTTCCATTCTCCAAGAGCCTGATCGGATAGGCGTGTTCCATTCTTTAAGAGCCTGACCGGATAGGCGGGTTCCATTCTCCAAGGGCCTGATCGGGTAGGCGGGTTTCATTCTTCAAGAGCCTGATCGGATAGGCGGGTTCCATTCTCCAAGGGCCTGATCAGATAGGCGGGTTTCATTCTTCAAGAGTCTGATCGGATAGGCGGGTTCCATTCTCCAAGGGCCTGATCGGATAGACGAGTTTCATTCTTTAAGAGCCTGAACGTACAGGCGGGTTCCCTTCTCCAAGAGCCTGATCGGATAGGCGGGTTCCATTCTCCAAGGGCCTGATCAGATAAGCGGGTTTCATTTTACGGGGAAGACTTTAAAATACCTGTCAAAACAGGTAAAAATGATATGATCATGTGAGTTAGCATGCCCCCTAATCCTAGGGATATCTAACTACAAATGATGCATGAAAAATGCTCGGATGCTTCTACTCTCCGAGTTGGTCGATCTCGACCTTCTTCTTGTCTTTTCTTCTTCTCAATCTCTTTTGGTTTTCTTACTTCTGCCAAATCTTAATCTCTTGGTCTCTTCTCAGAAGACGACTGCTGACTTCCACTGGTCAGGATAGACGTAACACCTCTCGTGGTGCCCGTTCTTAAAGCATTGCCCCCTATTCCAGCCGGGTGCTCAAACACTTTCTTCGTCTTTACTGAATGTGACGAATTTTCTCTTTTCTTAACATCGGGGGAACACATGCCCCCAAGTCTCTGAACTTTTCTCTTAAGCTCATTAAGGAGTGCTCGGACGCTCCCACTCTTCAGATTGGTCAATCTCGACCCTCTTCTTCTTTTCCCTTTTTTTCTCTCAATTTCTTCGGGTTTTCTCATCTTTGCCAGATATCAGTCTTTTGGCCTCTTCTCAAAAGACGACTGCTGACTTTCACTGGTCAGACTGGTCACAACACTTCTCATAGTGCTTGCCGCCAAAATATTGCCCCTTTCTCAAACTAGGTGCTCAATTACTCTTCGTCTTTACTCAACGCGGCGATTTTTTCTTCTCAACAATAGGGTAAGCACGTGCCCCCAAGTTCCTGAACTTTTCTCCTAAGTTCAATAAGGTCCACTTCTCATCTTCTGAAGTAATCAAAAAATTCGTTTCAAGTCCCTGAACTGTAGCATGTGGAATCTTACTACAATCCTCACCATAGCCACTGACAAGTTGTCATTTGTATTCATGACATTGCATTCTAAACTTTATCCCCGAAGCAATGGGAATATTTTTTGTGTTCAAAAAAAGATTTAGGTTGCATCTTTTTAATTTCAAAATGAGATGCGTTTTCAAAAACAAAATTTTCTCTTTCACCTTAGGGATATATCAAGTCAAATTAAATCCCTGAATATCAAGTGTACGAACGACACTATTATGGCTCACCACGGATTGCCTCGAGCATCATGTGTCTAGGAGACCTCAAAAGCTGAGCTGATATCTGAAAATGTGACATACTCTCCAAGTTATTTCGGCTTTTAATCAATTAGATTTATTTTCTGTAGGCTTCGCCTTTATCAATTCTTTATAATTGTGGGGAAGTCAACTCATCACATTCCTTTGGCTCGAGAATAAAGATGGAGCATACAACGATACCCCGAGTTACTCAGCATTGTCACGATTTGAGAATATTACCATCACTCATGTAGCTAAAGTGGATGGTGCATAGCAACCTTATTGGTCTTTTGCTACAGCGGAGTGCCCCAAAAATTAGATTTATCTTCAATAGGCTTCGCCTTTATCAATTCATTATAATTGTGGGGAAGTCAACTCATCACATTCCTTTGGCTCGAGAATAAAGATGGAGCATACAACGATACCCCGAGTTACTCGGCATTGTCACGATTTTACCATTACTCATGTAGCTAAAGTGGATGGTGCATAGCAACCTTATTGGTCTTTTGCTACAGCGGAGTCCCCAAAAAATTCCACATTTGTATCCGAAAATGCCTATTACCAGGCTACGAACATTATTAGGCTTGGTATTCTCGATTTTTTTTTAGCACGAAAAACTTCCGGTTATTCTTCTGAAGGTCATAATTCTATGTGTGTTTGACCAAATTAACTTGGAGTGTAAGCCACATATTCATCATCTTCAAAGCTTTCGATTTCCACTAGACAAAGGCGGCTCGAAGTCAACCTTTGGGGTCAAGGTCAATGTCCCTTGTGCAATTGATATACGGGGACTCAATAGGCAAATATATACACACAAAATGAAAAGGCAATTGAAACGTAATGCATCCTTTCATTGAAATTAAAAAATGCAGACTTGGGCCCTTACAAAAATCTTTGCTACCTTCGGGCAAAGGGTAGCAAAGTGGATTCCACACATCACTTCTGGGAAAAATTAAAATGCAATGAAATGAAAGCAAACAAGCTTGGATGCATTAAACTTTTGATTAAATTGGCCGTCCATCCCACCCCTCAAACTTCCTCGAGGAACTCAACCTCCCGATTGTCCATTAAATCCTGGACCAACCGCTTGAATTCCGGGCAACTCTGAATCTGATGCCTCGCAGTCTGATGGTACTCACAAAATGACTCATGGCCATCATATGCCCCACTCGGACCCTTCTCAATCACGCCTATTGCACACAACTGCTCGTACACCCACCTTAGAGGGGCTCTAATTTCTGACACCGTCATCCTTACTTTCTTCGCATCTACAGCTTTGAGGGCATTCACGCCTCGACCTCCATGGCTCAGAAGCGGATTGGTCGTCACATTGGGCTTCCCTAAGTCGAGGGCCCCGATATTGATCATGTTTTGTACTAGCTTCTTGAACGCTGAGCAATTTTCTATCGTGTGTCCCGGTACTCCGCCGTGGTACTCACAGTGTGCCTTCTCATCGTACCATGCAGGGTAAGGCGGCTGGAAGGGAGTAACATGATACGGACGAACCAAATCAGCCTCGTATAGGTGTTTGTATACCTCTTTGTACGGCATAGGTGGAGGGGTGAAGGTCATTCTCTCTCGTTCCTTCCTGGGGGTCCTATTCTCCCTTCGGTTTGAGCCTTGAGCATTCTCGATTGCGGCTTGAGGTCGTGATATGGTAGGGTCGAACCAATTCTGCCTTGTACAAGTCAGCGCAGGATATTGGGATCGGGGTAGGATACATCTTTTCGTTTTCTTTCTTAGGGGCTCTAGTCTCCCCCTCATTCGAGCTCTGTCCTCCTCTTGATGCGATGTTGCCTCATCTCCTTGAGTAGCCATTTCTTGCGAGGACTTAAGGGTATTGGTAACAAAACTGGGAGAAAACGAGGGGTCTCCCTTATCCTGACTAGGGTTTCCAACATGACCCTTTCCTTGCAGCAACTGAGATAACTCGTTCATCATATCTTTTTGGGTCTTGATAATGGTGTCCCTCAACTCTTGCTTGGCTTGCTCTAACTGACCTCTCAAATCAGCTTCCAACTTAGCAAAACTCTCTTCCATTTGCGTCCTTTGGTGGCGAGTAAAGTGTGGGTTCGAAATCTTCGGTAGTCACGAATGCTGCCATGACCCCGAACAATTAAATTCCATGAATCAATGATGCAATGCATGATATGTCAAATGCAAAACATAAACATATGATTAAATGCAACAAATTAAAAAACAAAACCGAATGCAAGGGGATGTTGAATCGACGAACATCCTTATCAAACAACTTTCCATGACGGAGATCGAGTCTTCTTACAACGCGGTAAGAAAATAAACACCTAGGTTATGATTTTAACAATTTTGCCCATTTCCTTTAAACTAGGGTTCCGGAACCTCCGTTGCTGTGGACTCTTTCTCCCGTTGTGAAAGTTTTCAACTTAGACTGTTCTCGAATCAACACTTCGTATGAAAATGCGATGAGTATGCAAAAATAATCAAAATAAGACAAAAAGGCAACTGGGTTAGTAACACCAATAATGAATATTGAGATAAACCAAATAAACAGGAAATACCAAAGCAGATCAACGATGCAAGACCTAATAGCATGAATTCTAATTCTACGGTTATCCGCATGGCTCTAACCGGGGTAGGCTTCTTGAATTCTCACGCATGTGGTTCGGTTCTAACAAGGGTACCCGAACCTATCTCATTACCTACTAAGGTAACAAGAACCCCAATTCTGGCCCATTACAAGCTTGCGAATTGGTTTCGGTTCGAGGGAAAGCACAACGTAATGACGTGGAGGGCTGCTCACATGTCAAAGGCGTGGATTCCGGAAGTGAATTACCGACCCGTGAAGGGAGACTCACGTGGGTATGGGCGTTTCACTCCCACTTAAGGGACGAAGCTCGGGTATAGAGCCTAATGCGTGATGCAACACATGTCGGTGATTCCTTTGAAATTAAATGAAGAATTAATTCAAAATCACCAATTATCAAAGCTCGTGTACTTAAAGTCTTATTTTCAAAGAAGAACCATCTCGTTAAAGTCAAATTAAATTTCAAAAATTTCCATCATTAAAAGCAACAATTATTTCTTTGGCCTAACTCTCTTTTTGTTTTGAAAAACAAAATCGTCCCCAGCAGAGTCGCCAAGCTGTAACGGGTTTTTTTTTTCTCCACACAAATCAAGTTCCCGTTACTTTTGAAAAAAATGTTCGATTTGATTTAAAAAGGGGGGAATTTAAAAATTAGCTCGGGTTTTGGAAAGAAAACCTTTTAAAAAAAATCTTTTTCTCGGTTTGGAGTCGCCACCGGCCACTATGGTAGGCCAGACACCGTAAGAAAACAAAACCAGAGATTCTTTTGAAAGGGTTCGGGAGTTGGTTACGTGTGGGGTAGAGTTAGCGTCCCCATCAAGCCCGGAAATCGGTACCAAAATAATTGTTGCTTTTAATTGATGGAAATTATTCGAAATTTAAAAAGAATTTAATTAGCGGTTCCTGGTCGAAAATTAGGCTTTAATCACGAGCTTTTTCAAATTGGTGGTATCGAATTAATTAAGCATTTAATTAAAAAGGATGACGGTACACCGGACCAAAGACTAAACCGACATCATATAAGACTGACTGCCGTGTTAGTCTAGGGTTCGAATCCCGTACGTCACCTTTATGCATGATGCAAGCAGATAAAATATGGTGCTATGGTCTTGTTCATTTTAATTACGAATTTACCTTTAGACGATTCGAATTAATCCGAATATTCGCGGGACATCCAATAAGCTAGGTATGTCGACCCGAATACGCGGATTAATAAGTATCTCCATTTTATAATTAAAAATGAATTAATTTAAAAATGCTAAAAGTCACATGAATGACTATAAAAATGCATGTCACAAATATATTCGAACGACATAAGAACGCGCATTAAAAAAACATGCAAAGTACTATATGGCAAAATATATATATTCGATGAAAACAAGTATTAAAAAGGCAGAAACGCATGAATAACAACATATAATATACCAAAAATAAAAAGCAAGGCAAATAAATAACATGCAAAGTAAGTAAAGGCAAACTGGCAGGGATCCGAACGGTAATTAAACCATAGTAAAAAAACCAATTAAAACACGAGATTTGGGACCAAATTAAAAGCAAACAGAAAGACAAGGGGACCTAAACGGGGATTTTACCGCCCGACAATCAATTGAAACGAAGACCAGGACGAAATTGAAAGCATTCGAAAACCTAAAGGGACCGGGGAAGGGGTTTCAAAACACGGAGGCCCCTCACGCGTAAAAATGGTGACGCGGAGGGATTTAAAATGCAATTAACCCAGTTTTAAAACAAATAAACATATATAAACCCACTTAAAACAATTTTAGCCCCCTTTTTTATTTCTATTAACCCTAAAAATTTCAGAAAGCTTTTCCCCTCTTTTCTCTTTACCTCTCCGGCGCCGCAATGGGGTTCCGGTTGCCGTTGCCGGCGCCGGAACCCTAAAAGCCCCTTTTTTTCTTTCCAAAATCAAAACAAGCCGCAAAACCTTTTTCTTTTTAAACCAAAAACGTCTCTGTTTTATTCGTTTAAACCCAAAACCGAAACTAAAAAAAACCACAAACTTACCCCTTTCCCTTCACCGGCTCACCATGCATGGCTTCCGAGGGAGCCAGAAGGCTTATCGCCGGCAAGGGGGAAACGGAGAAGAAGAAAGAAACGACGATGGTAAGACCTTAACCCCTCTTTTGTTTTATTTCTTTTTGGTTCGATCGAAACGAAAATAAACGGAAAGGATACCTTTGCGAAATTTCTTTTTTGCTTGTATTGCTTGAAGTTCGGTTACAAATCTCTCTCTCTGAAAAACTCTCCGAAAAAAAACTCTCCTACATCGAATTCATTTTGGGTATTTATAGCCCGAATTACATGTTTTTTTCTTTTTCTTAAATGCCTAATATTGCTGGAATTTGTGCTGATTTGTACGATTTCCTGCTGATTGCTGCATGCCGTTGCGATTTGTTTCTGATTTCCGTTGCCTGCCTCTGGTATTTCGTTTCTGATTTTGTTTGTTTGCTGCATATGAGCGAACCGGGATGGAGGGGACCAGAGGGTTGGGACGTGGCTGAATCACGGCCGTCGGAAGGATCCGAAAAGGCTCGATTGTGGTTTACACGCGCGTGCGTGGGACTCGGATCGCCGCGCGTGGGTTGCACGCACCATGGGGGGATGATCCTGACCGTTCGATGTCTCCCACTTGATCCAACGGCCAGAGGACGTGCGGCGCAAGGGCTTCAGCAGACAGCTCCTAGGGATTTTGGTCTTGGCTCGATCTGGGCCGTTGGATCTCCCCTCCAGATCCAACGGTTGAGATGGGGTGGCGGCTGCAAACATAAGAATGGGTGTTAGGGTTTTCTTTCTTTTTCAGCAGATTAGGGCCATGTTATTTGGGCCGAAACGGGCCTGTGTAATATTTTTATTATATATGTATATATTTTGGGCTCTGTAATTATAGTTGACTTTAATTAAATAAACTGGGCCTTTTATTTCTTAATGTTTTTTTTTTGTTTTTTTTTTCAGATTTAATCATTAATGATAATATTAATAATGAATATAATAATAATAATAATAATAATAATAATAATAATAATAATAATAATAATAAGGATAATATAATAGATAAATAATAATAGATAATAATAATATTAATAGTAATAAATAAAATGTATAAATAATACATAAGTACTAATTAATGATAATAACAAATATAGTAAAATGACATAATAAGGTATTAATATGGTAATATAAATGATAAATAACAATAAGGTAATAATGCGGTAATATAAATGATAATATGATAGGTAATGATAGTAGGTAGTAATTAATATAATGATAGTGATGTTAATAGATAATAATAGATAATATAGATAATAATAATATTGATAAGCAAACATAAGCACGATAGTATTATAGTAATAAGGTTAATAGGTGATTAATAATAATATTATATTAAAGCCCATTATTAAAAATAAAAGAAATCGAGTTTAACACCCCGGACAAAATTAGTGATTACACGGTCCTGCCGTGACTACATGTTTAAAGATCATGTAGAGTTGGAGACCACGCTGCCGGACATTGATGTTGATAACTTCGAGCTTAAGCATGTCATGTTTAGTATGATCAACAATGTCGGGCAGTTTAGTGGTGCTGTGACAGAAGATGCTAGGGAGCATCTAAAAACGTTCCAGGAAATCTGTGGTTCGTTCAGACTACCAAGAGTTAATCCGGAGATACTGAGGCTTCGGTTATTTCCCCATTCATTGAGGGACAGAGCTAAAACTTGGTGGAATAAACTTACGCCGGGTTCAATTAGAACTTGGGCAGATTTATCTCATGAATTTTTATCTCGTTTTAATCCTTCGCATTTATCTGAGCGATTACGTAACGAAATTGCTACTTTTCAACATGAAGACGACGAGCCGATGCACGAGGCCTGGGACAGATTTACTACTCTTCTACGGAACTGCCCAATGCATGGATTCCCCGTCTGGAATCAGGTTACAAAGTTTTATAATGCTACCAACTTACAAGCTCGCATTCGAATTGATTCAGCAGCAAATGGACTATTATTGGATAAAGATTCGGACGAGGCATTGCAAGTTTTGAAAAATCTGGCCAAGAATGAGGAGCAGTTTCCAACTGCAAGAAGAGGGGGTAAACGGGTACTTGCTGTCAAGGATTATGAAGCCGACAGCACGATGAAATCAGAGGTAGCATTCCTTACTAAAGCAATGAAAAGGTTATTGAATGATGACGGATTACAAGGATTTGCTGTTGAGGAAGTATGTAACATCTGTGAGGGAAATCATAGTCGGGATGAGTGCCCAATACAAGTAGAAGAGGGAAAATATGTTGGAAACTACAAGCCAAATTACAATTCTAACAACTATATCCCAATTGGAGGAAGGATCCCAAATTTTCCTGGAGAAATCCTAATAATACCCTGAATCCACAAGCACACAATCGGAATCAGGGAGGTCCTAGATTGCTGACGCGACAGCAACTGCCGCCGCAGCAGCAACAGTAGCCATCAGCTGCCACGAGTAGTATATTGGAGCAGACTCTGGCCACCTTCATGTCTCAGACCGGTACTTATATTGAGAATATGAATCAGTTTGTCAAGAAGACAGAGAATTTTATGGATAAAACAGAGATGAGGATGACAAATCATGAAGCTACTTTGAAATCTATGGAGACACAAATGGGTCAGGTGTCGCAACATATTAAGCCGAGGCAGACTGGAGGATTCCCTAGCAATACTGAAAATGCTAGGCAGCCCACACATGAGCAATGTAAAGCTATTACTACTAGGAGTGGGAAGAAACTACCAGGGCCGGAAAAAGAAGCTGAAACAGTAAAGGATCCAGCCTTAGACACACCTGCCGAGGAAGCTGCCCCGACAGGTGATAAACAGACTACTGCCGATGAGCCTGTCACGACAGCAGAAGCGACAAAGGAGAAAAAAGATGATTATCGTCCTCAGATTTGCATGCAGTGGGAAGGAAGTATTGCTGATTACCGTCCCCCACCTCCTTTTCCCCAACGGATACAGCAAGCTAAGCAAGAATCACAACTTAAAAAGATTTATGTTATTTTTAAGCAGGTTCATATTAATATTCCGCTGTTAGATGCCGTTAGGGAAATGCCCGGTTATGCGAAATTTCTCAAGGATGTCATGTCGAAGAAATCTAAACTTGGGGAATTTGAAACGGTAAAGATGACAGAAGGTTGCATGAGTATTCTTCATCGGCAGCCACCCCAGAAAAAGAAGGATCCTGGGAGCTTCATCATACCTTGCGTAATCGGAAATAAATTCGTGGGTAAGGCACTTTGTGATCTTGGTGCTAGTGTTAATTTAATGCCAAAGTCTGTTTTTCAGAAATTAGGTATCGGAAAGGTGCGGCCCACGACAGTAACGCTGCAGCTGACAGACCGCTCTTACGTTCATCCAGAAGGAAAAATTGAAGATATTCTGGTAAGAGTGGATAAGTTTATTTTTCCTGCTGACTTTCTTGTTTTAGATTGTGAGGCAGACGAAAACGCACCAATTATCCTTGAGCGACCCTTCTTAGCCACGAGAAGATCACTGATTGATGTGGAGAAAGGAGAACTCACCATGCGAGTAAACGATCAAGAGATTAAGTTGAATGTTCTCCAAGCAATGAAACATGCTGATGTGGACGAAGAATGCAAGGCTATCACCGATGTTACCCTTGATCAACCCTGCATCAGGTCGGGCTATCACGATATTAAATTTGGTCACTACCGCGGCAGCCACCTACAGGACTATCACGACAGGACTGACGACAGCACCGACGACAGCAACTTCTCTGAATCCGATTCATCTGATACTGAAGATCAGGAGGAGGTAAACTGGTTAGGCAATCGTCCAGGTAAGTTATTCGAACCTTTGAATTATACTTCGGATAACCATTTAATCCAAAAGCCATCTACTGTTGAACCATCTGCCTTAGAACTGAAGCCCCTGCCAGGGCAGCTTAAATATGTTTTTCTTGGTTCAAATGATACATTGCCCGTAATCATCTCTTCTAAGCTACCGCAGGAACAGGAACGACAGCTCATCGACATGTTACGGCAGCACAAAAAGGCGATTGGATGAACGATAGTAGACATTCAAGGCATTAGTCCGGCGTTATGCATGCACAAAATCCTTTTAGAGGAAGATCAAAAGCCGACTATAGATGCCCAAAGGCGGCTAAACCATGCAATGAAGGAGGTAGTGCGTAAAGAGATAATCAAATGGTTAGATGCTGGTATTATTTACGCCATCTCCGACAGCAAATGGGTGAGCCCGGTGCAATGCGTTCCAAAGAAAGGAGGAATGACCGTAGTGACCAATGAAAACAATGAGTTAATCCCAACCAGGACTGTGACCGGTTGGAGGGTTTGTATGGACTATCGGAAGCTCAACAAAGCTACCCGAAAGGACCACTTTCCTTTACCCTTTATCGATCAAATGCTTGATAGATTAGCGGGTAAACCTTACTATTGTTTTCTTGATGGTTATTCAGGTTATAATCAAATTGCTATCGCACCGGAGGATAAAAAAAAGACGACCTTCACATGCCCCTACGGAACGTACGCTTTTAGAAGAATGCCATTTGGATTATGTAATGCACCTGCCACCTTCCAAAGGTGCATGATGGCTATATTCTCTGATATGGTGGAAGACTTCCTGGAGATATTTATGGATGATTTTTCCGTCTTTGGAGACGATTTTGAGAGCTGCCTCGGCGATCTACAAAAGGTACTTGAAAGATGTGAAAAAGAAAATCTAGTCTTGAATTGGGAAAAATGCCACTTTATGGTGGATGAAGGGATAGTCCTTGGCCATAAGATTAGCTGCCGTGGCATAGAAGTCGACAGGGCTAAGATAGAAGTAATTGAGAAGCTGCCGCCGCCGACCACAGTCAAGGGCATTAGAAGTTTCTTAGGGCTTGCTGGTTTTTATCGAAGATTCATTGCAAATTTCTCAAAAATCACCAAGCCCCTATGTCATCTTTTGGAACAGAACCGACCCTTTGACTTCAATGATGAATGTACTGAAGCATTCAAGGTTCTGAAGGAAAAATTGGTAACAACCCCCATAGTACAGCCACCAGACTAGACACAGCCATTTGAGATTATGTGTGATGCTAGTGACTATGTTGTCGAGGCAGCACTTGGGTAGCGCAGAGATAAGCTATTTCATGTCATATATTATGCCAGCAAGACGTTGAATGACGCCCAAGTGAACTACACTACCACAAAAAAAGGGAGCTATTAGCTGTGGTGTTCTCCATTGACAAGTTTCATTCTTACATATTTGGGACGAAGGTAATAGTGCACACAGATCATTCTGCCCTGAAGTACATGTTCGCGAAAAAGGATGCAAAGCCTAGATTGATACGGTGGATCCTGCAATTGCAAGAATTTGACCTTGAAATCAAGGACAAAAAAGGGACAGAAAATCAGGTGGCAGATCACTTGTCAAGGTTGGAGAAGGGACAGAGTCTACCAATCGATGAGACGAACATACTGGAGACCTTCCCAGATGAGCAGCTCTTTGCTGCCGCGACAGCCATGTCGGCAGGTAAGTCTTCTGAACTTCCCTGATATGCTGATTTCGTTAATTTTATAGTTAGCGGAATACTTCCTTCTGATCTTAATTATCAAGCCAGGAAGAGGTTCCAAAATGATGTTAAGCATTATTATTGGGACGAACCTCTTCTTTTCAAAATGTGTGCAGATCAGGTTATAAGGAGATGTGTACCACAAGAAGAGCAAGAAGACATTCTCCATCACTGCCACGCTTCACAATATGGAGGACACTTAGGAGGCAACAAAATTGCTGCCAAGGTGCTACAGTCAGGGTTCTACTGGCCGACACTGTATAAAGATGCACAGGACTTCTACAAGAACTGTGACAGGTGCCAGCGGACAGGTAACATCTCGAGGAGAAACGAGATGCCACTGCAGAACATTCTAGAAGTCGAAATTTTCGACGTTTGGGGGATCGATTTTATGGGACCTTTTCCATCTTCATGTGGAAATCTTTACATCCTCCTAGTAGTGGATTATGTCTCTAAGTGGGTTGAAGCTATCGCCACTCAAAAGAATGATGCCAAGACGGTCCAAAAGTTTTTACACAAAAACATTTTTTCTATATTTGGCATCCCTAAGGCGATTATCAGTGATGAAGGGAGACATTTTGACAACAAGGTAATTGCTGCCACCTTGAAGAAATATGGTGTCAAGCATAGGATCGCGACAGCTTACCACCCACAGACCAATGGACAAGCTGAAATATCTAATAGAGAAGTTAAGAACATTCTTGAGAAGATGGTTAAGCCAACTAGGAAAGATTGGTCTTTACTTCTTACTGATGCATTATGGGCATATAGGACAGCTTTTAAGACTCCATTGGGCATGTCTCCATACCGATTGATTTATAGGAAAACTTGTCATCTGCCTGTCGAGATAGAGCACAGGGCATATTGGGCAATCAAGGCAGTGAACATGGATTTGGACAAGGCAGGCCAGAAGAGGCTGTTAGATCTGAACGAGATTGAAGAAATACGGACAATGGCCTACGACAATGCAAGAATCTACAAGGAGAAAACTAAGAAGTGGCATGACAAGAAGTTGCTGCCACGACAGTTCTGCCCAGGGCAGCTTGTGTTGTTGTTCAATTCTAGACTGAAACTCTTCCTAGGGAAGCTAAAATCTAGATGGTCTGGCCCGTTCCAAGTGATACAAGTTTTTCCCCATGGTGCCATCACTATACGATCATTAAAAGACGGGCACCAATTCAAAGTCAACGGACAGCGCCTCAAGCATCATCTCCAATACCAACATTTACATTGCTTTGAAAATTGCAAGATTTCACAGTAAACATACCACTGGAGTTACCTTTCCACCTGATGTTATCGGGTAAGGCTGGATTTAATTTGAAGTTGTTGAATGTATTGAAAAAGTACTCCCAAACTCCAAGTTCTCAGTCAAACAAACGCCTTCTAAGAGGGATATTCCACCTCCAAGCACCATCTATAACAGCCCCAAACTTATTAATAGTTCCACTCTTTTGACATGCTAGAGCATGGATTTTAGGGACGTGGCCTTCAAAGGCTCGTTTCCAATCCATAAATCACCCCAGAATTGGATCTTCTCACTGTTTCCTATAAGAAACGTACATTTTCCGTGAAGTAGTTATCATTGGAGGCTATTAGAGAAGATATATTCCTCCAAATCATCGACTGCTGAGAGCTTTTCAGATTGCAGGGCAATAAGGACTGGAATTGGCTTTCTATCTTGCACTGATAATTTTACGCCACAAGCTGTCGGGTTTTGAACCAAATCGCCAAATCCATTTGAGCAAGAGAGCCTTATTTTTTTTCTTAAGGTTCACTAACCCCAGACCACCATAGCATTTTGGCAGATACATCATTTCTCAGTTTATCTAGTGAATAGCTCGACGATCAGTCGATCCCCACAAGAAATTAACAATCACACTAGTAAGCATCTTACTTATCTTCGCATGCATTTTAAAATTTGAGATGAAATACAATGGTAAGTTGGAAAGGTTAGATTTTACCAAGATGACGCGACCCGCGAATGACAATGAATTTGCTTTTCACCCCTCTAATTTTGATCTCACTTTCTGTACAACCGGATCCCACATGGAGGAACTATTCTTCATTTGACCCAGAGGAAGCCCCATATAGGAACTAGGCAAACGTTCACTTTTGCAAGGGATGTTGAAAGCCCAATTTTGAACAACAATATCATTCAGGTTGATTCCGATCAACTTGGACTTCTTTAGGTTCAACTTTAAACCCGAAGCTAATTCAAAGCCTTTTGATATTCAAAAAATATTCTTTACCTCTATTTGACTAGCTCCACCGAAAACAATGAAATCATCGGCGAACTGCAAGTGTGTTATATCTTCCAGGTTAATGTTGATTCTTACTCCATTAAATAATCCAGTAGCAGATGCTTTTTGTAATAAGGCGCTCAATACTTCAGCAACCAAATTAAATAGCATTGGTGATAGAGGGCATCCCTGACGTAGCCCACGTTTTATTTGGAACGAGTTTGTGGGTGATCCATTAACAAGAATCGAAACACGGGCAAAAGAAATACATGACCAAATCCATGAGCACCACTGAACTCCAAACCCTATTTGCTTTATTGTGACTAACAAAAATTTCCAATTAACAATATCGTAAGCTTTGCGGAAATCCGCTTTAAAAATGATACCTTTTAAGCCTTTCTTCTTCAAGAAATCAATAATTTCGTTAGCAATAAGTGCACGGTCTAGAATTTGCTTTCCTGGGAAAAAAGAAAATTGGAATTCGCCAATTATTTTTTCCATTACAGTCTTGAGACGAAGGGCAAGAACTTTAGCAAGTAGCTTATAGACACTTCCAACCAGACTTATGGGGCGGAAATCTCCTATTGAAATCGGATTATTGACTTTCGGGATAAGCATGATAAATGAGTGATTAAAAGACATGTCATGGATTTCCCCTTTGTAGAACAACTTGAAGAAGCTCAATATCTCTGCTTTCAGGTGATACCAAAACTGTTTAATAAAATCTATGTCGAATTCGTATAGTCCCGAAGCCCTGTCCCCCCATCAGTGATAAAGCATTTCATAACTCCTTCTATATAAAAGGCTTTTCGAGATTGAATGATGATTCTGAACATAGAGACTTTAAGTTGCAATCCAACTTTACTACTAGAATCGTCTGACTATAAGTGTATATGCCTTTGAAATGATCCAACACCCTATTTTTAACCTCCATTGGTTTCGAAATAGTACAACCATCAACTTTTAGATTGGCTATGAAATTTGATCTTCTTCTAGATGATTTAACCAGGTGAAAAAATCTTATATTCTTGTCTCTAGCTTCAAACCATTTGAGTCGTAATTTTTGGAGCCACTCGCGTTCTTCTCTTCTTGTGCGGGAACATAGTTTGGCTCGGAGATGCTTTAGCTTAATGAACTTTTGTTGGGTGTTTATACCCTTGCTGATCTCAATTTCAAGATCTTGGCATTTACTTCCAATGGCTTGTATTGACTTGGTGTCATTTTCCCGATTTCTCCTATTACATTCTTTGGTCGTGTTTTTGTATTGGCAGAGAAGAGACATAATGCCTTTTCCTTTAGTTGAAATACAAAGAGATTGTAGTTGTTCCTTTAGCTCCTTGTCATCGAGCCAATGGTTGAACCATTTAAAAGGCTTAGGTCCCCATTGTGCAACAAGAATAGACAAGGTAACAGGATTGTGGTCGGATAATCCCCTCATAAGAGTCTGTTGAATCAAACTTGGATAAAGGGATGCTATCTATCTCAAGGGTCATTAGGAATCGATCCAGTTTGCTGAAAGCAGTCTGTTGAGCCTTCCCTGAGAATGAAAATTTTCAGAGACGCAATGCAGGTTGAAGCCTTCCCTTTTGTCATTACTAGTTTTGGAGTACATGGAATCTGACTTCTAGAAGAGTGATACCGGACCCTATCCATCTTGGATCTAAGGAATTTATAATTTCAAGCTTTTGTGTCCATACAACTTTTGGGTTTGATTGTGAAGAGCCCAATATCTTTATTTAGTATGGGCTCACTTGTTTTGCTGGATCCAGAAAATCCTTCAGAACAGACCGAAGCTTGGAGATGTAGATGGATTAACGATACAGTGATTTGATTGAATTGACGAGCACCACTAACGATGAGCACTAATGAGCACCATTAATTTAATTTATAAATATTTAAAATTCAAATGGCTCGGCGTATAATTATAAATTATTTAAAAATTAAAAGGTAAATTGATTAAAATAATATTTTTATTTTTAGGGTAAAGTACACAAATGGTAACCGAACTTTGGTAAATTATTCAATTTGGTAACTATACTTTCAATTGTTTTAATGTTACCATTAAACTTTTAGTTTTGCTCCAAGTTAGTCACTAACATGTTATCCGCCATTAAAAGGGTGACGTGGCAGTTAAAATATTTTGTATAATAACATATTTATATAATATATAATATTATACTCTTTTTTAAATTGCTTGTGTATCAAAGTATTAATATAATATATAATATTAATAAAATAGGAAAAGATACTATAGAATTTCAGGTGTATATGAAAATACTTTAATATTATATATTAATATGGTATTATCTTTTCTAAGTTGCTTGTGTATAAAAGTATTTTCATATATATTTTTATATACTTTTTTAGGAAAACTTTATAATATACACTAAATAATACCATATTGATATAATATATAATATTAATAAAATGGGAAAAGATACTATACTATAAATAAGCAAGAAAAATAATATAGTAATAATACTTACTAATAATGAAAATGAGTAGTAAAAATATCAAGAAAAATAATAATACTACTAATAAAAAATAAATAAAAATATCAGTGATTAAAATAAAAAACAGAGAAATCAAAAACCATAATAATAATAAAATAAATCCTGAAAAAGAAAGAAATTAAATATAAATGGGTAAACTATACTAATGACCACCGCACTATGGGGTTGGTGTCGATTTGACCACTATATTTTAAATTGTGTTAAATATACCACATAACTATTTAATTGGTTCCAATGTAGCCACATGCCGTTAAATCCTAACAGGAAGATGATGTGGCAGTTAAAAACAAATTGGTATAATTACAAATTTAATCCCTATTACTTACGCATTCTATTAATTTAATCGTAATTTTTATTTAATAAAACAATTAATTGTTTAATTAAGTGATGCCACATGTCACCACCTCATTGGAGGACTTCAACTATTTATATTTGAGTTAATAATTTTATTTTACTCTCCAATGAGGTGGTGACACGTGTCACCGCCCATTAAAAGAATAAAATAAATTTTACTCTAAAACAATGAGAGTTGCAAAGTTCAAACCAAGGACCTTTTGATAAGAGGCAAACCTATTTACCATCAAGCCAACCACACATCTGTAATTTGTTATACAACATTTATTATTTATCCTTTGTCACCAGTCACGATACAGACCAAATCCTCCTTCAATGAGTGTGATTGCCAGGCCATATTTCTTATACATATTTATTTATACTCGATTCAAACTGATTCAGCCCTTTTGTTATATCTAGTTGTTGATTCAAACTGATTCAACCATTCTGTACTGATATCTTGTTAGATTAAGTTGGAAGCAAGAACTTAATCCAACCAAACTTGTACATTGTTGCCCATTTTGTTTTGCCTTTTTTTGCTTTTTGTTTCAGCATTTTGGTTTTATGAGATAATCTCATTAATCCCTCATCGTTGCAGCATGAAAAAGTAAGGTCCAAGTAAGGGTGAACAAAACTCGACTCGACTTGAAAAAATCGAATAACTCGACTCGAGGTAAAAATACTCGACTCGTCTTGACTCGACTTAAAATTTCATAAACTCGAATAACTCGAAAAAATTTCAAATAAAGTTTGAGTTGTAAAATAGAAATTCGAATAACTCGAATTTTTTAGTAACTAGTGGATTTATTTTTAAGTTCGAGACGAGTCCCTCTATTTTTTATGATATATACATATTGATATATACAAATATGAAGAAATATTGTCACATGTGAAAAAATATATATGTGCATATCTCATATGATTAGAGAAAGGAGTTTAAATTAGAATCAAATCCTACTATAACATAATAAATAATTACAGTTAAATTTTTATAGGAACTCGAAAACTCGACTCGAATTTCTTAAACTCGACTCAAATCGAAAAAATTTCAAATAAAGTTTGAGTTCAAATCTCCTTAGCAGCATGTATGCTGAAATTTGTTTTTCTCATCTAAATAGGTGGTGACACGTGTCACCACCTGATTGGAGGAGGAAAATAATTTATTATATCAAATATAAATAATTAAATTCCTCCAATAAGATGTTGACACATGTCACCACCTAATTAATTTATTTTATTAGTTTAAAATTAGGACTAAATTGAAAGAATGTGTAAATAGTAAAGACTAAATGTGTAATTATACCTTTAATTTTTTAACTGTCACGTCACCTTCCGTTAGCCCATTAACCCCATTAACGGCTGGTGGTCACATTGATCCAATTTCAATAGTTTGGGTGATCAATTGAGTCGATTTTTTTAATGTGGTCATTTTAATAAATTTACCATAGTGTGATGGTCATTGGGTTAGTTTACCTTAAAAGTAAATTCAAATTTTGGAATTATATTGTCAAATGTCAATAGATTAGATATAGATATAATATTAGTATGTACAGTTATAATAAAAAAAATTGATTCTACGTGTGGGATTAAAAACTATACATATCCTTAGGTTATATTAAAAGATTAAAAATAAATAAAAATGTATCAACTGTTCCATCTATTTGTGCATCAAAAAAAAAGCTGCTCTACTAATATATGAGATAACAAACTATGAATATATGATAAGAGTTCGTCCTTCATGTACTAATATAAATGTTTAATTCCATAAACGAGGTTTTAAGGTTACAAACTTAGAATATAGATTTAAACTTTAAAATAGTTATGTTTGTGTAAAACTTTTTACACTGCCAACAATGGCAGTGTATCGAATATTAACCTTTTTATTGCACACTAAAGATAGGCCAAAGTACTTGGTTTATTTTAAAAGATTTAAAATAATTAAATAAAGGTACAAGGGGTATATATAAGCCCTTGAAATTTTTCCAAAATAAAATCTATTAGATACAGTAAATTAAGCTTTTTAGATCTAAAAATAAGTCTTTTTAACTAACAGAAACCATCTTTGAGTTGATGTGACAGTTAAGTTTGTTTAATCATTTAAAATTAGAAGTAAATTAACAGAATGCAAAAATTTTAAAGACCGAATATGTTATTATATCAATATCTGTGTTAAAGACTAAATGAAACATAACATGTATTTGATATATGTTATATTTGCACATAACTGTAAACATGTATATGATATATGTTATATTTGCACATAACTGTAAACATGTATATGATATATGTTATATTTGCACATAACTGTAAACATGTATATGATATATGTTATATTTGCACATAACTGTAAACATGTATATGATATATGTTATATTTGCACATAACTGTAAACATGTATATGATATATGTTATATTTGCACATAACTGTAAACATGTATATGATACATTTACTTAGTCTGTGAGCAAAATTATCCCATAAAAAGAGAAGGAAATTAAACATGATATATCATACCAACCTCCAACGTAGATGCATGGGGTACACTTAGCGCATAGGTTGATGGTCGGCTGTTTCTTCTCAAGAATTCATACCCATAGTTAATTACAAGTTTTTTTATCAGGCTAGATCCTTGCTTGGCCTTCACATATGAGTGCCCTAGTATGTATGCTATCCCGGCTTCCCTAGCTTCCATAAGTTCCTGCAACTCTTCCCTTGCACCCGTGTCTATCTCCGGACTCTTCGGTACGATGAACCGTACTCTTTTTCTCTGTTTTATTACGGGTGGTGATGGTGACCATATCTCCTTCAACTCTGATGGACCGGCTGCATCGTCCTCGCTCATCCGAATCCCTTCTGTATGGCTAGAACATGTTCCGACGACTGTCATCTTATCTTCATCTTTCAATGGATCTTCGTTAACGCGGCCGGGAGAAACGCTTCCCGAGCGTATAAGCTCTGCTATACTGCAAACAAGATCTTTCTCAAACTCCATGTCGTCTTTATGAACATCACGATAACCGTATCGTACAATGCACCTATAGAGCCTGTACTCCCTAGGTCCGATATGACCGACCAAAAACCGTTCCTCGGGTTTAACATGAGGAACCGGGACAGATTTGATGCAAAGAAAGACCAGGACTTGATGGAAGGCTGGAAGGTTTGTGACGAAGTGGGAGAAGATTGCAGGGATTCCAGATACAAGCTCAGTGTGTATAAGTCCGATCCCACGTACCCGTACTATGCCTAGACTGGGACCCAAGCTAAGTAGCCAGTTGATGGAGACCTTGTTTTGAACATCGAACTCATATTTTTTCAGGGTGCCGTAGTGCCAAACACACATGATTATGAGGAAGGTGAATGCAAGGGCAATTGGAACCCAGGCCCCTTCGAGGAACTTGGTGAGGGAAGCGGTGAAGTAGAGTGCTTCGATTGTGCCGAAAAAGAAAACAAAGGCTATTGCCAAGAACACACTCTTTTGCCAGCATAAAACAATTACCAAAGACATTAGGCAAGTGGTGACCAGCATCACAGTTATAACAGCCAAACCTGTCCCGCAAGAAACATGAAGAGTAAAACTACTAGTACTAGTACAAACTCAGGCAAAAAGAGGATTCGATTTCTGTTTCATATCTAGATTCAGAGAATCATTTTAAGACATCTATTGTATATGGTGAACTTTCCAGACCTACAAAATGTAATCTACTATAAGTTAAGTGCAGTTTTAGGTGGGCCCAAAAGGATACCATAGGTTTCTGGTTTCCGTATATAAAGAAATGGTTCTTGTTAGAATATGAAACGGGGATCGCAAGATGCTCAAAGCCCCAAGTTATGCAACCAATTGAACACATTTACAGAGGGGATAGTCATACCTGATGCATTACCCATGCGCCTCGTGTCTCTAAAGCCAATAGTAACTGCCAAGCATAACACCATCAGGAGCCAGTTAATCTCGGGAATGTAGATCTGACCATGGATTTTGGATGATGTGTGAACTATTTTGACCTTCGGGAAGCAGCCGAGGGAAGAGCACTGTTTGATTATCGAGAACGTTCCGGTTATGATAGCTTGGCTTCCCACTACTGCAGCAAGTATGGCTATAACCAGAACTGGCCATCTTAACTTCTCTGAAGCAATAACATTTGGGTAGTTGCAGTTAGCTGAAAACTCAACTATCATAAAAAAATAGACAATTTCAATAACAATTCAAGGTACCAACCTGGTACGGATACATAAAATCCAATTTGGAAATCACTTTCCATAGTATGATGTCGAGATAGATAGGCAGCTTGCCCCATGTATGCAAGAATCAAGGATGGATAAACCAAAGAGGTGAAAGCAATCTGCAGAAATGGGGAAATTCCCATTAGATAAAAGCAGCTCTTCACAGCATAATTCAAAGCTGAATAATAACCGGCATGCATGCAACTCCCGAAAGTTCTTTTGCAAACTAGACTTGTTAATTCTAATCCTAATTTCCAAAATTCAGAAAACTTGCTCAACTCATCTAAACAAAAAAAAAACAACTTTAATTTAAGGCATATAAAGCATATAAATTAAAACGTTTCGAATGATCCAAACTCAAATCTCTAAGTCAAACCCAAATTACCCTATCCGAGAATGATCCAAGCCCAAAATTCCTTAAACCAAGAGCTATTTGAGTCCTAAATAATATTTGAAATGACCCAAACCCAAAATTGACCCAACTAGACTATTTGATAAGTCAAAATGCTAACTTATTTTAAAGAAGAAATCCTTAAACCATGAATTAAGGATCTATACCTTTATTGACAATTGTGAAAAATGTCCAAGATCAGCAAACATAGCTTCCGAGCCTGAAAATCAACTTAAAATCAACCTCTTTATCCTAAAATGGCATAAATTTATATATACACATACATGTATAACCACAAACACACATACCCGTTATGCACAATAAAATACCACCCAGAGACATCCAACCTCCTCTCTGGGTTTTCCGGAAAAATTTGTACATATAGTATGGAGAGAGTGCTTGATACACATGAGGATTCCAGTGAATGATATTATATAACCCAATGGCACTGATGCAAACAAGCCATAATAGAACCACAGGTGCAAACAGAAACCCAACCCTGTGCGTTCCATAATGTTGAAGGGCAAACAAGCCTATCAGTATGATGCACGCGACTGGAACCTCTACATCTGCGAAATGTTGTTGAACCTTCATAAGAGGCAGTACAATGCTATACGGAATTATGGATGACATACAAAGAGAAGAAGATAGTATAAATACTCATGTATCAGATAGAGAACAACTTGTATAGAAGCGTGCACGTAAGAGTAAAAATACAGTTAAAACTTCTGCTGAGGCCAAACTTCCAAAAAAATTTCAATGTGGTCTTTGTTTATAACATTTCACAGGAGTATAGTAATAGCTTATCTGAAGTGCAATTAATATAATTTGGGGAGAAAGAAAAGTATACAATTAAACATTACTTGCACAACTAAAACAACAATTCGAAGATCATGAGTCACTGTTATGTGACAATGTGAAACCAGGGTCCCAGCAGCACATGAGTTAAAATTGTACCCAATTCAATAAGTTGGCTTATTTGAAAACTTGAATTATTAGGCAGGTGATCATTTCTTTTAGGAACTATAACTTATGAAGTAACAGCTCTATCCCAAGGTGGGACAATAGTTTTGATATAAACTGAAAGTTTCTATTGAAAGCAGAGCAGAGCACACGAGCAGAAATGTTACTAAAGATATTCAATCTAGTAAGGTCGGGCGGACTATGCAAACTGTAGTTGCCCCAGTTTAGCATGTTGATTGGAAAGTCTAACCAACTTGAGGTGAAAGGTAAAAAAATGGGTTCCACAATACATATGTTTAGGGTTACGAGGGACCAAGATTGAAAAGTGAAGACAATCATGGAAATCATGTGCCATATCATTTAGGTTGTTGGAGAACAAAAGGCCAAAAACAAATAATAGAAACTTAGAAAAGACTAGACAACCATCCTAAAACTTGAGAATTACCAAAGTAATCAAAAGGACCAAAAATCTCACTTTGTGCTAAAATCCAGCAACACCAAAAGGGATTTGCATCATAGATTATTTACCTAGAAAAAAAGTACAGGAAAACTTTTCCTAAAACCCTAGCTTTTACCATCAGCCATATTTGTCTTCTCTGGCTCTCACCAAGAAGATATTTAGAAGCTACAGTTATGTGCAGCCAAACAAAGTGAAAGGAGAGTATCTTACATTTGTGATGCTCTTTCGACATTGAAAGCTCAAGCCCGGACACCGCAGAGAATACTGCACGAACAACCCAAACAAACAATCAATCAAATCCAGTTTATGACACAATTAGCACAAGAAAATCAATTCAGGGGAAGAGAAGTCCAATTACCAGATATAGCTGGTGTGAGGATACCATCACCAATCACCATACAGGTCCCAATCAAAGCAAGAACAAGCAAGAACCTTTGTAACACCCTGTGCTTCTCCAAAGTGGATTTCAAACTTGACCCGAAACTCGATTTTGGTGCCAAACCAATACTATCCTTCTTGTACTCAAACAGGTCTTCGTCAGCCAATTGGCAATTGGGAAGCGAGTTAACTCGGGCGTGTCGACACAGCAATGAATACAGAGCAAAAGTCCCTCCTTCACCATTATCATCAGCTCTAAGCACTATAAACACATATTTGAGCAAAGGCACCAAAGTGAGAGTCCAGAAAATAAACGACAAAACCCCAAAGATTTCTTCATTTGTCTCCGAGTGCCGAATATCTTCCTCAAATGTGTTCTTGTAAACATACAAAGGGGAAGTGCTTAAATCCCCATAGACTACTCCAAGGCTTTGATATGCTAAAGTCAATACAGTTCTCCATGATTCCTTCTGCAAAAAAGAAGAAGAAAGAAGTAAATCCAATTAGAACCCAGAAATCAATGGCACTCTTTTCCTTCCAAAACTCAAAACACAAAATGGGTTTTCAGTAAAAAGCAAGGAATCAATACAAATTTGATAAAGAAACCCATCTTACCTTAACATAATTGTGGTAAACCCCAGTTTCTAGATCCATGATCGAAGAGATTCAACGAATGCCCATTTGCTAAACAACCCTCTTCAAGTATATACACAAGGGATCCAAGGTCAAGACCAGAGCTTTTTTCTATTCTTTAGTGACAGAGTTATGTGTGTATGCAGACAACAGTTGAGCTTTCATCAATGGAAAACTTCCAAGACCCAGAAAACCAGAAGTGAAAAACAAGTATAATACTTAATAGTAAAAAACTTGTAGTGATTAAAAAAGCATGAAAAATAAGGACTAGGTGTGCTATGAATCTTTTTGCGTGTGACTTCTGAGGCTTCTAGAGAAAGAAAACAAAGAGAGGGGGAGGCTTGTTTGTTGTGTAGTTGGTGGGGATTGGGGAAAGCTTTACATAGATTTCAGTTTTATTATTAAGTAATAGTAACTGCTAATTTTAACAAATGCTTTTGTATTCTTCAAATTACATGTTGCTAATTTGATTATAAAAGCGAAGCAACCTAAATTATTATTTAGCGGTTAAAAAATTTAGGTTTTAATCAATAAAAATTTCAGCTACAATTTAAATTGTTATTCAATTAATAATAATTTCATTTTTAACTTAAAATATTATCAATTGGTAAGAATTTCAATTACAAACCTAAAACATTAACTAGTTAGTAAGAATTTCGATTCTAACCTTAATTCTTATTTTATCCAACTTAAAATATTACAGTTAATAAAAATTTAGGTTGGACCTAAAACCGTCTTTTTTTTTTTGAAATAGCTACTGAATTTTTATTAAACCATAGAAAAGTTCAATTACAACGCAATTAAGAAGAAAAAGATTTGGGTTAAAATAACCCAAAAAATTATTACAACTCAAAAACAATGAAATGAAAATTTCTATAGAAATAGGCATACCAACAAAAATTCAAAAGCTTCCCAAATCTCTTTGTCTCTGTCCAAACGAGACACATAAAGAAGGAAGGAGTGGTGCGCAATCCATTCTGTCGAAAAAAACCGTCGTTTTTTAAGTGTGCCTTAATGTGTCCAACGCTAGCATTTTCGATAAATAAAAAAATCACAATTCTTTTCAATTTTAAAGTTAAAGAGCGGTTATATTCACACACACACAAAAAAAAGTTAAAGAGCGGTTTATTTTAAGGGTTATGTTTTGATATATAATATGTATAAAAAAAACATGTACAATTTTTTTATTTAAACTATACATTTTAAATTTTAAATATCTAATTCTAAATTTTTAAATCACAAATTTATACTTTAAACCTATAACCTAAACCCTAAATCATAAACTATAAACTAAACTCATAAACTTTAGATTTGATGAACTTGTATAAAATTTAATTTACACGAATTATATGTCAAAATTTTTCTCTTATCTTAATAGTAAAAAACGAAACCAGGGTTCAAATCATTATGTTGGAATTATAGTATATGTTCATTAATCTTAGCCCTTTGATAACCAGGCTCGTTTCTGAGATTTTGGTGGCCCATGAGCGAACTAAAAATATAGGCCCCTAATTAAGGGTGAGCGTTTGATCGAGTTAAGTTGAGTAAAAAAAATTCAAGTTATGTGAGTTTACGATTCCTTACGACTCGAACTTAAAATTTATCTACTAAATACTAAAATTTTGAGTTACTAGGATTTTTATTTTATAACTCAAACTTTATTTGAAAAATTTTTCGAGTCAAGACGAGTCGAGTCGAAAAAATCAGTTTTTTCGAGTCGAGTAGAGTTTTGCTCACCATTTCCTCTAATAACGAGTATTGGAAAAAAATAAAATTTGAAATTAGACCCCTAGTAACAAGTGATATATAAAAAATGAGTCCCTATTAACAAATTTTGAAAAATGAATTTTAAGTGTATTCTTGTAATAACAAATATAGGGGAAATGGAACATTAATAACAAGTATTGAAAAATTAAAATTTAAGAGTATGCATGTAATAACAAATATTAGGGAAAATAGATCATAAATAACAAGTATTGGAAAAAAAATAGGCTCGTAATAACAAGTATCGAAAAAAATAAAATTTAAGAGTATTACTCTAATAACAAATATTAAAAAAGATAGGCCCCTAGAATCAAGTATTGAAAAATTTGCCTCATAATAACAAATATTGAAATAACAATAGATAATAAAAAATATGCCCCTAATTACAAATATTCGGAAAAAAAATCCTATAATAACAAGTATTGAAAAAAAACTATACCCCTAATAACAAATATCGAAAAAAATAAAATTTAAGAATAGAACTATAATAACAATTATTAAAAAATAAATTTTAAATAATAAATATTAAAAAATATTAAACCATACCTATAAATATTCAAAAAAAATAGGCCCTGCGTAGGATAGGGGCCCCTGGGCGGGCGCCCATATTGCTCATGCCTAGGGACGACCCTGTTGATAACATATATACGTTGTGCAATTAAAATGTTCGAATTCTAATTTCTTAAAAACAATAAGATTCTTTTTTTATTGGAAACCTCAATAAATTCATCACTTTAATTTTTTTTCTAAAACATTGAATTAGTTGGGTTTATGGAAACATCTTATTTGGTTTGTTGGAATTTTCCTCTCATAGAAACTATACCAATAATGTTAATTGGTTTATCAAATTTATAATTTAAGCAATATTGCAACTTCTAAAAGATATTATAAAAAAATTCCTTACTAAGTTGTGCATTTTGTCAATATAAATACCTAATATCTATCATTAGATTAAATAATAGTAACAACATTGACGGTAAGGTTGGAAATATATAATGGTACATTTATGATAGATTTTTTTAATTTTATAAGCGAAGTTAAATAAATCGTCATGCGTATTTATTATTGTATCAAATAATTATTCTACACATATTTATTTAAAGAAATAATTGAGGATTGGCAAAGGAAATAATAAAAAGAATGAGAAATTAGAGGAATGGAAAAGGCAATGATGATAAAGGGAAATAAGAAGAAAAAGGAAAGGTGGATATCAAATACAAAGCCCTTTTGATAAGAGGGATGTTGGTTCATATAATTAAAGCTTTTTATAAAGTGAAAACAATAGGGAGATCAAAGCAACTATCAGTGGGGAAAAGGAGGACTAACAAGCGATCATTAGTCAAAATCTTTGCTTTTAAAAGTGGCCTCTGATTGAGTACTAATTAGGGTTTGAAAATCAACGGGCTGATCTAAGTGGTAAGCATTTTTATATTGCTTAAATAAATTTTAAGTTCGAGGCGTTGTGAATACAGAAAATTTTCGCCGAGAGATTCACCCACCGAAATCAAGTGTACAGTACGGGTCGGTCAGAATTAGTCTGGGCAAAACCTTAAAATCTGGAGGATAACTAAAAAAATAAAGTTTAAATTTTATTGCTAATTTTATTTGATAAATGATTTGTAAATTATGCCAAAATTGACATAAATTAGTTTTGAAACGTATGAGATGTAAACATATAATTATTAAAAGATTGAGCTAAGATGTTTCAAAAAAAAAATTGTGCAAGTATATTTGGTTGGTTAGTTAAACTGCTTGTTTTTGTTCATTATATTCTTTTAAGTTATAAGTTTTAAACCTATTAAGAGCACATCATTTCTTTTTCTAAAGTTTCTCATTTTTTTTCTTTTTAAATAAAATTATGATTAAAATTAATATTTATCAATATATATATATATATATATATAATACAAATTACGTTCAAGAATTGTCATAGCTGAAAGTGAGACAACGATAGATGTGAATGTGATTGTTAAATAAATTATTAATGTAATTTTTATTGAAGAAATCAAAGAAAAATTTCTGAAATATTCATTATTAATGTTGAATATGTTTATTTGATTTAGTTTGATTTTTTATTCTAGAAGTGAAAATTCAAAACAATCTAAATCAAAGTGAAAATGTATTACAAAGAATGGAGCAGCAGAAGACCTACCGTCCAGAACCCCAGCAGAGGACCTACCGCCCGGAGCAGCAGAAGACCTACCGTCCAGAACCCCAGCAGCCGCACCGTCATTTGTCCTTCCGACTGGATCAACAGGTTCCTTTTCGTCCTGTTCAGCGGCGTCCGCCTCTTCTTCGTGAAGACCTCCAACCTCCTTTTGGTAAGGATGAAGGTTGGACTGAGGTAGTTCGGAGGAGGAAGGGTTCCTCCTCGTTTCAGCATCGTCTTGGGTTTTCAGATACGAAAGCGGAGTGGTCCATTTTTATAGATAATCTCCGTCGAAAGGTCTCGAGGAGGATGTTAGGTGACCTTTGCAGCAAATATGGCAAGGTATGCCGAGTGTATATACCCTTTCGCAATCTTAAACCCAAATACAAGGATGCTACGTATGCTCTTGTATCCATGGAGACTAGCGCAGATATGTGGAATGTAATTAGTAAGCTGAATCAGTCAACTGTGGAGGGAGGCATAATCACAGTCTCAAGAGCCAAGTTCCCTCGTCTTGCTAGGGCAAACTCACCCCTTATCTAGGGTTTGCGGAGTGGATATCGTCAGGCTGGGAGTAGTTCGGCTAATGTTAGGAACCCTGGCACAAGGAACGCCACTAAGTCCTATCGTGAGGCCCTCGTTGAACCGGTGATTGAAATCCAGGATAAAGGTAAAAGAATCTTGGATCAGGAGAATGTCCAGGGTGTCAGAAATGTCAATCAGGGTTGTAGGAATTTCTATGTACCAAAGAATGATATGGCATGGCTTAAGATGTGCATGGCAGGGGTGATCAAGGAAGGGTTTGACCACGAGTTTGTGCAGCGTGCTCTTCACAATGATGGAATTGAAGTTCAGGTGTTACGGTGGGGTGTCGATAATGATTCATCAATCATTAAATTTCGGAACTCAGAAGAAATGGAGTTGATATGGTCTACAAAAAAGGAGGAACTTTCATACTGGTTTGACTGCATTGGCCCCTTACTTATTGAAGATATTCCTTACTACTTTGTGAGGGTGGCGTTATCCGGGGTGCCCCTCGTATGTTGGCATAAAAGCTTTTTCGAGGATCTTGGTAACAAATGGGGGATCTTCGCAAAAATCGGCGATGAAACAATGAAGAAGGACCGCCTGGACATTGCCTACATGATTATCCGTACGGCTTCATCTTCTACTATTCTGGCGTCCTTTGCTATGTCCTCTTTCGGTTTTTCATATACGATCAAAGTTTCGATGGTGAGTAGAAAAAGCGATAAGGGGGGCTCGGTGATGGGGAAACAGATCGGAATCTAGCCGCCGACTGGTTCAATTCTTCCCCGTCCGGTAGTGGGAGTGAAGGGGAATCAGAAAGTCAGTACTCTTCCATGGGGCCCAGTGTAGGGGGGACTTGGGAGTTAATTCCCCTAGAAATTTGGAGCCTCCAACCGACATGCCAGACGTCGTTCCAATTATCAATAGTGGTGAGGAAAACGTGCGGATATTTGCTGATGGGAATGTGTTCAAAGAAGCTGTAAGGGTAGAATCTTGGGATGATTCCCATGATGTTCCGGGCCAAAACTCTACAGCCCAAGATGATATAGTGGTCAACTCCTCTAATGGGGCAGTGAACCCAATTGAAGTTTGTGAACAGAATAGTGGGCTTGTGCATAGGGGCCCTATTGTTCATATTCCTTCCAGTCCGAATATGAGTTTAGTGCCCAACTCATGGGACTTTGTCCCCGACAGCTACGAGAAGGGGGGATCGGTTTTTCCGTTGGTTGTTTCACCACCTCCTTCGTTTCACAACCTTTCCAGAGTAAGAGTTTCCCAACTTTCCATTCCAAAAGATTTCTTCCATGCGAGTACCAGAAGGGTGTTTAGAAGACAGGTCCGTGATTCTACTGAAGAAGAGGAAATGGAAAGGGGTGATAGCGTTGAAGGGGGTGTGGCTAACAGTTTGGAATCTGCGAAGGGTTTAGAGGCGGAGTCGGTATGGGCCATCAGTAACCTACTGGAAATTTCTTTCAGAGGAGGGCGTGAGATGGTTGTCCAACGAGTCCAGGAACTAGAAGAGGGTCTGGGGCGCTGTGCCTAAGCCGGTCTAAGGAATTTGGGTCTCAATCTATTTTCTCATGGAATTGAGGATTCTAACTTGGAATGTTAGGGGATGTAGAAGGAAGGAAAAAATAAGAGCAATAAAAAACTTTATCAAGAGGTCTCACTCAGAGGTTGTATTCTTGCAAGAAACCAAAGTGGAAGGCATATCAGAGTTGGAAGTGAAGTGGCTGTGGAAAGGGTCTGAGATGGATTTTGCTCTCTCTCCGGCTGAAGGGTCTGCCGGGGGCTTACTCAGCATATGGAATTCGTCCTTTTTCCAGGTATCAAATAAGTTCATTAATCGCCGTTACATTGCTGTTGTTGGGAAGATAGTTAAGACTGGATTGGTATGTGGATTTTTAAATGTGTATGGTCCCTCAGTGGACTCGGAGAAGCCGAATTTCTTAGTTGAGTTGCTAAATTTTATTAAATCAATTGAAGTACAGTGGTGTTTAGGGGGAGACTTCAACCTTTTCTTAGATGTAGAGGAGAAGCAAGGCCTTACTGTCAACATGTCTCTGATTTCGGCATTTAGGGACTTCATCACTGAGGCTGGAGTTCGAGATCTTCCCCTTGTGGGTGGGAAATATACGTGGTGTAATAATCGAGAGGTACCCACGTTCGTCCGCCTTGACCGATTTCTTTTAACTTCGGATTTTGAGTTAGCCTTCCCCAGTCTTGTGCAGAAACTTCTCGAGAAATCTCTGTCGGATCATAATGTGGTTCTTCTCGAGTCGGAAAAGTCAAACTGGGGTCCGAAGCCTTTCAGATGCTTCAATTACTGGCTGGGGGAGTCGGGTTTTGAGGATATGGTATTGAGATCTATTACGGATTATAAGCATTCTAGGCCTAATACCAGGGTTGGTGGTCTATTAAAAGGAATTAAGTCCGCGATAAAATAGTGGTATGGAAATCTTAGGAAGGATCGTATTATGAGTTCCTCTGTTCTGGAAAAACGAATTGATGAGTTAGAGAAGAGCATTCAAGCAGGGGTTAACTTGTCGAATGGTGCAGGGGTACTAAGAAGGCTTCGTGCTGAATTATGGAAACAATACAGGAGGGAGGAAAGCGAGTTTTTACAGAAATCACGCCTTCGCTGGTTTGCCGAGGGTGATAGGAACTCTATGTTCTTTCACCAATCGGTTGTGGCGAGAAGGAATGCAAATGCCATTCCCAGCATTGTTTATGATAACAAGGTTCTCACCTCTCCTTCTGAGGTAAAATCGGCTGTTAAGAACCATTTTCAAAGAGCATACAATTCCACCCCAGCGCTAGAAGTTCTCAGCATGAATCTTGGCTTTAGGAAATTAAATACTTCTCAAGCCGAGTCATTACAGAGGCATTTTACTGAAGAAGAAGTTCAGATAGCATTATTTTCGTCAGATGGTAATCGCGCTCCGGGTCCGGATGGGTTGAATTTTAATTTTTTTAAGAAGTTTTGGCATGTGCTTAAAGGAGATGTTATGTCATTCTTTGAAGATTTCTATAAGAGGAAGAGTTGGGAGGATGGAGTGAATCACTCCTTTATCACCTTAATCCCTAAGGTGAAAAATCCGGAGTCATTGGATGAGTTCCGGCCGATAAGTTTGGTAGGTGGTCTCTACAAGCTTCTCTCGAAAGTTTTGGCACGCCGTTTAAGTGCATTCATGGATTTACTTGTTGGGGAGTCGCAATTTGCATTTATAAAAGGTAGGCAAATCTTGGACTGCAGTCTTATTGCCAATGAGGTCATAGATTATGCTTCGAAGTCAAAGAAGGCTGGAATAGCTTTCAAAATTGATTTCCAGAAAGCTTACGATTCGGTAAGCTGGTCCTTTCTCAGTTTGGTCCTCAAGGAAATGGGTTTCGGAAGTCGTTGGTGTAAATGGATACTAAAGTGCATATCATCGGCAACAATATCAGTTTTAGTTAACGGATCTCCTACAGAAGCCTTCAAGATCTCAAAGGGATTGAGGCAAGGATGCTCCTTGTCTCCGCTACTATTTAATTTGGTGGGAGAGGCGTTGAGTTTGATGATAAAGAAAGCTGTAGATCTCAAGATTTTCTCGGGTGTGGTGTTGAGGAATTCCTGCAGTGAGATCGAAGTGTCACATCTTCAATTCGCGGACGATCTCCTGATCTTCTGCGAAGGAAAGATGGATCATGTATGTAATGTGAAACGTGTTTTACGGGTTTTCGAGCTAGCATCCGGATTAAAACTCAATTTGAAGAAAAGCAGGATATTCGGCATCAACCTCAATGAGGTCTTAGTTCAACAGTGGGCGGCTTTGATTGGTTGTACTGTTGGAAATTTCCCTACGGACTATCTCGGATTACCTTTGGGGGCGAACAGAAATTCTGCGCTAATATGGGAGCCGGTAGTTAAGAAGTTTCACTGCAAGCTAAATGGCTGGTCGGCGAAGTTTTTATCCACTGGGGCCCGCCTGACTTTGATCAAATCAGTTTTAAGCTGTTTGCCGGTGTACTTTTTATCCTTATTTAAGATGCCCTCCTCGATAGATGCCCGGCTAAATAGAATTATGTCAGCGTTTTTCTGGGGCGACAGTGATGAAAAATCGAAAATACACTGGATTAATTGGAAGCAAATTTGCCGCCCAATCAACCAAGGGGGACTAGGAATCAACGATCTGAATATCCTTAATAGATCTCTCCTATGCAAGTGGGTGGCTAGATACGATAATGAGGTTGGTAGTCTATGGAGAAGGATTGTTGATATTAGAATTCCAGGGGCGGATTCAAGAATTATTCCGGGTCCCCATCGGTCAAAAGACTCGTCTTGGTGCTGGTTTGGTATCATCAAGAATTTTCTCATGGATGATGTATTCGGGTCTACATTCCGGAATAACTTAAAGATGAAAATTGGCAATGGTGAAAAGGCCAAGTTTTGGCAGGATATTTGGATTGGCAACGCTCCTCTCAAGGAGAAATTCCCTCGGATCTTTGCATTAGCGTTGAACAAAGTTGGGACTATTTGTGAGTTTGGCAGCAAGCAAGGTATTTCGTGGTCTTGGAACATACAGCTTAGGAGAGATTGTTTCGATTGGGAGAAATGCCAATGGAAGGATATGATGGAATTGCTTTCTGGATTCAAATCCAATTCTCCCTCTGCTGATGGTGTGACTTGGCTCCGATCCAGTGAAGGTCTATTCTCGGTGAAATCTATGCGGAAATCATATCAGGAAATGGGTCCGGAAGATCCCTTCTGGAAGAAATGTATTTGGGTTGGTCTTGCGCCTCCTAAAATAGAAATTTTTGCTTGGTCCTTGTGTTGGGGAAGGCTGCCGGTGAAGACGGAATTACTTAAACGGTGAGTCAATAACATGGTAAATCTTTCTTGCCCTTTTTGCAATGCTGATAATGAATCTGTTGCTCACCTTTTTATAAACTGCCTTGGAGTTTGGAAATTATGGACTCGATTCTGTGATCTAGCCAAGATGACTGTCGTACTGCCCAATGATCCGAGAACCTTGTTTGAGCTTTGGGCGGATTGGAGTAGTCGAAGTAAGAATGATTGGATGGGTATGATTCCTTTTGCTATTACCTGGTCGATTTGGCTGGTGAGGAACGACATAGTTTTCAATAGGAAATCATTAGATTGGCTCCAACTGGAACATCTAACGCGGTTAAGGCTGGCTTTCTGGTATAAAGCGAAATTCCCCGCTTGTCCTATTCCTTTCGACTCTCTCTTGCAAGATATCTCCTTGGCTTCATCATGGTCGGCTCCTAATTTGATCCGACCGGCCCTACGGTCTTGGATTCCTCCTCCGGTTGGGTTTTGTAAACTGAATACGGATGGAGCTATCAATACGGAGGGGGAGAAAGCAGGGATAGGTGGGCTGTTGAGGAGCGCCGATGGATCCACTCTCTTCCAGTTTTCAGTTGCGATCAGTCCTGATCCGCCTGCCTTGGTGGAGCTAACAGCTCTTTATTATGGGGTTAATTTATTCTATAAATCAGTATGGGCTCGATCCTTTAGATTAATTGCTGAATCAGATTGCAAACTGTTAGTGGAATGGTGTATGAATGAGAGTTATCCCCCGTCCCCAGCTTGTGGGATGGTTCGTGATGTCCAGGAGAAAATTAGGAGTTTTGGTTTATGTGTGCGTTGGATTCCGAGATCCTGTAATGTTGAGGCCGATGGCCTTGCAAAAGAAGGCATTGGGTAGGGTATTTCATGTTGTAACTCAGGGTACTTATTTTGTTAAGTGCGAATCGGTTGTACTATGGACATATGGTTATATGAATAAATATTGTAGAGGGCACTCTTTTCCCCTTCACTAGGAAGGGGTTTTTAATGAGGCCCATTTCGACTTTTCAAAAAAAAAAGTGAAAATGTATTTTATTAGTCTTGTACACTATGGTTTAGAAAGAAATACTCACTTTGTCCTATTAAAACGGTCAACATGTTAATAATTTTTTGGTCAAACTTATTCAACTTTGACCTCATATAATTTAAAATTTATTGTTGATAAAAATATAAAAAAATATTTTAAAAACCTTGAATAATGTAGTTTTTAATATATTTTTTAGAAATTTTAATTAATTAAAATTTTAAAATAAATTATAGTCAAAATTAAAAAAAAAATTGACCAGAAAAATATCAATATGTGACGGTTTTAGCAGGACAGAGAAAGTATAATTATGTTTCTAAAACATGGAACATTTTTTTTAAATTTTAGATCCCAACAAGTAGTCCCATTAGAAAAGCGGATGATACTACTTTGTAACCAACTTAAAACTATTCAAAAAAATCTTTAAATTTTAAAATAATGAAGATACTGTTAATTTAAAATTGGTTAGTTTTTTAAAATAAAAATTATGTTAATTTAAATCCTAATTTGATTCATATTGTCATAATTGCAATATTTCAGATGAAATAAAATATATTTAAGTACATATTATCTTTCAATCTGAAAAAGTCTAATAAATTTAAACATTGTGTATTAAAAATTAACACAATTACTAAAGTTGTTTGATGCTTACAAGTTACATTATAATTTAATTCTTATGTTTTTTTAATATTCTTAAAGTGATTACCGAGTAATATATGTTCATAGATATTAACCATTTAACAATGTAAACATATTTTGTAGACATTACGATTGAACTTGAGTTTCTTATGATAAATATTATCTGCTTTTCTACAGAGATCACTTGTTGAGTTCAATTCTTATGCATTTATTAGATTGAGTTCTACAAGAATTCCTAATGAAAAATTTGTTTACTTGCACGAAGAGTTATGGAATGAATAAAGTTCGAGTGTTCTACTTTAACATACATTTTACTTGTAACCAATACGAAAATAAAATAGGGAAAAGTTAATACGACGAATATATTTTCATATAAAATAGTTTTTATTTACGATATATAATAAAATCAAATATTTATTAAAAAAGTATGTTTGATATGAGTTTATCATTATTGTTGGATACTGCAAATTAGAAATAATATATAATCTTATTATTTATAAAATAAGATTTTATTTCCATATGTATAATAGATATTGATAAAAGTTGAGATTTTTACGGTGACTGAATTCATTTTATTTGCTGATTTACTTTACCTTTTCTCTTATTAATGTCACCTCATCTTTTAAACACATCATAATATTATTATTCTCTCTCTCTCTTTTTTTTTTTAATTTTTCCTTTCGAAGAGAGCAACACCGATTGAGTTTCATTTCCTTATTTCGGATGTACGAAATTCAGAAGATTATGTTAACATTTTGAGGCAACTTCCATTAATGTAATTTCAACAATTTGGGCAAAATTACTTGTGAGGCAATAGCATTTATCACGGCACGTTATTGTATCTTTTATTTCCTTAATCTCTATTATGATTACACATCATAATATGTTGTTTTGCAGCAATATATTTTTCCTACAATTACTGCACATTTATATATTACAAACAGATTTTTCTTACCAATCAAGCTTATATAATTTTTAAAAGATAAATATTTATGGCAATAAATCAACTGATCAAGTAAGATGAGTCACTAGATCCTTTAAATAAAGTTAAAATTTTAAATTTTAGCGTTATAAATTATCTCTCAGTTAAGTTTATATAAAAATTAAATTTGAATTAGTTGACATAATTTCTAAGTAAGTTGTTTTTGGCCGTCGAATCCGACTCCGGGTAAGCTGGATTTAACGTATGAAGTAGGGAAAAAAAGAAAGAAAGTAGTAAACGAGATTAATGTGAATCAATTTTACTGAAAAAACAAACACCTTTCACTGGGTCTGGGGTGTGGTGGATGCCCAGGACACATGTTTTGTGTACAATAAAAGAGTCAAACTTGTAACGTCAATTTCCGGGACCATTCAAAATAGCATATCCATATCCATAAAGCTGCCACCATTATATGGATATAAGTAAATTAAATTTATATTTTGAGTTAAATTATAATAGAAATTCGACAGATTGATTCGAACAGGTTACACGGGAAAAATCGAAACGAAACCCGTTAAGTCTTCACTCCGATTAGCGACCCTAGAAAATTCTTTTAACATTATCTTGTCTAGATGTTTAATTATATCTTATGTGATAGAATACGCAACGGAAACACACCCGGATACAAAACACCAAAGACATGCAATCAAACAAACCCCTTTTTAGCCTTTACAACAGACAGTATCGATACAATATAGGATCGTATCGATATGCCTAGACTTGGCCAACAACCGAAAGTCAACCTAGGGAGACCATATCGATACACTGGAAGACAGTATCGATACGCCCCCAATGGTCAACTTCTCACGATCAAACTACGAAGACCGTACCGATACTCTTAAGACCCGTATCGATACGCCAAAATCTCGTCAATTTCCCAAATTTCCAGAGAACTTTTGGCATATCGATACACCCCATGTACCGGTACACATAGCCTAAAAACAAGGTTCAAGCATAGGACCGTATCGATACAGCCCTTGGGCGTATCGATACTCCCTACACTGCAAACATAATTTTGGCTGTTAAAACACAAAGAACTTAACATGAAGACATTTAACGAGTATTTGAACAACATATAAGCATACATGTGATTCAAGGCAATCAAAAAATATCCATTTAGGTCATTCCAACACATGCCAAAGCACCAAGTCATCAAACATGATATATATAAGGCAATAAAGCATGCTTAACATCCATCAAAGGTATTAAGGCCATAACAAGGCATACTTCAACATCAAAACATGTTAACAACTTTAACAATAACAGACTTAAGAGTCTGAGCACCAACTCCATACAAAGCATGATATTCTCATTGTCTAAGCATTATTACAAAACATAAATTATACTTGAGCTATCCGAGAACTCAGAGAAACTCCTCTCTTGCCCACTTGCCTCCTAAGCCACTAACGATCTGCATTGTTGAAAAAGAAAAAGAGCGTAAGCTTAATGCTTAGTGAGCGGAGCTCTAAAACACAACAACAATGCAGTTTTTAAAACATAAGTCTTAGATTTAAAGTAAAACCATTTAAGGAAAGACGTAATGAAACACAATCATCACAAATACATGGTATGCACATGCATAACCAAAACCCGGTAGGATTACACATCACCGTTCAACTAGTAATTTTTTGATGGGACTGCACATCATCGTACTTTTCTACTAGTCACTACCGGTGGGACTACACATCACCGTAGTAACAACATCCATCACGTGAGGTTCGACACCAACAACGACTACACGACAACATTAAACGAAAAGTAATAACAATCTAAAAACATCATCACATCACACATATCACGAAAACCGAAAATCAACCATTAAACGAGATTAGATGAACTTACTCTTGGGTCTAGGTTAGTCTCTAAGACTCCACCCAAACCCCAAACCTTCATTAAACTTAAATAAGATTCCAAAATAGTATCCACTCACCGATGAACCCAAACGGAGCTGAAACACGGATCTCAAGCCTCCGTAGTACCCGGTATCGCACCCGAAGCACTCGAATTCGATTCCTCTGTTTAAAGCAATCCAAATCATACTATTAGGACACTAATACACTTGTAAACTAGTAGCAACCTGGAAACTCACTCTTGCAACCAAAACACATCAATCCGAGTCTAAATTTCATCCAAACTTCACCATTTTCGTTCTAAACAAACCCCACACCGAAATCATCCACTCCAACCATCAAAACACAACCAAAAACATCTAGAAACACTCCCCAACATCAAGGGAACAACCAGCTACGTTTTCAACCTAAAACCAACCCAAAAACCCAACCTTTTCAACTTAAAAATCTCATTTTTATACCCATTTCGGGTTTCCCACCAATACCCATCATTTTAACATTTATAAGACTTCCAAATATGATCAAAAACACCCTTAAACGCTACATTAGAAACCCACATGAAGAACCCATAGAAATACCCATTTTCTCAAACCCCACACCAAATCAAAATACATTTTAATGGCTTTTAAAAGAGGGTTTTTCAAAGAACACAAGCTAGATGATGTAAAAACTGAAATAAAGAAGAGATTACCTTAAAAAAATCTTGCTTGGATGAGTGATTTGAGCAATGGAATAGTGATTTAGGGTTTTAGAGATGTTTTAGTGGAAATGAGGGATTTTGGAGAAGATGACATCTTTTTCAAATTTATTTTCTTTATTCCTTTTTTCTCAAAATTCCCATTCTCAATTTCATTAATGACATTTTAGTAAATAAAAGCAACTTTCATAAAGTCATCATTTTAAATCCCATTTAACCCGAGCTAATCTCAGATCAGAACCGATAAACTCTCGGGCCCTAAACCGGGGCGTTACAACTCTCCCCCACTTAAGGAATTTCATCCCCGAAATTACCTGACGGAAAGAGATACGAAAACCGTCTTTCCATGTCTTCCTTTCTCTCCCAAGTAGCCTCCTCCACACCTTTGTGTCTCCACAAAACCTTGACTAACTCGATAGACCTCCCACGCAGCACCTTCTTGTCCGTAGCAAGAATCTCAACTGGCTCCTCATCATACGACAAGTCGGGGTTCAACTCAATCTCTTCCACTGGTATTACGTGAGACAGATCTGATCTATACTTGCGGAGCATCGATACATGGAACACATCGTGGATCTTCTCTAACTCGGTCGGGAGTCTCAATCTATACGCAACGGGACTGATGCTCTCAACCACCTCGTAAGGTCCAATGAATCTCGGACTCAACTTACCCTTCCAACCAAACCTCATCACCTTTTTCCAAGGTGAGACTTTCAAAAACATTTTCTTGCCCACGGCATACTCTATCTTTTTTCTCTTCAAATCGACATACGACTTCTGTCGATCTGAAGCTACCTTCAAGCGATCACATATCAACTTTACCTTCTCGGTAGTGCCCTTAAGCAAATCGAGCATCAGTACAAGCTTATGTTCGGCCTCGGCCCAACAGATAGGTGTCTTACATCTCCTGCCATACAGAGCTTCATACGGTGCCATCTGAATACTAGCATGATAACTGTTATTGTACGCAAACTCTACTAACGGTAGATGCTTCTCCCAAGACCCCTGAAAGTCGATGATACAACACCTCAACATGTCCTCCAACACCTGAATCACTCTCTTGGACTGACCATCTGGCTGCGAATGATACGAAGTACTGAAGTTCAACCAAGTACCCAAGGCACAATGCAAACACTACCAAAATCTAGCTGTAAACCTCGGATCTCGGTCTAACACAATCGATTTCGGTACCCCATGCAACCTCACTATCTCACTAATGTACAGATCGACCAACTTATCTAAGGTGTAGGTAGTATGAACATGTATGAAGTGAGCACACTTAGTAAATCTATCGACTATCATCCACACTGAATTTTTCTTTGAAGGAGTCAACAGTAAACCCGACAAAAAGTCCATGATAATACGTTCCCACTTCCATTCCGAAATCTTCAACGGCTGTAACAAACTTGAAAAAAACTAATGCTCGGCTTTAACTCTCTGACATACCATGCACTAACTCACAAACTCAGCCACATCCTTCTTTAACCCAACCTAGTAGTACTCTTCTTTCAACCTACGGTACATCTTCGTACTACCCGGATGCATTGCAAAAGGACTGTTATGTGCTTCATTTAAGATGATACGCCTTAACTTGGCATTTTCCGGAACTACTATTCTATCCTTGAAACATAGGATCTCATTCTCACCGAAACAAAAATCTGTGGGTCTACCCTCGGCTATATCTTGCACGTGATGTGCCAACAACTCATCTTGCAACTGTTTCTCTCGGATCAACTGAGCCAACGATGGTTTAGCTTGCAACTCGGCTATCAAACTATCATCCCATGACACACTCAATCTCGCAAACATAGCTCGTAGCTCAACTGCCACTTTTCTACTCAAAGCATCGACCACTACGTTTGCCTTACCCGGATGGTACTCTATCGTGAGGTCATAATCCTTAAGGAGTTCTAACCACATACAATGTCTAAGGTTCAACTCCCTCTGAGACATCAAGTACTTCAAACTCTTGTGGTCAGTATAAACGGTGCACTTTTCGCCATAAGGATGGTGTCTCCAAATCTTCAAAGCAAACACCACTGCGGCTAACTCTATGTCATGAGTGAGGTAGTTATTCTCATGAACTTTCAATTGACTCAAAGCATAAGCTACAGCCTTACCCTCTTGCATAAGCACGCAACCTAAACCTACATACGAAGCATCACTGTATATCACAAACTCTTTTCTGGGTTTAGGCTGAATCAAAATAGGAGCTTCGGTTAAAGCTTTCTTCAACTTCTTAAACGCTTTTTGTCTTGCATCTAACCACCCATACGAAACATTCTTCTGAAGCAACTTAGTCAAAGGAGCCACTATCCTTGAAAACCCCTCGACAAATCTTCGATAATACCCCGCCAAGCCTAGGAAACTACAGATTTCTGTCATTGACTTTGGTTGTTTCCACCTCACTATGGCTTCTATCTTCTTGGGGTCCACACTAATCCCATTGGCCGAGATCACATGACCTAGGAAGACTACCTCCCTAATCCAAAACTCACATTTACTTAACTTGGCATATAACTGATTCTCAAGCAAAGTCTGAAGTACTAGCCGCAAATGCTCATCATGCTCTTCCTCGGTCCTAGAGTACACTAAGATGTCATCTATGAACACTACCATAAACCTATCCAAAAACTCATGGAACACTCTGTTCATCATATCCATAAATGCAGCTGGAGCATAAGTCAAACTGAAAGGCATTACCAAGAACTCATAGTGCCCATAACGTGTACGGAAAGCTGTCTTCGGTATGTCCACATCTTTCACCTTCAGCTGGTAGTAACCGAATCTCAAATCAATCTTCAAAAACACTGAAGCACCCATTAACTGATCAAGTAAGTCATCTATTCCAGGCAAATGGTACTTGTTCTTTATTGTTACCTTGTTCAACTGCCTATAATCTATACACATCCTCATACTACCGTCCTTCTTCTTGACAAACAAGACCGGAGCATCCCACAGAGAAATACTAGGCCTAATGAAACCTCTATCTAACAACTCCTGAAACTATGTCTTCAACTCTATCAACTCTTTCGGTGCCATCCTATACGGAGTAATAGCCACGGGTGCAGAATCGGAATATGTCTCAATAGCAAACTCAAATTCTCTATTTGGAGGCAAACCCGACAACTCTTCCGGAATGTAACCCCCGTAGCCCGGCCTAGACGGTTGGCCCGAACTACGAAGATTACACGGGGAAAACCAAAGTCAACCCGAAAGTCAACCTTGATTAACGACCCTTTTTTTTTCTTTTAAATCTTGTCTAGATGCACATTAACCCTATGTGTGATCACGCAAACACCATGCTCAAAGATCACAAACATCAGAGATCAAACAGGGACCCAATTGAACAAATTACAACTTTAGGGACCAAATTGTAATTTCTGAAAACTTTAAGGACTTAACCAGATTTTAAGTTACCAACTTGAAATTAATCATGTTTCATGCTTCTCTGCCAAATTTCAGCTCAAACGGACATCCCGAACTCATACAATTGCACAAACAAGATTCAGGACTAAAATGCAAACATTTTGAAACATTTAACCGCCCATGTCAGCCCCCAACGGTCACCCGTTCCGAAACAGGCCAAGGCCGTTCCGAAACACGGGCCGTTCCGCAACGCGTTCCGCAACGGGGGTCTGGCAGAATGCTTTCCGTTTCGGAACGGTGACACCCGTTTCGGACGCCTGGGTTCATGCAGGGCACCCGTTCCGAAACGGTGTTGTCTGTTCCGAAACGCCTAGCCCAGAATGTTGCATTTTGCTCACTCAAACACACAATTGATCAATCAAACATGCTCCAAAAGCCACCAAACTTTGCCAACATGCAATTCAACATAAAAGAGACATACTTGCATCAACAATTCAACAAATAACCATCACATACGGAAAGCCCCAAATCTATAGGCATGCTTCCTACACAAGCAACCATTTAAGCACAAACCTTTCAATTCAACCTCAATTAAGCCAATTCATGTTTCAACAACATTAACAACAGTATTTAAACATTCATGATCAACACATACGATCACAATAACAACAAATCGAGAGATTCTACCCCATTGCCCTTATTAACTATAGCTATTCACCGAGACATACATCTCCATTGGAGTCCACCTTGAATCCCTTGCTCCTTGCTGTCCAAACTTCAAGAATCTGCATTGATGGACAAAAAGGAGCGTAAGCACATAATGCTTAGTGAGGAATGCTCAAAACCAAAACACCATCAATGCAGCGGGTCTTTAAAACACTTTAAAACCAACCCGATTTGCTTTCCAAAACCATGTTCGAAAACTCTTTCAACATCAAGCTCAAAACATGCATAAACACCATATGCCAAGCTTAAACAAAACCATGGAAAACACATCCTTTCCACAACATACCTTTCTTTAACTTGAAAACCACATCAAGCAAGAAACCATTTAAACCATAGTTCAATTAAACCATTTCATGCATTTAATCAAGGCATTATAAAACCATAACATCATATTCACATGCCTTTAACAACAAGTCATACATGACTCCAATGCAACATAGGTAATCCATGCTCTCATGCATCATTTATCAAATGATAACCAACACTTGTTCAACATACAAGTAGCATGCTTTTACTAGCATCATACACATCTCATGCAACAATGCATCTTACCAAGCAATCTCATGCTTCTCATGCAAACATGCATCAATTCAAGCATCTCATGCTTCACATGCAACCATGCATCATTTCAAGCAATCTCATGCTTCACATGCAACTATGCATCATTTCAAGCAATTCCATGCTTCACATGCAACTATGCATCATTTCAAGCAATCCCATGCTTCACATGATCAAGAACATTATATTGGCTTCCAAGAGATCAACCATATTCACTTTCCAACTTTTCAACCCGATCGGATACGCGGATTACAAGCGTGTCCCAACGCTTCCTACACACTACCCAATCCAAGGTCTTCCAAATGGGCAACAACCTCCATTTGACCTTAACAACCTAAGGTTCCCATGCATGGACTTTCAAACACCATACAACCTTAGCTTTTCCTCAAGGTTACCATGTATAAACATACACCCTTGACATGCACAAGGTCTTCCCGTATGGACTTTCAACCACCATACAACCTTTGCATAACCGATTGGTAGTTGTAGACATCATCTAACGAGATCCGGGACATCACACACAAGATCCACACATGGACTTAACCATTGCCATTGTGATCTTAACAAGTACAAGGTTCTCACATAAGGACTTTTAACCACCTTATAACCTTTACTTAACCAAGGTCTACCGTGGGCAACAACCTCCACTACGACCTTAAGCAACCGAGGTCCTCCCGTGGGCACACCCTCCACTGACCTCATCTCGTTAGGAATACTTGAGGGGAGTTTACCCGGTCCACACTTGACCACTCCGCCATCAAGGCGACTTTATTCACGGTGCACCCAATCCTATAGCCGGCTAATTATACCCGATCAACGAACCAAGAACCATTCACATCTCTTGCCAACATAACCATCTTACCATAATATCCAATGTTCCACATGCATAAACATAATGCAAGCCATCACAACATTAGCTCAATGATCCACATGCATACACATAATGCAAAACCATCACATCATTAGCTCAATGATTCACATGCATAAACAATATGCACAAGGTAACAATTATCATCATTAATCATCATCAACTCACTGTTTTTAAGCATCATACAAAGCCAATGAACAACATGCAACACTATGCATCAAAACCACATTTTCATTGCACTAAACCAAGGATCTCTTAACTTGAGCACCCTTTTCAATTGACTTTCAAAACCAGCATTAAACCATGCTAAAACATGCTTACAAAACAGAATTAAACCATGCAATAACACATGCACATCAATCATCAACCACAATTGATTTTAAAACCAAATCATACACAATCCAAGAGCAAAAACCTCTTCACTTACTCTTGAGCTTAGCAAAGTTGTTTAGACTTAAACTAAGCTCCCAAAAACCTTCAAACCATGTTTCAAAAGCTGAAATCCCAACTTCACTCACCGATTACCAAACAAGCCTAGCCAACAAGCTTTCCAAGCTTCCGAAACCTTCCGAAAACACCTCCAAAGCTCAAGGATCAACCTCCCCTGTTTCAAGCACACAAAAACAGAACATTAATGCATCCATATGCATTAAAACACCAGCAACATCAACACAACTCGCTGCTCATCACAAAACTAGCAATTTGGCTACCAAACACAACCGAAATCACCTCCAAACACTTCCAAAACTTAACCCAGCCAAGATCCATCACTTCTAACCATTTTTATACATCAAATAACATGCAAAATGATCACAACCACATCCTTATACCTCCAGGTATAACAGATCACCAAAAACACTCCAAAAACAACCAAAAACTCAAGCCAAACTTAGGAAATTCAACCTATCCGGGATTGCATTGATTAAACCTCAACTTCTAATCATTTTAGCATTCATTTAACATCAATTTAACACCTCAAAACCCTGCTTAAACAGATCACACGAAAATTTCACCAAAATCCTCAAATCTTGCATTTTAGCCAAAAATCAAGATCTCAATTGAAAAGCCTTTAATAAAACATGAATCAAGGATTGAGAACTTAGGAATTTCAGTAAAGAACTGATAGTTTAGAGGAGAAGGACGTTCTTACCTCCAAACTTGAATTTCTCCATTTTAGAGCCAAAATGCTTGATGAATCAACTTGTAAATTGTGAGGTTTTGATGATGAGATGATTAGGAATCAAATGAGAATTGAAATGAGAGATTAAAATGTTAAAATCAAAGAAAGAAATCTGAGGAAATCTTGTTTGGGTTGAGAGAAAATGAGAGAAAAGAGAATTTGAGAGAAAATGGAAAATTAGTTGGAATTAGTTAAAATGATTTTTCCCTCTCTTTTCTTAATCTTTAAAATCAGATTTTAGACTTAAAATATCTTAGAAAAAATCTGGAGAAATCCTTTTTGGAATAATAGCTCCTTAAAGATTCAAAGTTTCAATCCTTTATAAAACTGTCCCGCAACTTTCAAAAATTACATTTTGGTCACTAGCCAAAATGTCAACCTTCCGAACCTCATTTTCCAAAATTGATTTCACAGTTCACTTATACATATTAAAAGATGATTTTAGAATATTTTTTCCATATTTTTAATGCAACCCGAACTAGGCTTTCCTAAATTCACTCTTAAATATTCGATCAGCACTTTGACCGAACCGGTCAACGCCAAAACTTCTGAGCCCAAAACCGGGGCGTTACAACTCTCCCCCCTTAGGAAATTTCGTCCTCGAAATTTCAACCGGCAAAAGAGAACAACAACCTTCTCAAGCAACACACAAGGCAACACCAAAGCCTTAACCAACACCACTGATCACTTTCCACACAAAACTTCCACCATTCACTGTTCACAAATCCACACTCTCAAGGGTAACCACAACCCAACCTTCCACACAACCAGATTATGCACCATCCCAACATCAACCTGAAAACTTCGGCTCTTACAGCAGACAACACTGTAGCACATAACCTCCATAACTGGTTTACACAGAAACAGCAACCAAACCAACTTAGCCGCTAGGCAACCTCTCAGCCTCTAAAACTCTTGCGATTCCCAAACCTCTTCCAAAGATTTCCCAACAAGCAGAAATCCTTAACATCAACTGTTTACTCAAGCTCTTCAACGAAGCTGACCACCCTTCATATCCGTCAAAAACATTACCATAACAGCTCACCAGCACCAAAAACCAAAATCACATCACAACCTCAACTTGAAACCTTCAGCCGTTCCACATACCATCAACAGACTTCAAACAAAACTTCTTAACCACACTAACCAACCACTGCTCACACAAAAAAACCCAACAACCAACAAAAACCTTCGATCTTTCACAGCCCTTTCACTACAAACTTCAACCAGAACACTTGCATTACCAGAACATCACTGATCCAAAACACACATAACAGCCTCTGATCTCCTCAAAGATTGCTAAGAACCAACACAACCCTTCACAACAACTTAAAAAAAAAAAACTAAACCACCTCAGCTGCAACAACACTTAGCACCAAGGAACAACCACTTCCTTTCAGCTAAACAAACCACTTAGCTGATACTAACCTCAAACAGATACCCTTCATCACCAAACCACTAAACTCTCAGAGCAACAAACACTTTCCTTTCACCAACAGGCCATTCCACTCTCACTATCACTAGCAACTAGATAACAAACTCCAGCACTTCTAACTCCCACTCAGCACCAAACACCCTCTAAAAACCATCATCCCACCTAATCCAACCACAACACTAACAGATTCGATTAGTTATTAGGGAGTGTGAACATCGTATGCATGATCACCTACATGCCCTATCAATGTCTGATGTACATGTATGCAAAAACCTCTAATGTTATGCCACATGTATGCATGGACCAACATATATAATATAGTATATATCAATGATTTAACTGTGCATGAATGCCAGTTCACACCCTCCAATAACATCCTCAAAATCTGTCTAAGAACAACCTCCTTACTCATCTTTAACTTATCTAACTCCATCATACCAACAACCATTAACCACAAGATACTCACCCAAGCCTTCTTCACACCAAAGATATTACCAAACCACAACTACCATTACTCCAAACATGCTAGCAACAAAACTAAACTTACCACGCAAGGAAAAACCAACAGAAACCAAACTAAGCAACTAAAGCAAAGATCACTTAACAAGGTTACCTGAAAACACAACACCACCCTGAAGCTTCATCGAACGAGCTCTCTTCCTTGCGGAACCAACATCCTTCGGTTGCACCCTTGCAGCACCAACAAACACTCCTGGGTCACCACCAACTCCTTGCGATAAGAAACCTTGACTGTTCCGCGCCAACATCAAGCAATCATGCTTCATGTGTCCAGCAGACCCACACTTCCAGCAAACTTCATCTTCCAAACTCTTCACAACTTTCTGCTTTTTACGCCACCTCTGAACCTCGCCTCGGCCGCACCCACGACCTTTCAAAGATCCTTTGGCCAACATCAAAGCTGACTTCACTCCATGAGGACAATCACGCTTAACATGCAATTTGGAACCACAATTCCAACAAACACCTGCGCCCCAACAATTTCCAACATGTTGCCTTTTACAACGGTCACAAACAGATGACTGAGCTTCCACTCCTTGCTCAGGCAACACTTGCTCACCAACAGCATCAGCCGCACCTTGCTCAACCCTTGGAAATTCCCTTCCAAGATACCTTTCATAGAAAGCAGATACGAAGAAATCCCAATCAATATCAAGAATATGTGACGCCACAGCCACAGATGTCCAACAAGAACAAACATCCTCCAGCATCAGAGAAACAACACTCCCCAGCTTACAGGCATAATCACAGCCTTCCTGATCCAAAATCAGAACTACATTGGCCAACCAGGCCTCAAACATTTTCGGGGAAGAACCATGATACTCCTCAGCACCCAAATCAAGCAAATGCTGCTTCGGCAAACCCACACATTTAGCCAGCACATCCACTGATCCCACCTCAACCATAGCCTGAGATGTTCCCAACACCTCCTGAACAACAGGTAAAGAACTTTCCATCCCGGAACCAGCTTCCTTCCCTTGCCTTACCAACTCAACTTCAGTCACAGAAGACTGAGACAAAACACCTTTACAAAAGGGTGAATCCTTTGACTTAACAACCTGCCCCAAGGCAGCCACCATCTCACTCATCCTCCACTCTTTCATCATCTTTGCCATACCACTAACAACAAACAACATACAATCACAACAAACAAACAAAACCTGTTAGACCAGCATTAAGCAAGGATTCAAACTCCAACTCCAAAATAACACAATAGCTATATTAATAAGGCAATGGGTATCCCGAATCCTCCCCTTTACATGACATAACAGCCAACACAACATGAACATCACAACATCAAGCATATCAACAACATACCTTGATCATGCTTACACCAAACAACATCCAACAGCACTAGCACATTAGCAACATAACATGCTCAAAACACATTCATCATGCATAGCATCAGCTCATAACATCCACACATATCCATATGATCTCAACCAAGATTCATAACCACAAATCATGCTTGCATACACCAGCAACATGCTCAAAACATCAACAGCATATACAGAAACACATGCTTCAACCAGCTTTCAACCATACAACAAGGTAAACATCAAGCACACTTACCACAACAACTTACCGTTTTCCCCAACCTTCGCAACTCAGCTCTGATACCACCAAATGTAACCCCCGTAGCCCGGCCTAGACGGTTGGCCCGAACTACGAAGATTACACGGGGAAAACCAAAGTCAACCCGAAAGTCAACCTTGATTAACGACCCTTTTTTTTTCTTTTAAATCTTTTCTAGATGCACATTAACCCTATGTGTGATCACGCAAACACCATGCTCAAAGATCACAAACATCAGAGATCAAACAGGGACCCAATTGAACAAATTACAACTTTAGGGACCAAATTGTAATTTCTGAAAACTTTAAGGACTTAACCAGATTTTAAGTTACCAACTTGAAATTAATCATGTTTCATGCTTCTCTGCCAAATTTCAGCTCAAACGGACATCCCGAACTCATACAATTGCACAAACAAGATTCAGGACTAAAATGCAAACATTTTGAAACATTTAACCGCCCATGTCAGCCCCCAACGGTCACCCGTTCCGAAACAGGCCAAGGCCGTTCCGAAACACGGGCCGTTCCGCAACGCGTTCCGCAACGGGGGTCTGGCAGAATGCTTTCCGTTTCGGAACGGTGACACCCGTTTCGGACGCCTGGGTTCATGCAGGGCACCCGTTCCGAAACGGTGTTGCCTGTTCCGAAACGCCTAGCCCAGAATGTTGCATTTTGCTCACTCAAACACACAATTGATCAATCAAACATGCTCCAAAAGCCACCAAACTTTGCCAACATGCAATTCAACATAAAAGAGACATACTTGCATCAACAATTCAACAAATAACCATCACATACGGAAAGCCCCAAATCTATAGGCATGCTTCCTACACAAGCAACCATTTAAGCACAAACCTTTCAATTCAACCTCAATTAAGCCAATTCATGTTTCAACAACATTAACAACAGTATTTAAACATTCATGATCAACACATACGATCACAATAACAACAAATCGAGAGATTCTACCCCATTGCCCTTATTAACTATAGCTATTCACCGAGACATACATCTCCATTGGAGTCCACCTTGAATCCCTTGCTCCTTGCTGTCCAAACTTCAAGAATCTGCATTGATGGACAAAAAGGAGCGTAAGCACATAATGCTTAGTGAGGAATGCTCAAAACCAAAACACCATCAATGCAGCGGGTCTTTAAAACACTTTAAAACCAACCCGATTTGCTTTCCAAAACCATGTTCGAAAACTCTTTCAACATCAAGCTCAAAACATGCATAAACACCATATGCCAAGCTTAAACAAAACCATGGAAAACACATCCTTTCCACAACATACCTTTCTTTAACTTGAAAACCACATCAAGCAAGAAACCATTTAAACCATAGTTCAATTAAACCATTTCATGCATTTAATCAAGGCATTATAAAACCATAACATCATATTCACATGCCTTTAACAACAAGTCATACATGACTCCAATGCAACATAGGTAATCCATGCTCTCATGCATCATTTATCAAATGATAACCAACACTTGTTCAACATACAAGTAGCATGCTTTTACTAGCATCATACACATCTCATGCAACAATGCATCTTACCAAGCAATCTCATGCTTCTCATGCAAACATGCATCAATTCAAGCATCTCATGCTTCACATGCAACCATGCATCATTTCAAGCAATCTCATGCTTCACATGCAACTATGCATCATTTCAAGCAATTCCATGCTTCACATGCAACTATGCATCATTTCAAGCAATCCCATGCTTCACATGATCAAGAACATTATATTGGCTTCCAAGAGATCAACCATATTCACTTTCCAACTTTTCAACCCGATCGGATACGCGGATTACAAGCGTGTCCCAACGCTTCCTACACACTACCCAATCCAAGGTCTTCCAAATGGGCAACAACCTCCATTTGACCTTAACAACCTAAGGTTCCCATGCATGGACTTTCAAACACCATACAACCTTAGCTTTTCCTCAAGGTTACCATGTATAAACATACACCCTTGACATGCACAAGGTCTTCCCGTATGGACTTTCAACCACCATACAACCTTTGCATAACCGATTGGTAGTTGTAGACATCATCTAACGAGATCCGGGACATCACACACAAGATCCACACATGGACTTAACCATTGCCATTGTGATCTTAACAAGTACAAGGTTCTCACATAAGGACTTTTAACCACCTTATAACCTTTACTTAACCAAGGTCTACCGTGGGCAACAACCTCCACTACGACCTTAAGCAACCGAGGTCCTCCCGTGGGCACACCCTCCACTGACCTCATCTCGTTAGGAATACTTGAGGGGAGTTTACCCGGTCCACACTTGACCACTCCGCCATCAAGGCGACTTTATTCACGGTGCACCCAATCCTATAGCCGGCTAATTATACCCGATCAACGAACCAAGAACCATTCACATCTCTTGCCAACATAACCATCTTACCATAATATCCAATGTTCCACATGCATAAACATAATGCAAGCCATCACAACATTAGCTCAATGATCCACATGCATACACATAATGCAAAACCATCACATCATTAGCTCAATGATTCACATGCATAAACAATATGCACAAGGTAACAATTATCATCATTAATCATCATCAACTCACTGTTTTTAAGCATCATACAAAGCCAATGAACAACATGCAACACTATGCATCAAAACCACATTTTCATTGCACTAAACCAAGGATCTCTTAACTTGAGCACCCTTTTCAATTGACTTTCAAAACCAGCATTAAACCATGCTAAAACATGCTTACAAAACAGAATTAAACCATGCAATAACACATGCACATCAATCATCAACCACAATTGATTTTAAAACCAAATCATACACAATCCAAGAGCAAAAACCTCTTCACTTACTCTTGAGCTTAGCAAAGTTGTTTAGACTTAAACTAAGCTCCCAAAAACCTTCAAACCATGTTTCAAAAGCTGAAATCCCAACTTCACTCACCGATTACCAAACAAGCCTAGCCAACAAGCTTTCCAAGCTTCCGAAACCTTCCGAAAACACCTCCAAAGCTCAAGGATCAACCTCCCCTGTTTCAAGCACACAAAAACAGAACATTAATGCATCCATATGCATTAAAACACCAGCAACATCAACACAACTCGCTGCTCATCACAAAACTAGCAATTTGGCTACCAAACACAACCGAAATCACCTCCAAACACTTCCAAAACTTAACCCAGCCAAGATCCATCACTTCTAACCATTTTTATACATCAAATAACATGCAAAATGATCACAACCACATCCTTATACCTCCAGGTATAACAGATCACCAAAAACACTCCAAAAACAACCAAAAACTCAAGCCAAACTTAGGAAATTCAACCTATCCGGGATTGCATTGATTAAACCTCAACTTCTAATCATTTTAGCATTCATTTAACATCAATTTAACACCTCAAAACCCTGCTTAAACAGATCACACGAAAATTTCACCAAAATCCTCAAATCTTGCATTTTAGCCAAAAATCAAGATCTCAATTGAAAAGCCTTTAATAAAACATGAATCAAAGATTGAGAACTTAGGAATTTCAGTAAAGAACTGATAGTTTAGAGGAGAAGGACGTTCTTACCTCCAAACTTGAATTTCTCCATTTTAGAGCCAAAATGCTTGATGAATCAACTTGTAAATTGTGAGGTTTTGATGATGAGATGATTAGGAATCAAATGAGAATTGAAATGAGAGATTAAAATGTTAAAATCAAAGAAAGAAATCTGAGGAAATCTTGTTTGGGTTGAGAGAAAATGAGAGAAAAGAGAATTTGAGAGAAAATGGAAAATTAGTTGGAATTAGTTAAAATGATTTTTCCCTCTCTTTTCTTAATCTTTAAAATCAGATTTTAGACTTAAAATATCTTAGAAAAAATCTGGAGAAATCCTTTTTGGAATAATAGCTCCTTAAAGATTCAAAGTTTCAATCCTTTATAAAACTGTCCCGCAACTTTCAAAAATTACATTTTGGTCACTAGCCAAAATGTCAACCTTCCGAACCTCATTTTCCAAAATTGATTTCACAGTTCACTTATACATATTAAAAGATGATTTTAGAATATTTTTTTCCATATTTTTAATGCAACCCGAACTAGGCTTTCCTAAATTCACTCTTAAATATTCGATCAGCACTTTGACCGAACCGGTCAACGCCAAAACTTCTGAGCCCAAAACCGGGGCGTTACAACTCTCCCCCCTTAGGAAATTTCGTCCTCGAAATTTCAACCGGCAAAAGAGAACAACAACCTTCTCAAGCAACACACAAGGCAACACCAAAGCCTTAACCAACACCACTGATCACTTTCCACACAAAACTTCCACCATTCACTGTTCACAAATCCACACTCTCAAGGGTAACCACAACCCAACCTTCCACACAACCAGATTATGCACCATCCCAACATCAACCTGAAAACTTCGGCTCTTACAGCAGACAACACTATAGCACATAACCTCCATAACTGGTTTACACAGAAACAGCAACCAAACCAACTTAGCCGCTAGGCAACCTCTCAGCCTCTAAAACTCTTGCGATTCCCAAACCTCTTCCAAAGATTTCCCAACAAGCAGAAATCCTTAACATCAACTGTTTACTCAAGCTCTTCAACGAAGCTGACCACCCTTCATATCCGTCAAAAACATTACCATAACAGCTCACCAGCACCAAAAACCAAAATCACATCACAACCTCAACTTGAAACCTTCAGCCGTTCCACATACCATCAACAGACTTCAAACAAAACTTCTTAACCACACTAACCAACCACTGCTCACACAAAAAAACCCAACAACCAACAAAAACCTTCGATCTTTCACAGCCCTTTCACTACAAACTTCAACCAGAACACTTGCATTACCAGAACATCACTGATCCAAAACACACATAACAGCCTCTGATCTCCTCAAAGATTGCTAAGAACCAACACAACCCTTCACAACAACTTAAAAAAAAAAACTAAACCACCTCAGCTGCAACAACACTTAGCACCAAGGAACAACCACTTCCTTTCAGCTAAACAAACCACTTAGCTGATACTAACCTCAAACAGATACCCTTCATCACCAAACCACTAAACTCTCAGAGCAACAAACACTTTCCTTTCACCAACAGGCCATTCCACTCTCACTATCACTAGAAACTAGATAACAAACTCCAGCACTTCTAACTCCCACTCAGCACCAAACACCCTCTAAAAACCATCATCCCACCTAATCCAACCACAACACTAACAGATTCGATTAGTTATTAGGGAGTGTGAACATCGTATGCATGATCACCTACATGCCCTATCAATGTCTGATGTACATGTATGCAAAAACCTCTAATGTTATGCCACATGTATGCATGGACCAACATATATAATATAGTATATATCAATGATTTAACTGTGCATGAATGCCAGTTCACACCCTCCAATAACATCCTCAAAATCTGTCTAAGAACAACCTCCTTACTCATCTTTAACTTATCTAACTCCATCATACCAACAACCATTAACCACAAGATACTCACCCAAGCCTTCTTCACACCAAAGATATTACCAAACCACAACTACCATTACTCCAAACATGCTAGCAACAAAACTAAACTTACCACGCAAGGAAAAACCAACAGAAACCAAACTAAGCAACTAAAGCAAAGATCACTTAACAAGGTTACCTGAAAACACAACACCACCCTGAAGCTTCATCGAACGAGCTCTCTTCCTTGCGGAACCAACATCCTTCGGTTGCACCCTTGCAGCACCAACAAACACTCCTGGGTCACCACCAACTCCTTGCGATAAGAAACCTTGACTGTTCCGCGCCAACATCAAGCAATCATGCTTCATGTGTCCAGCAGACCCACACTTCCAGCAAACTTCATCTTCCAAACTCTTCACAACTTTCTGCTTTTTACGCCACCTCTGAACCTCGCCTCGGCCGCACCCACGACCTTTCAAAGATCCTTTGGCCAACATCAAAGCTGACTTCACTCCATGAGGACAATCACGCTTAACATGCAATTTGGAACCACAATTCCAACAAACACCTGCGCCCCAACAATTTCCAACATGTTGCCTTTTACAACGGTCACAAACAGATGACTGAGCTTCCACTCCTTGCTCAGGCAACACTTGCTCACCAACAGCATCAGCCGCACCTTGCTCAACCCTTGGAAATTCCCTTCCAAGATACCTTTCATAGAAAGCAGATACGAAGAAATCCCAATCAATATCAAGAATATGTGACGCCACAGCCACAGATGTCCAACAAGAACAAACATCCTCCAGCATCAGAGAAACAACACTCCCCAGCTTACAGGCATAATCACAGCCTTCCTGATCCAAAATCAGAACTACATTGGCCAACCAGGCCTCAAACATTTTCGGGGAAGAACCATGATACTCCTCAGCACCCAAATCAAGCAAATGCTGCTTCGGCAAACCCACACATTTAGCCAGCACATCCACTGATCCCACCTCAACCATAGCCTGAGATGTTCCCAACACCTCCTGAACAACAGGTAAAGAACTTTCCATCCCGGAACCAGCTTCCTTCCCTTGCCTTACCAACTCAACTTCAGTCACAGAAGACTGAGACAAAACACCTTTACAAAAGGGTGAATCCTTTGACTTAACAACCTGCCCCAAGGCAGCCACCATCTCACTCATCCTCCACTCTTTCATCATCTTTGCCATACCACTAACAACAAACAACATACAATCACAACAAACAAACAAAACCTGTTAGACCAGCATTAAGCAAGGATTCAAACTCCAACTCCAAAATAACACAATAGCTATATTAATAAGGCAATGGGTATCCCGAATCCTCCCCTTTACATGACATAACAGCCAACACAACATGAACATCACAACATCAAGCATATCAACAACATACCTTGATCATGCTTACACCAAACAACATCCAACAGCACTAGCACATTAGCAACATAACATGCTCAAAACACATTCATCATGCATAGCATCAGCTCATAACATCCACACATATCCATATGATCTCAACCAAGATTCATAACCACAAATCATGCTTGCATACACCAGCAACATGCTCAAAACATCAACAGCATATACAGAAACACATGCTTCAACCAGCTTTCAACCATACAACAAGGTAAACATCAAGCACACTTACCACAACAACTTACCGTTTTCCCCAACCTTCGCAACTCAGCTCTGATACCACCAAATGTAACCCCCGTAGCCCGGCCTAGACGGTTGGCCCGAACTACGAAGATTACACGGGGAAAACCAAAGTCAACCCGAAAGTCAACCTTGATTAACGACCCTTTTTTTTTCTTTTAAATCTTTTCTAGATGCACATTAACCCTATGTGTGATCACGCAAACACCATGCTCAAAGATCACAAACATCAGAGATCAAACAGGGACCCAATTGAACAAATTACAACTTTAGGGACCAAATTGTAATTTCTGAAAACTTTAAGGACTTAACCAGATTTTAAGTTACCAACTTGAAATTAATCATGTTTCATGCTTCTCTGCCAAATTTCAGCTCAAACGGACATCCCGAACTCATACAATTGCACAAACAAGATTCAGGACTAAAATGCAAACATTTTGAAACATTTAACCGCCCATGTCAGCCCCCAACGGTCACCCGTTCCGAAACAGGCCAAGGCCGTTCCGAAACACGGGCCGTTCCGCAACGCGTTCCGCAACGGGGGTCTGGCAGAATGCTTTCCGTTTCGGAACGGTGACACCCGTTTCGGACGCCTGGGTTCATGCAGGGCACCCGTTCCGAAACGGTGTTGCCTGTTCCGAAACGCCTAGCCCAGAATGTTGCATTTTGCTCACTCAAACACACAATTGATCAATCAAACATGCTCCAAAAGCCACCAAACTTTGCCAACATGCAATTCAACATAAAAGAGACATACTTGCATCAACAATTCAACAAATAACCATCACATACGGAAAGCCCCAAATCTATAGGCATGCTTCCTACACAAGCAACCATTTAAGCACAAACCTTTCAATTCAACCTCAATTAAGCCAATTCATGTTTCAACAACATTAACAACAGTATTTAAACATTCATGATCAACACATACGATCACAATAACAACAAATCGAGAGATTCTACCCCATTGCCCTTATTAACTATAGCTATTCACCGAGACATACATCTCCATTGGAGTCCACCTTGAATCCCTTGCTCCTTGCTGTCCAAACTTCAAGAATCTGCATTGATGGACAAAAAGGAGCGTAAGCACATAATGCTTAGTGAGGAATGCTCAAAACCAAAACACCATCAATGCAGCGGGTCTTTAAAACACTTTAAAACCAACCCGATTTGCTTTCCAAAACCATGTTCGAAAACTCTTTCAACATCAAGCTCAAAACATGCATAAACACCATATGCCAAGCTTAAACAAAACCATGGAAAACACATCCTTTCCACAACATACCTTTCTTTAACTTGAAAACCACATCAAGCAAGAAACCATTTAAACCATAGTTCAATTAAACCATTTCATGCATTTAATCAAGGCATTATAAAACCATAACATCATATTCACATGCCTTTAACAACAAGTCATACATGACTCCAATGCAACATAGGTAATCCATGCTCTCATGCATCATTTATCAAATGATAACCAACACTTGTTCAACATACAAGTAGCATGCTTTTACTAGCATCATACACATCTCATGCAACAATGCATCTTACCAAGCAATCTCATGCTTCTCATGCAAACATGCATCAATTCAAGCATCTCATGCTTCACATGCAACCATGCATCATTTCAAGCAATCTCATGCTTCACATGCAACTATGCATCATTTCAAGCAATTCCATGCTTCACATGCAACTATGCATCATTTCAAGCAATCCCATGCTTCACATGATCAAGAACATTATATTGGCTTCCAAGAGATCAACCATATTCACTTTCCAACTTTTCAACCCGATCGGATACGCGGATTACAAGCGTGTCCCAACGCTTCCTACACACTACCCAATCCAAGGTCTTCCAAATGGGCAACAACCTCCATTTGACCTTAACAACCTAAGGTTCCCATGCATGGACTTTCAAACACCATACAACCTTAGCTTTTCCTCAAGGTTACCATGTATAAACATACACCCTTGACATGCACAAGGTCTTCCCGTATGGACTTTCAACCACCATACAACCTTTGCATAACCGATTGGTAGTTGTAGACATCATCTAACGAGATCCGGGACATCACACACAAGATCCACACATGGACTTAACCATTGCCATTGTGATCTTAACAAGTACAAGGTTCTCACATAAGGACTTTTAACCACCTTATAACCTTTACTTAACCAAGGTCTACCGTGGGCAACAACCTCCACTACGACCTTAAGCAACCGAGGTCCTCCCGTGGGCACACCCTCCACTGACCTCATCTCGTTAGGAATACTTGAGGGGAGTTTACCCGGTCCACACTTGACCACTCCGCCATCAAGGCGACTTTATTCACGGTGCACCCAATCCTATAGCCGGCTAATTATACCCGATCAACGAACCAAGAACCATTCACATCTCTTGCCAACATAACCATCTTACCATAATATCCAATGTTCCACATGCATAAACATAATGCAAGCCATCACAACATTAGCTCAATGATCCACATGCATACACATAATGCAAAACCATCACATCATTAGCTCAATGATTCACATGCATAAACAATATGCACAAGGTAACAATTATCATCATTAATCATCATCAACTCACTGTTTTTAAGCATCATACAAAGCCAATGAACAACATGCAACACTATGCATCAAAACCACATTTTCATTGCACTAAACCAAGGATCTCTTAACTTGAGCACCCTTTTCAATTGACTTTCAAAACCAGCATTAAACCATGCTAAAACATGCTTACAAAACAGAATTAAACCATGCAATAACACATGCACATCAATCATCAACCACAATTGATTTTAAAACCAAATCATACACAATCCAAGAGCAAAAACCTCTTCACTTACTCTTGAGCTTAGCAAAGTTGTTTAGACTTAAACTAAGCTCCCAAAAACCTTCAAACCATGTTTCAAAAGCTGAAATCCCAACTTCACTCACCGATTACCAAACAAGCCTAGCCAACAAGCTTTCCAAGCTTCCGAAACCTTCCGAAAACACCTCCAAAGCTCAAGGATCAACCTCCCCTGTTTCAAGCACACAAAAACAGAACATTAATGCATCCATATGCATTAAAACACCAGCAACATCAACACAACTCGCTGCTCATCACAAAACTAGCAATTTGGCTACCAAACACAACCGAAATCACCTCCAAACACTTCCAAAACTTAACCCAGCCAAGATCCATCACTTCTAACCATTTTTATACATCAAATAACATGCAAAATGATCACAACCACATCCTTATACCTCCAGGTATAACAGATCACCAAAAACACTCCAAAAACAACCAAAAACTCAAGCCAAACTTAGGAAATTCAACCTATCCGGGATTGCATTGATTAAACCTCAACTTCTAATCATTTTAGCATTCATTTAACATCAATTTAACACCTCAAAACCCTGCTTAAACAGATCACACGAAAATTTCACTAAAATCCTCAAATCTTGCATTTTAGCCAAAAATCAAGATCTCAATTGAAAAGCCTTTAATAAAACATGAATCAAGGATTGAGAACTTAGGAATTTCAGTAAAGAACTGATAGTTTAGAGGAGAAGGACGTTCTTACCTCCAAACTTGAATTTCTCCATTTTAGAGCCAAAATGCTTGATGAATCAACTTGTAAATTGTGAGGTTTTGATGATGAGATGATTAGGAATCAAATGAGAATTGAAATGAGAGATTAAAATGTTAAAATCAAAGAAAGAAATCTGAGGAAATCTTGTTTGGGTTGAGAGAAAATGAGAGAAAATGGAATTTGAGAGAAAATGGAAAATTAGTTGGAATTAGTTAAAATGATTTTTCCCTCTCTTTTCTTAATCTTTAAAATCAGATTTTAGACTTAAAATATCTTAGAAAAAATCTGGAGAAATCCTTTTTGGAATAATAGCTCCTTAAAGATTCAAAGTTTCAATCCTTTATAAAACTGTCCCGCAACTTTCAAAAATTACATTTTGGTCACTAGCCAAAATGTCAACCTTCCGAACCTCATTTTCCAAAATTGATTTCACAGTTCACTTATACATATTAAAAGATGATTTTAGAATATTTTTTTCCATATTTTTAATGCAACCCGAACTAGGCTTTCCTAAATTCACTCTTAAATATTCGATCAGCACTTTGACCGAACCGGTCAACGCCAAAACTTCTGAGCCCAAAACCGGGGCGTTACACGGAAAAACACTCAGAAAATCACAAATTGTCCTGATGTCTTGCGGCCTAACCTCACTCATATTCGAATTCATCACATAAGCCAAGTAAGCCTGACAACCCGAATCCATCAACCTCTGAGCTTCCAACGCAGAAACAACATTGGACAAGAACCTAACGTTCTCGCCAGCTACCACAACCTCAAAGTCATCTGTAAGCTTCAAGGAGATTCTCTTGGTCTCAAAGTCAACCCTAGCTCTATGCTCTACGAGCTAATTCATGCCTAAAATCACATCAAAACCATAGAACGATAATTCCATCATGTCAACCGGAAATACGTGGCCCTGAATCATCAAGGGACACCTTCTATACATTTTCCTAACTACCACTATATCACCGAAAGAACTAGTAACATTTACACCTACCTTTAACCACTCATACTGTAAACCTAGAGACCTTGTGTGTTCACCCAAAATATACGAATGTGTCGACCCCGAATCTATCAAAGAAAGCAAAGTCAAAGACTGTAACGAGAAATTACCTGCAATAACATTCGTGTCGTTCTCAGCCTCTCGCTGTGCATACACTCTAGCCGGTCCTCCACCCTCGGGTTGAACTGCCACTACATGAGCTAAGTTCCTCTGACCTTCGTTCCTCAACTGAAAGTTACCACGACCGCGCCCACGGCCTCTCTAATGCTCAAAACCCCTAGCTGGAGCCGGTCCACTTCTAGCCGGGTGTGAACAGTTACGCCTCAAATGGTCTCGGGAACCACAGTTCCAACACACCCCATAGGTACCCACACACTTGCCTTGATGGCGCCTCTCGCATCTAGTGCACTCCGAAGTGTGCACAATAGCTCTTTGGCCCTGATGGCCCCGTCCATAGTTACCACCCCTATTCTTTGAATCGGGCTGATACCTCTTATCCCTATGCCTCTTGGCATGATCTCTATCACAATCCGCATGTCTCTTCCCGGAATCAGACCCACAAGCACGAGCACTGGAGCCTAAGTTCTGCTCAATATCCTTGGCCCTAGAGACCAAAACATCAAACACGGTGTAGTCAGAGGCAAGCATGTAAGTCTTCACATCTCTAGTCAACCCATATCAAAATCGCTCACACCATTCCCTCTCACTGGGAACCAACTCAGGTGCATACTGGCTCAACCTCACAAACTGAACCTCGTACTTAGACAATGTCTTGCTACCCTGAACCAAGGCCATAAACTCTTTCTTCTTCTCATCCAGATACCGAACTCCGAGATACTTCCTCTTAAAGGCATTTCTGAAGAATTCCCACGTGATATTCGTTTCGGCCATACTCGAAGTAACAGTGGTCCACCAAGTATATGTGTCCCCCTGAAGCAAGGAGACAATGCAACCTAACTTACGAGTGTCTGAGCACTCCATTTGACCCAAGATACGTGTAGTACTCTCGAGCCATGCCTCTGAACCCTCGGGAGTCAAACCACGAAACTCGACTCCGCCCAAAACTACGGAGCCTCTCAAGTGGTAAACCAGTCCCCGCACCTTGAGATGGTGCCGCAGCTTGCATACCGGCCAAAGTTGTCTGAAAAGCACCGACTCTGGTCTGAATCAAATAGGTCATGTCCGCACCTGCCTGACCCTGACCCGTCTGGGCTCCATTACCCCTAACGTTCGCACCGGCCTAAGGCCCATTACCATCACCTTCGACTTGCGCACCAGCCTAAGGCACATTACCTTCGCCACCCACTCCATTACCATTAAGAGCAGGAGGAATATGAGGCTCATTCTCGGGTGCCTGGTCACCCGCTCTAGGTCGTCCCCTGAGTCTCACCATACCGAAGATAAAATCTAAAATAGCAAATACATAACACACAAGTAAGCATTATGTTAAAAAAGGGCAAGGACCCAAGTTATCAGCTCTTTAAACCAAAACCATTTTTTTTCAATAACAACACCTAGCAATGAGAACACTTGACTAGACTTCAACCAACAACAAGGTCATTAAAGCATGCTTTCATACACCGTGCAATAGCAAACAACCATACAAACCAACTTACCTGACTTACCTTTGTCGGGAGACCTTATAACCCAGGCTCTGATACCACCAAATGTAACCCCTTCGTCCCGGTCTAGTCGACAGACTGGTCCAAACAAGTTACACGAGAAAAATCGAAGCGAAACTTGTTAAGGCTTCACTCCGATTAGCGACCCTAGAAAATTCTTTTAACATTATCTTGTCTAGATGTTTAATTATATCCTATGTGATAGAATATGCAGCGGAAACACTCCCAGATACAAAACACCCAAGACATGCAATCAAACAAACCCTTTTTTAGCATTTACAACAGGTTGTATTGATACGCTATAGGACTGTATCGATACGCCTAGACTTGATCAACAACCCAAAGTCAATCTAGAGAGACCGTATCGATACACTGGAAGACAGTATTGATACGCCTCCAACGATCACTTTCTCACGGTCAAACTACAAAGATCGTACCGATACCCTTAGGACCCGTACCGATATGCCAAAATCTCGTCAATTTCTCAGATTTCTAGAGAACTTTTGGCATATCGATACACCCTTGTGTACCGGTATGCATAGCCTAAAAACAAGGTTCAAGCATAGGACCGTATCGATACAGCCCTTGGGCGTATCGATACGCCCTGCACAGCAAACATGTTTTTAGCTGTCAAAACACAAGGGACTTAACATGAAGACACTTAACGAGTATTTGAGCAACATATATGCATACATGTGATTCAAGACAAGCAAAAAACACCCATTTAAGCCATTCCTACACATGTCAAAGCACCAAGCCATCAAACATGATATATATAAGGCAATAAAGCATGATTAACATCCATCAAAGGTATCAAGGCTACAAGGCATACTTCAACATCAAAACATGTTAACAACTTTAACAATAACAGACTTAAGAGTTTGAGCACCAACTCTATAGAAAGCCTAATATTCCCATTGTCTAAGCATTATTAAAACATAAACCATACTTGAGCTACCCGAGAACTCCGAGAAACTCCTCCATTGACCACTTGCCTCCCAAGTAACTAACGATCTGCATTGTTGGAAAAGAAGATAGCGTAATCTTAATGCTTAGTGAGCGGAGCTCTAAAACACAACAACAATGCAGTTTTTAAAACATAAGTCTTAGATTTAAAGCAAAACCATTTAAGGAAAGACGTAATGAAACACAACCATCACAAATACATGGTATGCACATGCATAACCAAAACTCGGTGGGACTACACATCACCGTTCAACTAGTAGTTTTCTGATGAGACTACACATCACCGTACTCTTCTACTAGTCACTACCAGTGGGACTACGCATCACCGTAGTAACGACATTCATCACGTGAGGCTCGACACCAACAACGACTACACGACAACATTAAACGAAGAGTAATATCAATCTAGAAACATCATCTTATCACACATATCACGAAAACCAAAAATCAACCATCGAACGAGATTAGATGAACTTACTCTTGGGTCTAGGTTAGTCTCTAAGACTCCACCCAAACCCCAAACCTTCATTGAACTTAAATAAGATTCCAAAATAGTATCCACTCACCAATAAACCCAAACGGAAGCTGGAACATCGATCTCAAGCCTCTGTAGTACCCGGTATCGCACTCGAAGCACTTGAACCCGATTCCTCTATTTAAAGCAACCCGGAAACTCACTCTTGCAACCCAAACACATCAATTTGAGTTCAAATTTCATCCAAACTTCACCATTTTCGTTCTAAACAAACCCCACACCGAAATCATCCACTCCAACCACCAAAACACATCAAATAACATCTAGGAACACTCCTCAACATCAACGGAACCACCAGCCACGTTTTCAACCTAAAACCAACCCAAAACCTCAACCTTTTCAACCTAAAAATCTCAGTTTTATACCCATTTCGGGTTTCCCATCAATACCCATCATTTTAACATTTTAAGACTTCCAAATATGATAAAAAAACACCCTTAAACGCTACATTAAAAACCCACATGAAGAACCCATATAAATACCCATTTTCTCAAACCCTACACCAAATCAAAATACATTTTAATGGCTTTTAAAAGAGGGGTTTTCAAAGAACACAAGCTAGATAATGTAAAAACTGAAATAAAGAAGAGATTACCTTCCAAAATCTTGCTTGGTTGAGTGATTTGAGCAATGGAATAGTGATTTAGGGTTTTAGAGAGGTTTTAGTGGAAAATAGGGATTTTGGAGAAGATGACATCTTTTTCAAATTTATTTTCTTTATTCCCTTTTTTTCTTAAATTTCTCATTCTCAATTTCATTAATGGCATTTTAGTAAATAAAAGAAACTTTCATAAAGTCATCATTTTAAATCCCATTTAACCCGAACTAATCCCAGATCAAAATCGACAAACTCCCGGGCCCTAAACCAGGGCGTTACAACTGTAGAACTACATTTATGGTGGGAAATAAAGGCTCCAAAGGCTCCAATTCACCCCTAACGACTAATAACGACTATGAACTTAAAGATGAGTATAAAAGGGACCTCCAAGCATCAAGAGAAGACTAATGCTTCAATTGTCAACAACTATATGATGAGAAATTTGTCTAAGGGCTTTAATTATTCATTCTTTGTATAGACAACACTTGTGAGCCAAAATTATCATATTTGCTCAAGTGTTTAGGTTTGAGTGAGAGCTTAAAGAGTGCAAACAAATATCTTATGAGAAGATTTTTAGTTTGCTTATTTTATTTCTCTTGTAAATAGTGTTTGGTTAATCCTTGGGTAGAAAGATTAACCGTTTGTAAGGGTTTCCTCCTAAGCCTAGAAAAGGGGATGAATCAATTAGTGAATTGGTTGGAAAATCCTTAGTAGGAGCTAAGGTAGTTGATGTATGTGCTTGTTCGAAGCCCAAACCACTATAAAATCATCATGTCATTCATTTTTGGCTTTCACAAATCAATCACTCAAAAATCTAACTTCTCCACCACTTGGCAATCCATTTCGGTTGAACGAAATCGAGCCTATCAAGCCTAACAATTGGTATCAGAGTGAGGCTCAATTGAAGAGGATTAGCATCCTATTGAGGCAATCTCAGAAGCTCGATACATCAATTTAATCAATCGATTGAATAACGTAATCCATCGACAAGCCACCATTCTTTGACGGGACCAACTATGCCTTTTGGAAGACAAGAATGACGTTCTTCATAAAATCCAAGGATTACAAGCTTTGGAAATAGTTGAAGATGGCTTGTTCGTGCCACAACGAAGAAAGACAGATTGGAGTGCGGATGATCGCAAGAAGATGGAGCTTAATTGCAAGGCTTTACACACATTTTTCTTTGCATTTAGCCCCAACATCTATGAGAAGATGTCTTCTCGTGAAGATGCAAGAAGGTATGAGACAAGCTTGAAGTCACACACGAAGGAACCAACTAAGTAAAGGAGACCAAGGTCGGTCTTCTCAACCTTGAGTATGAAAACTTCAAGATGGACCCAAATGAAAACATCACGAGGATGTTCGACCGTTTCTCTACAATTGCCAACCAACTCAAAGGTCTTGGAAAGGAGATTCCAGAAGACAAACTCATTCAGAAGTTGATCTGCTCATTTGAAAGTTGATCTACACACTTCCCGATTCATGAGAGTCCAAAAAGACGACAATTATAGAAGCAAAGAACTTGAAAGAGCTCAAGCTTGATGAGCTTGTTGGATCTTTGCTCACCCATGAGATGATGTCTAAACCCTTGAAGGGGGAGAAGGAAAACAAGATCAAGAAGCAAGGCATTGATGTCAATGTCATTTCCCTCTCATCTTTCACATGCCAACACGAAGAATCTAGTGAGAAGGAAAGTAAAGAAGAAGAGATGGCTTATCTTTTCGAAAAGTTTGTCTGATTCATGAATAGCAAAATGGAAGATTCCAAGCATGAATCGAGGAAAAAGAAGAAGGCAAGCTCTTCAAGTCATAAGAAGAAGGCATATGTGGCTACTTGGAGTGATGAAGACTCCACCAACGATGAACAAGCCAACCTTTGCTTTATGGCCATCGAAAAAGATTCAAGGATAACTTCTAATTCATCTACCTTATGTTCTTATTCTTTTGATGAATTACAAGATGCCTATGATGATTTGCTTTTGGTATTTAAGGCATCATTTTCTAAGAACAAGAAGCTACTTTCAAATTTGAAAAAGGAAAATGATTTGCTTTTTAAAACAAATCGAAAGTTTGAGGCAAAAATTAAAGATTTTGAACTTAAAGTCTTAAATTTACAAAATTTGCTTCAAACGATTCAAAAATATTATAAAAAAGAAGTTGATGATCTTAAGAAGGAAAAAATTGATTTCCAATGAACTTTAAAAGAAAAACAAATTAGGAAAATCAAATTTTTATGTTAGACAATCCAGTGCCCCTAGATTTTTGAATGAAAGTTTTTAAAAGTATTTGGGTCTCAAAAGGACTAAGTATTTCAACTAAAAATGATGGAATTGAAAAATGGATTCCTAAGGGGATAAAATTTTGTACAACTAACGTTTATGGATCCAAAGCAATTTGGATACCAAAAATTACTTGATTGTCTTTTGTTAGGTGTGATGTAGAGTGATCAACAAGTCCAAATTTGAGGGGAGCTCCATACACACAAGAAGGAGAACGCTTGAAGAATGAAGGCTTCACATCCTCCATTGAAGTTCAAGTGTTGGTAAATTTCTAGTTGTTTTTGCTTTTGATTCAATTAGATTTATTTTCTATAACAACTAGATAATCATATTGTTGGACTAACATTATTTGATGCCTTGAGTAAGGGGATCCAATTTTTAAAACCAAATTTTTTAAAAGAGTCAAATTCTTTAAACCTCTTTCGTTATTTTTTTAGCCTAAAGTTTCATGAATTCTTTTTTATATAACAAAAAGAGGGAGAAATAGTTTGAAAAGGATTGAAAATTTGATTTTTCAAGTGAATAAGGGAGAGCTTTAACTACTTTTAAATTTTAAAATTCTCTTATTCAAAATTTTAAATACAAAATGGGAGAATCTCAAACAATTTTTCAAGTTGGTTTTATTATATCAAAAAAGGGGAGATTGTAGAACTATGTGTTTTGATATAATAATTGAAAATTTGATTTGGACTAAATTGAACAGATTTCAAAATATTTTGAAAGTCTAAACAACTTGAAAATATGGTTAAGGGTTTTTAAAAGTCTTTGGAACAATTTAAAATGTCTTTAAAGTAGCCAAACCTATAATTTTAATGTTATCGTACCGATACAGTTCATAACGTATCAATACACCTTAGGGTTTTGGCTACAGGAAAATTCTAGTAGCCAAAACTCGTACTTATACGTTTTTTTTTGTATCGATATGTTGTGCTTTAAAATACCCAATGGCTAGATTGTGTACCGATACTGTTGTATCGCGTACCGATACGCTCAACTACCCCCAATGGTCAATTTCCCAACAATATTTTAAATTGCAGGATTGTATCGATTCGTTTAACATGTGTATCGATATATATCAGCTGGAAGTGCTCAACAGCTAATTCCAAAAAAGGATTGTATCGATACGGACATCCAAGTATCAATACGCTAAGTTGCCGAACTGCATTTATGGTGAGAAATAAAGGCTCCAACGGCTTCAATTCATCCTAACGGCTAGTGACGACTATGAACTTACAGATGAGTATAAAAGGGCTATACAAGCATCAAGAGAAGACTAATACTTCAATTGTCAACAACTATATGATGAGAAATTTGTCTTAGGGCTTTAATTATTCATTCTTTGTATAGACAACACTTGTGAGCTAAAATTGTCATATTTGCTCAAGTGTTTAAGTTTGGGTGAGAGCTTAAAGAGTGCAAACAAATACCTTGTGAGAGGATTTTTAGTTTGCTTATTTTATTTCTCTTGTAAAAAGTGTTTGGTTAATCTTTGGGTAGAAAGATTAATTATTTGTAAGGGTTTCCTCCTAAGCCTAGAAAAGGGGACAAATCAATTAGTGAATTGGTTGGAAAATCCTTAGTGGGAGCTAAGGTAGTGGATGTAGGTGCTTTTTTCGAAGCCCAGACCACTACAAAATCATTGTGTCATTCTTTTTTTGCTTCCACAAATCATTCACCCAAAAAACTAACTTCTCCACCACTTGGCAATCCATTTTGGTTGAAAGAAATCGAGCCTATCAAGCCTAACAAGGTTGCTGCACCTACCTCTTAGTAGCAAGAGCGCGACAAGTGATGTCCGTTAGAAACTTGTTACGCTCCATAATCGAGCACCCATCCTCCAATGGATTATCGAAGGCAACAACATTCCTTTCAAGCCACAAATTTCAAACAATTGTGCCAGAACGAATATCCCGATCATCATAACCACTAACAAAATAGCTCGGAAAAGAAAGATTTACCCTTACCCTTTTTGTACATTCCATAGCCAAAAATTACGTAAGCTTGTCCTCTCGAATCAATGAAATCCATATAACAAGCATCATCAGACATTTTCGAAAGAGATGATTAACATCCTCCACTTCCCCTAAGCAACAAGGACAACGACTATCTGATGTAAAATGCCGTCTCACCATCTCGGCATTGGTCATAAGTCGATTCCGACACAACAACCATAGTAAAACTTTAATTTTCGACAGCCCATGTACTTGTTAATTACTCCTTAAATCGACTCCAGATCCACACTCGACACTCCTGCTCGAACATGGTATGTAGTCTTGACAGAAAAAGTCAAGTCCTCCCTTCCTGACCAACCCACCACATTGGGAGGAGCTAGCTCACTCGGGCCCTTCTTCGCAGCCAAATGCAGCAACACAAAGACATGCAAGAGTCGCTCTAGTTGGTCCCAACGCCAGCCGCTGGACTCGTCAACCATATCTGCCACCACTTTGCACTTCATGACTATCGCACCGGCGGCCGTGACATGGTTTATGAGAGGCCATAAGTCATCAAGCCATGGATCAAACCAAAAATCATATAATTTAATTATAAAGGGATAATATTTGTTGCACAAATAATATAATATTTTTACATAAACATGTCTATTTTATCTTCACAATGTTAAATTTAAATATTTATTCTTAAATCCCATATCATAAACACTAAATCTTAAATTCAAATTCTTAAAGTAATTATTTAATTAAATTTATAAACTCTAAAATTAAAACAATGTGTGAAAACAAAATTTTCATCATTAACGCATAAAATATTTTCTCATTTTTAAGAAAATTAGGATAAGTCTACCACGCTCGACGAGCACCGCTGAACACCACTAACGATGAACACAACTGAACACCATTAAATTAATTAATAAAGATTAAAATTTTAAAAGACTCAACGTGTAATTATAAATTATTTAAACATACAATTATAAATTATTTAAAATAAAATATTAAATAAATTATTTTCCATATATATAAAAAATTAATCTTTTTTAAAAAAATAATTGGATCAAATACCAATCCCTAAACCCAAAATCCTAAACTCTAAACTATAAACCATAAACTTAAAACATAAAACTTAAAACCCTAAACATTGAAACCTCAAACCCTAAACATGCAACTATAAACCCTAAACATAAAACCTAAAATCTAAAACTCAAAAAATAAACTCAATGTTTAAGTTTATGGTGTATGATTTTTGGGTTTAAGTTTTCAATGTTTTGTCCCAACGCCAGTCGTCGGACTCGTCAACTATATCTGCCACCACTTTGTGCTTCATGCTTATCACACTGGCGGTCGTGACATGATTTATGAGAGGCTCTAAGTCATCAAGCTATGGATCAAATCAAAAATCATATATTTTAATTATAAAGGGTTAATATTTGATGCACAAATAATATAATATTTTATATAAATATTTTATTTCATTTTCACAATGTTAAATTTAAATATTTAATCTTAAATCCTAAATCATAAACATTAAATCTTAATTTTTAAAATTTTAAAGTAATTATTTAATTAAATCTATAAACTCTAAAATTAAAACGACGTGTCAAAACAAAATTTTCATCACTATCGCATAAAATATTTTCTCATTTTTAAGTTATAAAATTAGGATGAGTCTACCACGCTCGACAAGTACCGCTGAACACCACTAACGATGAACACCGCTGAACACCATTAAATTAATTAATAAGGATTAAAATTTTAAAGGACTCAACGTGTAATTATAAATTATTTAAACATATAATTATAAATTATTTAAAATAAAATATTAATTAAATTATCTTCCATATATATAATATTTTTAATTTTTTTTTGAAAAATAATTAGATCAAATATCAATCACTAAACCCTAAATCCAAAATCTTAAACTCTATACTATAAACCATAAACATGAAACTCAAAACCTAAAACCACAAACCTTGAAACCACAAACCCTAAACATAAAACCCTAAACCCTAAACCATAAACACAAAACACTGAACCTAGAACCCAAAACCATAAACCCAAAACCCAAAACTATAAACCCTAAACCTTAGATTCAATGTTTGGGTTTATGGTGTATGGTTTTTGGGTTTAGGGTTTTAGGTTTAGTAGATGATATTTGATCCAATTATTTTTAAAAAAAATTAAAAATATTATATATATATATAATAATTTAATTAAAATTTTATTTTAAATAATTTATACTTATACATTTAAATAATTTATAATTACACGTTGAGTCCTTTAGATATTCAATATTTATTAATTAATTTAATAACATTCAACAATATTTATCGTTAAAAGTATTCAGCTGTGTTCGTCGAGCATCGTAGAATAATTAAAATTAACAACGTCAAGGTCTTAAATCCGACCTTCAAGCATGCGAAAAAGGCAAAAGAAGCATCTGGAAATTAAAAACAATCTAAATACATACTATAAATTAAGAAGAAAAAGAACCCATCACTTTCTTTTAATTAACGCAATACAAAGAAGACAACTACTTCTCCTTCGGCAAAAACATGTATATATATACTCGTCTCGAGAGACTTCCATTGCATGATTTAACCCAACTCTTTTGTTCCACGTGTCACTAATATCCACGTCATCATAGAATCAACCACCCCTTCAACCTATTTGTTTTAGGATAAGTCTTAAAACGGACGACGTGCACCGTTAAACATTACTAACGCAATACAACGCTGAACACTATTAATTTTTTAATAACTTTTAAGTGATTATTAAAATTTTTAAGGGCTCGATATGTAATTAATTATAATTTAAAACAAAATTAGAAGAAATTATCTCATAAATCATTCTCACTAAGGGTGATGTTGAGCTGTGCCGAGCCTGGCTGGAAACAATATTATTGTGCTCGACTCGAGGCTCGTCGAGCTCGAAATTTTAGGCTCGAGCTCGAGGCTCGGAAACAATACTATTGGTCTCGGCTCGGGCTCGAAGCTCGTCGGGCTCAACTTGGCTCGAAATAAACAATTTTGCTATATTTTTTTATAAACAGGGGCGGCTAACAGCAGGAGTAGCCTGAGCGCTTGCTCAGGGCCCCCACTGTTATGGGGCCTCCTAATGCATTGAAGTTTCATGATTCAAAGCAAATGTTTAAGACAAACTAAACAAACGGAGAATAAACATTTATTTGGATATTTTTCAAAATATGACCCCCCACTTTAACTGTCGTCATTCATTACTTTTACTGCTTCTACTATTGGCATTGGGTGGTCAAGTATACGTAATAGAAATGATATTATAAAAGGGATTTATTTTAATACACAATCTATGTAAAAAGAAATTAAACAATTGTTCATATTTAAGCTATAAAATCTAAAACTCAAATCCATAGCGTTAACAACCTAAACTTTAAATTTTAACCATAAACCTTAAATTCTACATCCTACAAAATAAACCCTTAAACCCTAAACCACAACCTAAATTTTTAAACCCTAAAATTAAAATTTTTGTGTATCGAAATATTTTTCATTATAAAAATTTAAACTTATAAAACTTATTTAAAACATGAAAATAATTGATTATGAACAAACGATACTATATTGAAAACGAGAAATAATTGATTATAAACAAATGGTACTATATTGAAATCGGGAAAGAATTAATTCAAGTTACCTTAAAAAAAAGTAAATAAACGGTAATATGATTGAAGATTAGTCTTAAAAATATTTTAAATTCCAAAGACATTTCATTTCTATTTTGTAACACCCGGATTTAGGGGTCAGATGAAAATAATATTTTGATATTATTTTGGGTTCGGTTTTATAATTTAAATAATAAAATATTTTCATGGGCCTCGGGATTTCAAAATGGTTAAGGCTATGTTGGGCCTATCTCTTGGGTCCAAAATCCATGGACTTTAAGAGATGTGGGTTTTGACCATTCATTAATGGCATTTTAGTAAATAGTTGGTCTTCCAACTAAAACCCATTTTTTTAATTTTAATTCCTTACTATTCAAATAAACAAAAATTCCCTCTTCTTCTCCAAACTCCCAAAACCAACGACAATGAAGAGCCTTTCTCTCCATCTCACCATTTCATCCCATTTCTTCTTCATCCTTAGAGCTTTTTGAAAGGTAAATATAGTTTTGAATTGGCCTTGCTATCCTCTACATTTTGGTATTTTTAGATTTCACTAAAACTATGTATTTTACATTTGGGTTTTTCAAAGTTTTAGGCTAAAGGTCAAAGCTTTATGGGTTTTTACTAAAGCTTTTGATTTATTATGGTTAGATATGTTGTTTGTGAACCATAAGGTCCAACATATGTTAAATTTGGAGTGTTTTATAAAGATTTTCGTATTTGGGTTTAATGGGGGTTTTTGAAGGATTTTGGAAGGGTTTTTTGGGTGTGTTTTATGTTGGAAATGGAAGGCTAATGTTAGTATGTTAGTTGAGGGTTGTTTTGGAAGCATTTGAATGGGTTAAATATGTTGAAATCATAAGTTTTGGGCTAGGTATAAGGGCTGCTCGGGTTTGGTAATTTTGGGGGTTGTCCATGACTTGAATTGTTGTGTTTGGTGTTTGATTAGTATTCTGGGTTAGCTACTTTGATGTTTGAGTTGATTTGAAGTTGTTTTGCTTGTGTTGAGGTGATTAGAAGCGAGATTTTGTGTTGGTGAAGCCTCGGGAACAAATCCGGAAATTTGAAGACCTTGGTTTCTTGGTAGTGGAGCTTGGAGGTGAAGGTGAGTGATTAAAATGTTTTAAATAGTTTTGAGCAATTGGTTCAAGCATGTGGACTAGGTTGGGATTGGTAGACCCACCTAGAGTTAGGATTAGGGTGGTAGCCTAATCCTAAGCTTTAGTTAGAGACTTTGGTTGTACTCTATCTGATGTTTGTGTCTCATGTTTAATTGAGATCGTGGTGGTTATATATATGTTGCTATACATGTATGTTGAGGCATGGTATGATGCATTGTCATATGCATGTTGATGTTGGGTATAATGTGGATATACATATGTGTGAAATATGATGAGATAATTATTTTGATGATATACATGTAGTGTTGACTTGTGAAATGATATTATGAGATGGTTGCGTGATTTCGAGGATCATGGTGAGTACGTGCTAAGCACGGAAATTATATTAAAATTGATGTTGTGAAAGGTTGTGGATTTTATTTAATATTGGCACTAGTATGCTTGGGTACAATGATCGATCATTAGGATGAGAGTGCACACGAGAGTCAAAGTCGCGCGTGGCCTTGGTGGCGTTAAGGCACCAAGGAGGAGTACGGGTTCGCCCAGAAATCTTTATATATAGTCGATGATGAGTAGAATCCCATCGATGGGGCATGAGGATGAGTGGAATCCCCTCCGCGAGAACCGGTGATGAGTGTAATCCCACCGAAGGTAATGGTTGTGTTGGAAATGCGTTCCAACTTGTTATCCGCGTATTCGAGTCATAGCTAGGTGCCAATATGAGTTTATACATATATGCCAATATGATATGAAATGTGAATTCCAATATGAAAGCGATATATGATGTGGTTAATACATTGAGTCATGTATCATTTTATGTTGAGCTTATGAGTTGTTGAGCATGGCATAATGTTGATTATATGTTCATGCATCATGTATAATTTGGCTCTTGTGGATCGGAGGTAAGATCATGCATTCCATCATGGTAGTTGCTTGTGCTTGGACCCTGCATTGTCGAAGGTTTCTTTTATGAGCTTACCCTCACTAAGCTTTTATGCTTATGCTCCTTTTTGTTCGACAATGCAGATCAGTAGCTTGTGGGTGGCAATGGCAAGGAAAGGTCCCCAAGTGTTGCTTTTGGTTAGCTCAAGTATAAATTTTAAATTGTAGAATGTAATAGTCAAGCAATGAGATAGGTGTTGTTGATTTGAGCTTGATGTATGTTAATGTTGGTTCGACTCTTGAATGCTTTGTTTAAATTCTAAACCATATTTATGTTGCATGTCATGAATGCTTATATGTTTTGGATGCTAAGGCATGAACCTTAAAGTGTTTGTATGACATCTTTTGGTAAATGTATGAATCTCTTGAATGAATGATGCTTGTTAGTGTCGGTTGCCTCGTATGCTTAGATTATGGTTGTTAAAGGTTGTATGTATTTTGTTTGTGGCTAGGGGAGTCGTAAATCGCATCTAGAGTCGAGTCTTAGATCGTTCTGCTGAAATTTGGAGACTTGCAGTGCAGGGCGTATCGATACGCCTAAGGACCGTATCGATACGGTCTTGCCCTTCAGGTCCCAGTTTTGGCTTGGTGTATCGATACGTGGGGGCGTACCGATACGCTCAAAGCTCACTGGAAATCTGAGATTTTGGTGAGACTTTGGCGTATCGATACGGGCTATAAACGTATCGGTACGGGTTCATCTCGTTGACCACGAGATGTTGACCGAGAATGGCGTATCGATACGCTCAAGGGTTGTATCGATACGGTCTTCCCGATTTGACTGTAAGATGTTGACCTTAGTCAAGGCGTATCGATACCCTCTGAAGGTGTATCGATACGGCCTGCTTAAAAAGGAAAAAAATGGGCTTGAAAGGTCTTGTTCTGGTTTGGTTTCTTATCTCGTAATGTTTTGCGCTGTCGTGATCACCTAGGAAATAAATATACCTTTAGACAAGATTTAATTAAAAGAAATTTTCTAGGGTTGCTAATCGAGGGGAACCTTAACGGGTTTCACTTTGGTTTTCCCCGTGTAGCCTACTCGGACCGGTCATCCGGCCAGACCGGGACGAGGGGGTTACATTTGTTGGTATCAGAGCCTAAGGTTTCCGAGACCTTGGGCAGGTAAGTGAGGTAATTTTAATTTTGTATTGAATTTGCACGGTGTTTGCTTGCCATGTAAGCATGTTTGCTTGTTTATCAAGTATGCTTGGTGTATGTTGTTTGATCATGTGTGTGTGTTGCTTGAAGCATGTTGAGTAGAGCCCCATTGCTTCTATTACATCAGAAAAAGAGATTTTAAGTGAGAGAATCATACTTAAGCCACTTGGACCCTTTCCTTTGCTAATCCAGTTTGTATGTTAATTTTCATTTGTTGTTGATTTATTGATTTTTAGTAAGTTTGAGGCCAAGGAGTGGGCCGTGAATCGGTAAGTAGAAGCTGTGGTTTCTGAAAATATGGATGATGTTGAGGGAGTTCATCGCTATAGTTAGGGGAGTATGGTTGTGTCAGGGTTGAGGTACAATTTGTTTGTTCGAGTCCGTGTGTATGTGAGTTGATTCTTGTTGGTGAGGGACGATGAGATCGATTTTGGTATTAGTTGGTAAAAAGGAAGTGAAGATGTGTGAGTGAGGTTCAGAGTGGTATCGATGTTATATTAGATAAGTCATTGGTACAGTCTTGAGTTTGTCCCTTCTGATTGATTCTGAACCTGTACTTCCGTATGTTGTTAGCAAGCATGCAAAGTTGAATGTGCCCGGTGAAGTGTTAGAGGTAGGTATGAGTATCTTAGTTCTTTTGGAGAGATCAGGTTAAGGGTCTCGTATGAGTAATTTGAAATTCAGGAATGTTAGTTGGTGATCGTTGGGGTTCGGCCTATGGTGTTAATACAAGACAGTCGGTCAGTATCCGTGAGTGGGAATCGATTTGTGTGTTTGGGCCAGTGTACGTCTGAGTTGTCTTCCAACAAGAAGGAGAGATGAAGTCGCTTCCGATATAGTTGAGCCGAGAAGGAAGTCGTGAGCTTTAACCCCAGATTGTTTAGTAGTGGGATGTTTCGAGTCGTTAGGACCGACGTTATAGAACAAGTTCAAGCATGGTTGTCTATGTGTGATCAAAATTGCATTTTTGAAGTTTCGAAATGCTCTAAGAACAGTCTAGAAGAGTCAGATTTTGTTGAAGAACCAGCCTGAAAACAAGAGGACCGAAGACTATCAAATGTGTACATGTGAAGTTGCAAATTATGCGGATTCTTCCTTTTGTGTGAGTGTACAAAGAAATTTGATATACCTGTTGAGATCTTAGACGTAGGAACGCTTGTGGCTAGTCCTTTTGGTGAGATAGTGGTGGTCAGAAAGATGTACGGAAGATTTTTGTTGATGGTTCAGAGTTACGTGTTTCTAGTAAATGTGAAGTAATTGTCTTTTTACGGTTTTGATGTAACTTTTGGCATGGTTTGGCTTGTAGAACACAGAGCTAGAGTATACTTTGAGACAAAGAGAGAGTTGCCTTGAAGCTACAGATTTTTGTGAGACAGTAGTAGTAGGTGAGGAGGTGAACTTCTTGTCGAATGTTGATCCAACTTTAGAGGTCAAAAATCGATTGAGTTTAGTTGACATACTTGCCTAGCAAACGTGATGGATTTGATTTTTGAATGAAGATTAGACCGCAGAAGGTTATTGTAGTTTGTGATTTTTCCTAGAAGTGTTTGCAAGAATTGCCTGGTTTGTCTCTTGATAGGGAAGGAGAGAGTTTGTTATTGATACCGTCTCCGAGTTTGCTTCTGCTTTGATTTCTCTATATCTTATGGTTCCCGAAAGAATCGAGAGTGTTGAAAATCAACTTTGAGATTGGTTAGACCTTAGATTGATTAGGCCTGGTACATCATCTTAGAGTATGACAGTACAATTTGTGAATAAGAGAGAAGATAATACGAGAATGTGTTTAGATTACATACAGTTGAAACAATTGACAGTGAATAATTAGTATCCATTTCCGAGCGTCAATAATTTGTTGATTAGTTGGGGTGTGCTTCAGTTTTTTTTCGAAGAATAATTTGATATCCGATTTCTTACCAGTTGAGAGTGAGAGAAGTTGAAGTACCGAAGACAACTTTCGGGGCAAGATGTGATCGCTTTGAGTTCTGAGTTATGTCACTTTGTTTGACTAGTGTGTTAGTTACTTTTATAGAGATGTTGAGCAGAATATTTCCTAAGCTCCTTGACCAGTTTGTAGTAGTCCTCATAGATGACATGGGTATATTCACGTATCGAATAAGACCATGACAAGCCTCGAAGTTAGTGTTGTAGATCCTATTAGAGAGTTAGTCGTATACCAAGTTGAGCAAACGTGAACTCCGAGTCAAGGAAGACGTTCTCCTAGGACATGTAGATCAGCCGAGTGTATTAGAGTAAGTCCTAAGTAGGCAGAAGAAGATGTGAGTTAGAAGAAATTGAAGACTGTGACAGGTATCTATAGTTTCTAGGTCTAGCATTGTTACTATCGGAGGTTTGTAGATGGTCCTTTGAAGATAGCTGCTCCTTTGACATATTGCTACAGAAGAATGTTCAGTTTGTGTGGCCAGATGCGAGACAACGAGTCTTGAAAAACCGAAAGAAACTTTGAAGAAAGCTTCGACCTTGATTCAGCCTATGTCAGAGAAAGAGTTTGTGAACTATAGTGATGCTTTACATGTAGGGTTAGGTTGTATGCTTATGCAAGACAAAAGATTTGTGGCCTATTCATCGAGATAGTTGAAAGACCTTGAGAAGAATTATCCGACACTAGACTTAGAATTAATTACAGTTGTATTTGCTTCGAAGACTTAGAGACAAAACTTGTATAGTAAAGAATGCATAGTATATTAACACTTATCATCAAGACTTGAAATATTTGACGACTTAGGAAGGGTTGAAACTAGAACAACATAAGTTGTTAGAATTGCTTGAATACCGTAATCTCAAGATTGAGTACCATCCGAAGAGAGTCAACGTAGTAACCGATGCTTCAAGTTGTTTTTGTTGAGCTATATTTGAGTTGTGAGTTATATTTGCCGAATTCAGTTTATCAAATGATAGTGGTTTTGTGACCGAGTTTCGGGTTAAATCTACTTTGAGTCAGAATACTTAAAGAGAAACAGTTGCAAGACAGGTTCTTGGCACCTCACATGCAAGATATAGTAGAAGAAAGACCTTCAGATTTCAGTTTCAAAGACGATATAGTTTTGCATTTCAGAGACAGAATAGTTGTACCGATTGACATAGTGTTTTGAGACGTATTGTTTTGGCCGAAGCACACGGCAGTTCATTGTATTGCATATGAGTAGTATGAAGATGTATTGAGGGTTGAAGACGAGTACTTCTGGATTGAGTTTATGAATGATGTAGTTCAGTATGAGAGTAAGTGTATAATTTGCCAGCGTTTCAAGACCGAACATCAGTTTTCTTCTAGTTTGTTACATCCGTGGAAGATTCTTAATGAAAGTGGGTAATAAAGATTCGAGATCCCAACTAGATTTTTGAAGACGTTTGTATAGTGTTTGGTTACCTGTTGAAGTCAGATGGTCAGTTAGAGAAGGTTATGGGTCAAGTATTCAAATAGTGCTATATGAGTTTGTGAATCGGGCCAGTTCTGTTGTTTATCTGTTGTGGTTACCACCAGAGTTAGAAAGGGATTCGTAATGTGTTTTGTGTATCTTGGATTCGGGAATGTGAGACAGATCTGTTCTGTGCTATGGTTGTAGAAGAGATCGAGTTGAGATTAAAGTCAACATGCCTTGAAGGAACCGTTGAGATCTTAGCATCAAATATCTATTGTTGCGTGGTAAGTCTATCGGTTGGTTAGAATGTTGTGGTGAGAAGAAAAAGGAAGTGTGGAGGAGCAGTTTCCGTGGCTCTTCATGTCCGATAAATTTCGGGGACGAAATTTCCTTAAGTGGGGGAGAGTTGTAACATCCGGGAAAAGGGAAGTGTGGAGGAGCAGTTTTCGTGGTCAAGGCGTATCGACACCCTCTGAAGGTGTATCGATACATCCTGCTTAAAAAGGAAAAAATGGGCTTGAAAGGTCTTGTTCTGGTTTGGTTGTTTATCTCGTGATGTTTTTCGCTGTCGTGATCACCTAGGAAATAAATATGCCTTTAGACAAGATTTAATTAAAAGAAATTTTCTAGGGTTGCTAACCGAGGGGGAACCTTAACGGGTTTCGCTTCGGTTTTTCCCGTGTAGCCTACTCGGACCGGTCATCCGGCCAGACCGGGACGAGGGGGTTACATATTTAATCTTTATTAATTGAATATTAAAAAAAAGAATGAGTACCTACCAACGCCACTCTCTCAGTTCTCCAAAGAACCAAATCAGTTTCCTTTAATTTCTGAAATTATTTGATTAAAAATCATGTTGTGTTGCTCCTACTCTTACCTTTTTAATTACATTTTTAGTTTTTTCTTTAACTTTTATTTTTACCTATGATTTTTTTTCAAGTGACAATCTTCTAAGTTAGTGTTTGCCTTCTATTGTTCTAATTGTATTTAATGTGATTTCTTAACAAAACAATAAAAATAATGCGTTAAAAGAGTTATTCATGTTTCTAATTAATTAATAAAAGTTTAAATTAATAGTTCAAATAGATGAAATATATTATCGTCCTATAGAGGTTTAAATTTTTAGTTTCGCTCCGGGCCTCGAAAATATCGGAGATGACCCTGTTTATAAATATAGAGTCTCGTTAAAAGCCTCTTTCATAACCAACACTGAAACGAAATTCAATGTCGAGAAAGGGAATTAGATTAATCCAAATAACCAAGAAATATTCTTACAATACAAACACATAATCAAAGAACATACAAAATCAAACAACAACCAACTAAGGAAAATGCCTAATTTATTTTAGTTAATTTGCTTTTAGTGGATTTTTCTATAATTTATTTTGTTACTTTTCTTTTGCTAAACATATTACTTTTAGTGCATATGTTATAATATATATATATATATATATATATATAATTATTTTGAGCATGTTCACGAGCTTTTTGAGCTGAGCTTGGGTCGGCTCGGCTTGTTTAGATCTCGAGCCAAGCACGAGCCATAGTCAAGCTCACTCGAGTCGAGCTTTGACCGAGCCGAGCCCGAGTAGCTTGCGAGTCGGCCAGGCTCATTATCACCCCTAATTCTCACTACCTCATCTATGGTTTTACCAAATTAAATAAAATTGCATCATCTTTATTTTCCACATAATATTTTCTTATAAATTAAAATTTATAAATCATCATCTTCTTTATCATACCTCATATATTAAGTCTAATATGTTAATGAATAAAATCGTAATAATAAAAAAACACCCCAAAAACTTAACCCACAAATCAAAAGAGACAAAAATAAAATAATTAATTTTAATCTATTAAAATCCCTAGGATTAACATATTCGTTATATTTCAATTTATAAGAAAATATTATGTGAAAAATAAAGACGATGTTATTTTATTTAATTGGGTAGGACCATGGATGAGCTGGTGAGAATGGTTCATTGAATAATTTCTTCTAATTTTATTTTAAAATGTGATTAATTGTATTACGAGCCTCATAATGAGTATCGAACTCACAACTTAGTAGAGAGAAAGGTGCCAACTGAGAGCTTTTAAATTTTAGTCACCTAATCTAAATATTATTAACAAATAATTTCTTCTAATCTAAATATTGTTAACAAATAATAGTTAATTTGAATTTACGCATATGCTATACAAAGGTTAAATATTTTTAATAATATATAGGTCGTCCTGTGAACTGTGACGACATGGATGAGATAAAATACTAGAGAAAGAAAGCAGAAGACAAATTATTGTCTCTATTTATATACACGCTTAAGGATTGAAGTAGGAGTGAAGAACATAACCGACAATCTTGCGAATAAAACTCCTCTGCCCCTTTCGATGCCTATATTTATGCACTCACACTAAAAATTAAGTTTATGGTTTAGGAAATTTATGGTAATGTGTATTTTAGGGTATATGATGTAAGGTTTAGGATTTAGAATTTAGGGTTATGGCTTATATTTTAATTTTTAATGTTTTTTAGTGTTGGGCATAGAAAGGGGTAGAGAATTTTTATCCCAATCTTACAGGCTGCTTCGCAAAACATATATGACAACATCGACAAACAAGCTACGAAAGGAGATTAAACTACTAAAAGACCATCGATAATCACAAATCAGAGTCGAGCGTTGTGAGGAAACTATTCACGAACGCAAAATTACCACTAAAGTAGGTAGAAATGTGCCGCAAGGCAGAGAAAAACGTGCTACAAAAACATATTAAAATAAAAAAAATTAAAATATTATAAAAGAAAACGAGAACTGAATATAAAAAATAAGGGAAAAGAATACCGACAATCGACGACCAGCACTAAAACTAACGCTACAGTCGATTAACGATCAATCAAGAATGAAGAAAAAAGAGAGCAACACAATTGATTTTTTTAATATGAGTACGTCAGTTTTATTAATCAATAAAGAAAATAATTCAAGATGAAAGTCTACAATGCAGGTAAACAAACATGATCCAGACATATTCCTAAAAACACGAAATTTAACATCTTTAGATCATAAATAGGACCAAAAAATAGTAAAAACTTAATTCAAAGACTCGAAACAAAGTAGATACAAAACAACACCAAAGTTCGACGATGAAGGTAAAAACCATCAACAAACAACATTAAAAAATACATATTATAGAATCGAGGCACGTTGACAATACGATTATTATCGCAACTCAATCACGAACAAGAACGGTGACTAAACTTGCATCTAGATCCAGCTCGAGGGTCCAAAATAGGGAGATCGACATGATAATCAAAGAACGTCATCTCGACCATTCGTGACGACGTCAAATCCAACCCTAATAAAAAAAAACAAAAAATGTGTTAAGAAGCAGAAAATATGTACCAATAGGTAGAGGAAAGTGTTTTATTAAATTAAAAGCACTAAAAACAAAAAGAACGAAACAAATGAATAAAAAAAGTGACTGACAATCGACAATTAACACTAAAATTAATGTCGTACACAGTCATAAAAGCTAAACAAGAATGAAAAAGAGCCGCGCTAGAAAGAAACAAAGCTTGAGAAAATTAGGGTATAGACCAATATATTTTTAGCAACGGAATTGAATTTTGAAAAAATAAAAGAGCGGCAGGAATTATTAATATAGCTAAGGATAGATAAGGGATGTTAGGGAACAATTGCATTTCTAAAAACTTTAAATTTTTATATATTTTAAATTTATTTTTATAATTTTTATTGATAATTTAATCTCACATGGTTAAAAATTTTATATTAAATATAAAAATTTATATCTCCAAACATTCCTGAGCATAATTCCAATGCGATTGAATAGAATTCAAATATCAAATTTTCAAAGATGATAGGTACCGAGTCAACATCTAGGACTGAAAGATTGCTTAAGCTACTTTCAAATGTTTTGTAGAATTTATGTTAATCATTTATGCGATATTTTGATGGATGAGTCTACCACGTACGACAAACATTGATGAATACCACTAACGATAAACATCAATGAACACCATTAATTTTTTTAAAAAATTAAAAATCTAAAGGAATAAAATTATAATTAAAATTATCTCTTAAAAATAAAAATTAAATTTAATAATTACTTTATATATTTTTAATAGGTTAGAATCAAATATACACAATTCTCCTAAACCCTAACAAAATTAATCTCTTACAAAAATAGAAATCAGTTTATAATTTTTTAATAGATTAGAATCAAATATACCCAATTCTCATATTATTGATTCTAATCTATTAAAAAATTATAAACTGATTTTTATTTTTTAAATAGGTTGATTTTGTTAGGGTTTAGGAGAATTGGGTATATTTGATTCTAACCTATTAAAAATATTATAAAGTAACTATTAAATTTGATTTTTATTTTTTAAGAGATAATTTTAATTATAATTTTAGTCCTTTAAATTTTTAATTTTTTTTAAAATAATAGTGTTCATCGGTGTTCATCGTTAGTGGTGTCCATCAATGTTCGTCGCCCGTCGTAAAATTTTCCTATTTTGATTGGTTAATGTTCACAGTATTCAATTTGAAATTGAATATTAAAATCTTAAAATTAAAATCTATGACTTTTAAATTCTTTGTTTGGAAGTCGGCGAGAGTTTGATTTAACGACGAGAAAATGATCCTGTTATTTTTATTTTTGATCAGAAAGACATTGTTTTTTATTTATTTTAGTTTCTAGTTCTATGAATATGTGTCGAGTTTGAGATTTTATATATGCAAAAAAATTTTACTTTGATATTCGCTCACTAAAATTATGTGTGCGATGCGGCCCAGTCTGAATTTATAAGGACAAAACTTTAGAGAACCGAAAGGGTAACTTGATTTTTTTTTTATTTCTGTGCATTTTTGTTTGTCAACAAATGCAAACGCAAGTAATAAGGGATACTTTTTTAAAAAAAAATAAAAGATAAATCTTAAAAGGTTAAAGACTTAGGCCCTGTTTGGCAATTAGCGGATAGCTGATAGCGGATTACATTAGCTGATAGCTGATAGCTGATTACATTAGCTGATTTGATTAGCGGATTGTATTAGCTGATTGTATAAAAGTGTTTGGCAAAATTAACTGATAGTTGATAGTTGTTTGATTATTTAAACAAGCAAAATGACATATAAGGACATGCTTATATTTAATACTTGTTTGAATAATTTATCAGTTATTAATATTTTGTATCTAATAAATATTAATTAAATTTGTAAAAATTATTTTTTAATATAAATTTCCTAAACATATTCGAAAGATTTATATATTAATTTATTATTTATATAATTATTAAATTTTTTATATGCACGTATAAATATGTGATAATAAAAAAATAGAATTAACTTACAAATGTCACCATATAAATTATTAGTAACAACAAATAAGTCTAATATTTAATATGTTATTATTTATATTAAAAAATATTATAATTTAATTTAGGTTATTTGGAGATTTTTGGTAATTGTTAAGGGTAAAAGAGTCATTACAACTCTAATATCAAACCTCTAATCTCAAAAAGCTCATATTAGGAGCTTTTTCAAAATTAGCTTTTTCACCCAAATCCGCTCTTTCAATCCGCTATTTACCAAACATCAATATTAGCGGATTTGACTAGTCAAACCTCTAATTATAGCTCAAACCTCTAATTTTTGCCCAAACCGCTATTTACCAAACAGGGCCTTAAATTTTAAATTTTATATATATATAGGAAATCACTAGCTTCTTTTAGTAAGCTAGTTTTAAAGGGGGATAAATCTTATATATGTGTTAGGACACTGTGTAAAATTTAATTACTTTTACACAGTTTTTAGACCGTTGGATGATGATAATTAATGGTTCAGATTATTTTCTTATCATTTTTTTTTCAAATGATAATCTCATCCATACATTTCACTCATCTAATGACCCTAGATTAGTGTAAAACTCTCTAAGTTTTACACGTCTTTTCCTAAGTGATAATTTTTCACATATTTTACTGTTAATTTCATCCATCTGTTTCACTCATCTAACGATCCAAAAAACATGTAAAATGTAGAGAGTTTTACACTGTGTAACTGGATCATATATATATAGGGATGGGATCATGTTACATGGTGTAAAACTCATTTAGTTTTACACTAATCTAGGATCATTAGATAAGAGAAATGGATTGATGCGATTAATAGTAAAAAATGTGAAGATTATCACTTGAGAAAAAAGATAAGGAAATAATCTGAGCGATTAATTATCATCATCCAACGGTCCAAAATTTGTGTAAAAATAATTGAGTTTTACACAGTGTAAGTTGATCCTAACCCATGTATATATATATATATATATATATATATTTCAATCCGTAATGTTATAGGTAAATTTTAATTTAGGTGCTAATTGGTAAATTGAAAAATCAAGTGTTCAAAAATTAAGTATTGGATGGAAGGATTATTATTTGATATACTAATACTGTATTTTCTTTTCTCCACTTTTTTATATATTCAATTAAAATATTAATTAGACTTGCTTGCAGAGAAAAAAAAAATAAATTATTAATTAAATATGTACGATAATGGATTAAACTTGCTTGCGGAGAGAAAAAAATCCTGCACCATATCAAATGATAATCACTTTATATAATTAGACTGATTGATAGGTATAAATTTTAAAAGATGAAATATTAAAAAATAAAATAAAATATATCTCAGGTATTTTACATAAAGTGAAAATTAGATCTTATATATTTCCTCACTTTTCATAGAGAAATACTACAAGATTGTTTTCGTTTTAGATTATCAAACATATTTTTTAAAAATATTATCAAATTGGTCTTAATATAATTAAAACATGAACATTTAATTCAAATGCAATTTTACAAAATTTAGAAAACAAATAAATCATGTTTTAATCTCATATTAGGTAAATATGTATATATGAAGCAAACTTAAAATAGTACCACATTTGTTAAGATTTGGTAATTGAAAAAATTGAATTAAAATTAAAATTTATATGTAATTAAAAGGCTTAATATAAATTAAATAAATGCTTAAATTATGCTTCTTCTGAACATTAAGTGCCTAAATTATTTTTTGGTAAAATAGGTGCCTAAAATTTTAATCGTTACAATTTTATGTGTCTAATAATTAACTGTCGTTAAAAAAATTATTAACTCATCGAAACATGACATGTGACACATTTATTTATTTTTAATTAAAAATAAAACAATTTTTTACCTAAAATTTTCATTTTTCCAAAAATCCCAAAAATCTCCAAATTTTACAAAACAGTCCATAAATCCCTAAAATCCCCAAAACTTAACCCCAAATCACCGTCGCTCTTGAGCCCACTCCTTTGATTGCCAGGCCTAGCTGGTCATTTTCCTCAACATTAGGCACTTATTTTTATCAAAAAATATTTTAGGCACCTAAAATTTAAAAGATATATAATTTGGACACTTATTTTTTATTAAGGCTTATTAAAATGTCAATTTTTGTGTATTATGTTATACATTAAAGCTCATATATATATATATATATATTAATATTAATATTTAGGGTAAACTACATAAATGACCACCATACTATTAGTAAAGTCGCGATTTGGCCACCTTACTTTTTTTCGAAGCAATTAAGCCACCATACAATTAATTTGAACTCAATTTGGACCCAAAATTTATCTGTCTACGCCTGTGGGATTCGAACCCAAGTAAGGTAAGGGGAGAAGCAGTGGCTTAGCCACTACACCAAGCACAAGTTTATGTTTTAAATCACTAATTTTAATTTTTTTTTATTTTTTTACATTCATTTTTTAATTACACATATATAATTATCAAATTGTTTTTTTAATATAATTAAAAAATCTCAATTAAATTCATTTAGCGAATCTAAACTCACAAACATAATTTAAATTAATTTATCTTGTGATTTGTGTTGTATTTATATTTATTTTAAAAAATAAATGTAGAAAAATATATAATAAATTAAAATTATTAATTCGATGATTATATATGTGAAATTAAAAAATATATAATAATTTAATTGAGGTTTTAGATTTGTTAAATGAAATTTTATTATAATTCAAAATTTTATTTTAAATATAATTTAACATATATATAATACTTTAATTGACATTTTAAATTAAATTAAAAAAATAATTTGATGATTATATATATGTAAAATTAAAAAAAATAAATGTAGAAAATAATAAAATAATATATTAAAATTAGTAATTTATTGCACAAACTTGTGCTTGGTGCAGTGGCTCTCCACCTACCATACCTGGGTTCAAATCTCACCATGCACAAGATGGAGAAATTTTGTTTTTTCTCCTCTAAGTAGGTGGTGACACGTGTCATCAGGTGTCACCACTTGATTGGGGGAAGAAAATAAAATCATTAAATCAAATATAAATAATTAAAATCCTCTAATAAGATGTTAACATGTGCCACCACCTAATTAAAGAATTAATTAATTTTATTAATTTAAAATTAAGACTAAATTAAAAGAATGTGTAAATAGAAGGGACCAAATGTGTAATTATATCTCTTTTTAACTGCCACGTCACCTTGTCCTTAGATTCTAACGGCAAGTGGTCAAATTGAGCCCAAATTAATAGTATGATGGCTTAATTGCTTCGAAAAAAATAAAGTGGTTATGTAGAACTAATGTTTTGATATAATAATTGAAAAATGTTTTGGACTAATTTGAAAAGAATTTAAAACTTGTTTTTAAGTCCAAACAACTTGAATTTATATTTGAGGTATTTTGAAAGGTTTTTGGCAAAGATTTTTCATGTTTTTAATAGCCAAACTTGTGATTTCACGTTACCAGTATCGATACGGTTGTACCCGTACCGATACCTTTTTGCCCCAGTTTAGCCACTGTCAAAACCCGTATCGATACGAGGGTTTAGTGTATCGATACGGATCGGGGTCGTTTCGATACGCCAGGTAAGCGTACCGATCCCATTTCAACTACCTCAACGGCTATTTCCCAACGGCTATTCAAATATGGACTCGTACCGATACGCCCTCAAGCGTATCGATACGCCTATGCTGGTAAGAGCCCAACGGCTAGTTCCTATGAAGGTCGCATCGATACCGTTCCACGTGTATCGATACTGGTAGCTGCAGAACAGCATTTAAGAAGGGAAATAAAGTCCTCAACGGCTCAAATTCATCCTCAACGGCTAGTAACGGCTACAAACTCATTTGGGAGTATAAAAGGGACCTCCAAGCATCAAGAGAAGACTAATGCTCATATTGTCAAACATCAAATGATCAAGAAATTGTCTTAGTGCTTAATTTGTCATTTCTTGTATAGACAAACGCTAGTGAGCCAAAATTGTCAAATTTGCTCAAGTATTTTAGGTTTTGGGTGAGTGCTTAAATTGTGCAAACAAACACCTATTAGAGGTTTTTAAGTTTGCTTATTGTTTCTCTTTGTAAAGAGGGTTTTGATCAAGGCTTTGGGTAGAAGCTTGATCGGTTGTAAGGGTTTCCTCCTAATCCTAGAAAAAGGGACGAATCAATAGTAGATTGATTGTGAAATCCTTAGTGGGGAGCTAAGGTAGTGGATGTAGACCTTGGTTAGAAGGTTGAACCACTATAAATCATTGTGTCTTATTTCTTTTTAGCTTCCTCAACCCTTTCACCAAAAAATCCACCTCTCCACCACTTGGTGAGCAATATTGGTTGATCAAATCGAGCCCCACACAACTCAACAATTGGTATCAGAGCTTGACTCAATCGAAGAGGATTAACATCCTATTGAGAAGATCCGGCAAGCTCGATCACTATTTCATCAACCGACTCAAATGGCACAATCAATCGACAAACCGCCTTTCTTTGACGGAGACCACTATGCCCATTGGAAGACAAAGATGAAATTCTTCTTGAAGTCAAGAGATTACAAGCTATGGGACATAGTTGAAGATGGTCCGTTCGTACCTCAAAGAAGTAAAGCGGAGTGGAGTGCCGACGATCGCAAGAAGATGGAGCTAAATTGCAAAGCCTTGCACATTCTATTTTGTGCATTTGGTCCATCCATCTATGAGAAGATGTCTTCTTGTGAGAGTGTCAAGGAGGTATGGGACAAGCTTGAAGTCACATACGAGGGAACTAATGAAGTCAAGGAGACCAAGATTGGGCTCCTAACCTTAGAGTATGAGAACTTCAAAATGGATCCGGAAGAGAACATCGAGAAGATGTTTGATAGGTTCTCCACAATCACCAATGGTCTTAAAGGATATGGAGAAGCCATCCCGGAGGAGAAGCTTGTTCGAAAGCTCATCTACTCACTTCCCGAGTCATGGGACTCAAAGAGGACCGCCATCATCGAAGCAAAAAATTTGAAGACTTTGAAGCTTGATGAACTCATGTGGTCACTCCTTACTCATCAAATCATGAAGAAGAACAAGGAGGATGAGAAGAAGAGGGAAGAAATTAGAGCTATGGGAGAGAAGAAAATCAAAGGGCTTGGCATCAATGCTAGTGCCATGGCTCTCAAATCCTCCACTTGCCATCATGTCTACTCAAGTGAAGAGGAGGATGAAGATGAAGAGATAGTTCATCTCTTCAAGAAGTGTGCCCCGTTCATGAAGAAAGCCTTGAGAGAGCTTGAACGAGAACCTAAAAGAAAGGAGAGGGCAAGCACTTCTAGCCATAAGAAGAAGGCATATGTGGCTACTTGGAGTGATGAAGACTCCACCGATGATGAACAAGCCTACCTTTGCCTTATGGCCATCGAAGAAGATTCAAGGGTAACTTCTAATTCATCTACTTCATGTTCTTATTCCTTTGATGAATTACAAGATGTCTATGATGATTTGGTTTTAGATTTTAAAAGCCACATTTTGAAAAATAATAAATTGATTTCAAAGTTAAAAATTCAAAATGATTTGCTTTCTAAAACCAAACTTGAACTTGAAGCAAAACTTGAAGAGTTTGAATTAAAATGTCTTGATTTACAAAAATTGCTTCAAAAAGTTCAAGAAGAAAAAGATTTGATTTTCAAAGAGCTTGAAAAGAAAACCAATTTTGGAAAATCAAATTTTTATGTTAGACAATCTAGTGTCCCTAGATTTATTAAAGGTAAATGGTTTAGAAGTGTTTGGGTCCCAAAAGGACTAACCACTTCAATTAAAAAGGATGACATTGAAAAATGGATTCCTAAGGGGACTAAAATTTGTGCTACTAATGTTCATGGATCCAAATCAATTTGGATACCAAAAATTACTTGATTGTCTATTGTAGGTGTGATGGAGATGATCAACAAGTCAAACATTGAGGGGGAGCTTCATACACACAAGGAAGAACACTTGAGGAAGGAAGGCTTCACATCCTCCCTTGGATTCAAGTGTTGGTAAAATTTCTAGTTGTTATGAATTATTTTGTCTTATTTTTAGTTTATTCAACTAGATGATCATATATGATGGACTAACTTTTTTGATGATGCTTTGAGTAAGGGGGAGCCATTTTTAAACCAAATTCTTATTTGTGTCAAAACTTTTTACCTCTATTGTTATTTTGAACTTAATGTCTTAAATTCTTTTTGATATAACAAAAAGGGGGAGAAATGGTATGGTTTGAAAAATTGAATTTTCAAATGAATAAGGTGGAGCTTTATTTGAATTCATACATCATCTCTTATTCACATTTTTAAAGTTTAAGGGGGAGAATCCCAAACAATTTTTCAAGTTAGTTTTATTATATCAAAAAGTGGGAGATTGTAGAACTAATGTTTTGATATAATAATTGAAAAATGTTTTGGACTAATTTGAAAAGAATTTAAAATTTGTTTTTAAGTCCAAACAACTTGAATTTATATTTGAGGTATTTTGAAAGGTTTTTGGCAAATATTTTTCATGTTTTTAATAGCCAAACTTGTGATTTCACGTTACCAGTATCGATACGGTTGTACCCGTACCGATACCTTTTTGCCCAGTTTGGCTACTATCAAAACCCGTATCGATACGAGGGTTTAGTGTATCGATACAGATCGGGGTCGTTTCGATACGCCAGGTAAGCGTACCGATCTCATTTCAACTACCCCAACGGCTATTTCCCAACGGCTATTCAAATATGGACCCGTACCGATACGCCCTCAAGCGTATCGATATGCCTATGCTGGCAAGAGCCCAATGGCTAGTTCCTATGAAGGCCGTATCGATACCGTTCCATGTGTATCAATACTGGTAGCTGCAGAACAACATTTAAGAAGGGAAATAAAGTCCTCAATGGCTCAAATTCATCCCCAACGGCTAGTAACGGCTACAAACTCATTTGGGAGTATAAAAGGGACCTCCAAGCATCAAGAGAAGACTAATGCTCATATTGTCAAACATCAAATGATCAAGAAATTGTCTTAGTGCTTAATTTGTCATTTCTTGTATAGACAAACACAAGTGAGCCAAAATTGTCAAATTTGCTCAAGTGTTTTAGGTTTTGGGTGAGTGCTTAAATTGTGCAAACAAACACATATTAGAGGTTTTTAAGTTTGCTTATTGTTTCTCTTTGTAAAGAGGGTTTTGATCAAGGCTTTGGGTAGAAGCTTGATCGGTTGTAAGAGTTTCCTCCTAATCCTAGAAAAGGGGACGAATCAATAGTGGATTGATTGTGAAATCCTTAGTGGGGAGCTAAGGTAGTGGATGTAGACCTTGGTTAGAAGGTTGAACCACTATAAATCATTGTGTCTCATTTCTTTTTAGCTTCCTCAACCCTTCCACCCAAAAATCCACCTTTCCACCACTTGGTGAGCAATATTGGTTGATCGAATCGAGCCCCACACAACTCAATATGTTAAATCACGACTTTATCAATAATATGATGGTCATTGTAGTTTACCCTAATATTTATATTTTTTTTTTAAAAAATAAAATAATAGTTATAGGGCCATTGAATAGCTATGGAAGATTGAACATGGCCCCTTTTCTTTATTTTTGGTGGCCTGATTATCCCTTTTTTTTTAGCCGTCCCCTACAAATAATATGAAAATGTCACATTTAATGCTATTTATCCATCTAACTCCACAAATTGACCGTCCAAAATAAAAAAAAAAATCAAATATATAAGTATACATTATTTAAATCCTAACCTTTTATATTATTATATTTTATAAGAATAATAATAATGTAGTTGACGATACGGATAAATAAGTTGGTATAGGATAAGGATAGTTTAGAGTTTGTAATTTGACCAAATCAATTAACAAAATGGTGCGCATGGAATGTGACACATTCACCGCCAAGCATGCATGCTAAGACCACAAATTATATTATTTTTTATTAATTATTCTTTCGATTTTTTAGTATTTTGTCATGATTAATTTAGACCGACTCGCGTCGCACATTTAAATTTGATGAGTGAGTCTCTCAACGGGGATTTTCTACATACACAAAGCCTCGAATTCGAGACCTACTTAAACAATATCAAGCTACTTACCACTTGGTCCAACATTGTTATTATTATTTCTAATTCAAAGTATAAACCCATATCAATGATTATTTTTTATATAAAAATATCTTAATTAATATGTTGCCCGCACGAGGACTGAATTGAATCAATCGGTGTATAAAGATGTAGGACCATAATTGATTAGTAATGTGCCAAGCCAAACAAAACACAAAGTTGTGTTTGATAGTGATGTAATCTATATATGTATGTATTCCTCATCTTTTATTTGTAATAATTAGTCGCAAGTTTGGTTAGGGTTTGCTCTATTATTTGTTGTCATAGACAGGGATGAAACTATATATTGTTTTGAGTAATTGTACTCAATATTTTGTATTAATATATATATATATATATATATATAAATATAACTATAATTAATAATTTGAACCCCAAATTTTAATTATTCAAACTTTATTCTTCTCTAATTATTTATACTTTATCCTTTTTTAAGTTTGATTTCTGAAGCAGTTTCTGATCATGGGCATAAGATACTCTCAACTAATTACATTCGATAGGGTTCCTAATCATAGTTTGATGGAACTCTTCGAAGGAAAAAAAAAAACACAAGTTCAAGCTTTATTTGTTGGGTAAATTACTATTAAATTTTACTCTTAAATATATTTTGGTATTTTTTGTCACTAAGGTTTAGACATCAGACGTTTTTTTTTTACTTTTAAACTTTAAAATAGTCGTAAGTGGTGATCGTTCGGTCTTAAATTAAGATATTAGGGTTGGAGTTTTAATATTTGTGGTCAGATTTTAAAGTTTGATAATAGATTTTATGATCCATGATTTAAAATTTAAGAGTTAAAATTTATAACCCTTAAAAAAGATACGTGATAACTTTAGAAGTTTACTTGTGAAAAAAAAATCTTTCCACTAACAACGTATCGAATAATTACCCATAGGCCATAGCATATATTAACATACAGTTATTTATTTTCAACGGCTATAATTAGTCTTGGGTGTAAATTCCATAAAAATATCTCTCTCTCTCTCTATATATAACCGATTTCTAAAGTGTCTAAGGCCCAACTAAAATTTTCTTGGCCCAGAAAAGAAAAAGAAAGGCCGTATATTTGTTATGGAATTAGGAAGGGTTTATTAGTTAGTGCAACAACAATAGAAAGATCCAGAAAGCAGAGAGATCAGAGATGTCGATACTGTGGGAAAAGAGCCAGACCTGGCGGTGGCTGGTGAGGCGGACAAGGGATTCCAAGCCCTTCTTCTTGGCCTTCGCAACCATCTGCGGCGTCGTTCCCGGCGTCATTGGTTACGGCGTCATGCAACTCACCAACTCCCGCAACCCTCAGTTGGAGGCCCAGCTCCGCCAAAACGCCCGCCCCGAATCCATCGTAATCGCTCTTCCCCTCTTTTACTCTCCACTTCCATCCATTTTTAAATCATCGATTAGCAATTGATTCCATGATTGCCCGCCTGATTCGTTGAAACATCATAATTAATTTCATGGATTTTGACCAGATGATGGGGAGAGTGAACCAAGAGCGATTAGCGGAGTACCTTGGGGAGCTCCAGCGGAAAGAGGATACGAACGATCGATATGTTGCTGCTTTGAAGGGGGAGACCTTGACCAGGACTCCTTACCAGAGAATTCAGCCTGTTCCTAAGCAAAACCCTGAAGCTGGAAATCAACAGAAGAACACCACCGCCGGCAAGGCTTAGGCTTGGCCGTTTACCTTGGTTGCTGTTAGTTTTCTCACTAAACTTTGCACTGGTTAATATAATCCATGGGTGATGTTTTTGAAATACTGTAAATGTTCCTTTCAGCTCACAGATTTATGATTATGTTTATGTTTATGCTTGCTGATTCATAATAAGATTGTTTGGACTTTGAATTGAATTGTAGGAATCCGAAACCAAAGTAAGAACCATTTGAATTAGATACCATTTTAGTTATTTACTTTTATTGTTGTGTTTACCTCTGGATTTTATTCTTCATTGCTCCTTCATGGTATAAAGTTTTGAGTTTTACTTGTTCAATGGTTTGTTATGAAGATTCGACCTTCGGAGCCGTTTATGGCTTCATTGTTCATACCCCAGTTTAATTTGTTTGCAACTTAGCATGATTAATAATAGACCTTGTGAAATAAGATTTTGGCTTTCCAGGCCTGTTTAGGTGTTAAAGGTTAAGCTTATTAGAATACAATAAAATTTCTAATTGAACATTTTTAGTTTGAATTGTAACTGCAAATTTCACCATTTGCAAATAAATGCAGTTTACTGTGTTCTCCCTGTTTGTCAGATCAAACAATTCATTTGGTTTGTGAAATGGATTCAATGGGAGTGTACCCCTTTTTAGGTTAAGTTACTCTACGATATACTTAGAAGAAGAAAATTAGGCCTTTTACTTTAATTTGATTTGAGAAAAACTTGTACACAAGCTGTGTAAACTATAAGTTTGTTAAGTTTAGGGTTTATGGGTTTAAGTTGTATGGTTTAGGATTTAAGATTTAGGATCATGGTTTAGTGTTTTAGGGTCAAGGATTTAGATTTTAGATCCTATCATTTAAATAGGAAGAGTTGTGTAATTTTTTTACACATATTGGGTATTGAAATATAATCTATTTAATTTTTATGTGGATAGAAATTGAACTATAATTTTTATAGGAGTCATCATTTTGCAATTATTGAATGATTAAATCATAATTTTATTATTTTAAAGGGTCAAAATAAAAATCGACGATGTACTAAAAAATTTATATTTTGTAGAGCAACATGCACGATTCTATTATCGTGCCCTAGCATAAATTCATGTCGTAAATTGATGCTCTATATGCAATGCAATGAAATGAAATGTGCTTAAACTATGTAGCTTCTCCAATTAATTGCAAGTCCTCGAGGTTTGATACTCGGTTTGAGTTCAATTCAATATCAATTTTTAAGTTTGAGATTCAAGCAAATTACTCGAGCTTGTTTGTGATTTTTGTATTAGAATTTGAACTCAACTTAATTTAATTCTTAATTCATTCATACTCTGTAATATATGTAGTAATAGTATAAATGTAATTTAATAATATATATATATATATTAAAGTTGAAATGCTTGATTAGGCATTGTGGTGCTCGAATATATATATTAAAGTTGAAATGCTTGATTAGGCATTGTGGTGCTTGAATTTAATTTGTAATTTAAGGGAGGCAACAGGTGGGTTTGTGTTCATCTTAATCTTGACTTGAAATTTTAAAATTTCAATCTGAGTCGAGTTTAGTATATTTTATTTCCCCTAAATTTGATTAAATCCAACCTATATTGAAAATTTAATAAAAATATTAAATATAATATATAATAAAAATATAAATATTAATAAATAAACTAGTCCAGGTAGGGGAGTTTTCACCTCAAGTTCAATCTTTTTTTAAAACAAGACACGATCTGATCTGAATTCGTTTTTTTTAAATCTGCATGTATCGAGTCGGGATCCGACTGAGTGGAGTAATTTTGCCAACCTTACATAGAATTTTACCCTATTTTTTAGTTAAAGGTTAATTTATATCTTAGATTACTAAACTCAACATCTACTCCATAAACTTTTAATTTAATTATATCATTTAATTTTTATTATTTATAAACTAAATTATTTATATTGAGACTATTAAATAATTCGAATGGGAAAATCTAAAATTGGCACTTTCATTTAACAAAATTTTCACATATCATTAATAACTAATATTTAATTAGAAATTTAAATATTCTTTATTAGGATTATGAGTAAGAAATTTAGTTATTTTTTTAATTTATTTAAATAAAATGTTTGAGAAAATCCTTATAGAAAATTATTAAAATTATCGATTAAACATTATTCGAGGATGATATATGAAAAATATATTAAAGGTTTAATTTCAATTTTTTCGTTAGAATTATTTAACAATACTAGTATAAGTGACTTAGTTTATTAATAATAAAAGTTGAATGTTGTAATTTGATTAAATAAAAAAATTGTGACGTAAGTGAAAATTATATTAAATTAAGTGATCTAAAATGTAAATTACTCTGTAATTAAATATCAATCTTTTATAAAATTTAATCAAACTTATTTTATTTATAACCTTAGAATTTAAACTTCTGACTTTATTTAAAAATAATTCGTTCATTTTATTATTATTATTATTATTATTATTATTATTATTATTATTATTATTATTATTATTATTATTATTACTTCAAGGCGATAAGAGTATGAATAGGAGTGTAAATATATAGAGCTTTCGACGAACCGTTCGTATAACGTTCGTTTACTATGCTAAATAAACGAACATGAACAAATTTTTATGTTTGTTTAATAAACGAAAGAACACGAACAGAGACGCGTGTGGTTCGTTTATGTTCACGAATAAGCTCGTTTATAAGCTTATTTATAGGATGAAGATGCTTGTGGATGTATCTAAATACTGCTTTTTTGTTGTTGCTAAGGATGTTATATAAGTTAATGTTGAAATGTAGATTTTATTTTGTTGTTTATTTATTTATTTATTTATTTATTTATAATTTAGTTAATATTTCTGAACATATAAACGAACATGTTTCTGAATGTATAAACGGACACGTTCACGAACACTTAAATAAACATGTTCACGAACACTTAAACGAACATGTTTGTGAACACTAAACAAACGGATACGAACACATTCAAAAATAAATAAACAAACTCGAATACAATATTAAAAATTTAAACAAACACGAATCAAACATAAACACCATTAAAAATAAACAAACGAACATAAACATAGTATTTTTACACCCCCTAAGTATGAACATGTGGACCTCAATAGAGAACTTTCGACCCGGTCCAGCAAAGCGAAAGACCATATGCCACTCGGTCCAATCCCTTAGGCCTCTGGGCCTTTTGACACACTACAACGATTTGCCTTTAAAAGAAAAACCAGTTTTCAAATTCATGTTCTAGGGTTTCTAATTTGAATCTAACGCTTTGCGATTGGGTGCAACAGAGCCAAATTAATTGATCATCCACTTCAATTTTCGATTCTCTCTCTCTCCCCGTTACCGTAAAACACCCTATATATTTCCTCGAGGTAACTTTTAATCATGTTCTCTCTCAATTACATCTATTCCTACGATCGTTTCCTACAAAAGCCCCTAAATTTTCTCTGGCCTCTCTTTTAACGATCCTATTCCTAGGGTTTTCTGTTTCTTGTTTCAATTCTAACGATATTTTATTAATTTCTGCTATTATTGATTGTGTGCAGTGATATTTCGAGAATGTCTCGGGTTTATATCGGGAATTTGGACCCTCGGGTTACTGAGAGGGATCTCGAAGATGAGTTTAGGATTTTCGGCGTCCTCCGCAAGTAAATATAATTTTATTTTTCTGAATTAAGGGAAAAATGATTTTTTATAGAGACCTGAATAATTATGTGTTTTGTTAGATGGTAGCAGTGAAGCTTTTTGGGATTTTTCGTGTGACACTAAAAAATGTTTACCTTTTGTTTTGATATATATATATATATATATATATATATATATATATATATATATATATATATATATATATATATATATTGTTTGATTGGTTGCTGATGGAATGAATTCAGTGTTTGGGTAGCTCGAAGGCCACCAGGATATGCATTTATAGAGTTCGATGACCGCAGGGATGCTTTGGATGCAATCCGTGAATTGGATGGTGAGTATACTTCTATTCCAATATTTACCATGAATCTTGTTGTTTTCGGTGTTCAATATATCCATTTGTAGCATTTCTCAAATCTTGCAATTGGCTTTTGCTTGATTATTCCATTAATCAAAGCTTTGATATGCATGTTAATTGTTAAGAGAGATGTCTTATATGATTCTTCTTAGTATTTTCACAAGCTGGGAATTGTTTACTAGGTTTTTCAGTCTTCTGTTTAGTTTATTTGAACAAAAATCCTCGCCCCCCTATGCCCTACACTAAAAAAAACTAAAAAAATTAAATTTTGAACCCTAACCCTGAATTCCACATTCTAAACCCTAAAAATACACCTTACCGTGATTCTCTAAACCCTAACCATAAGCCTTACTTTAAATCCTAAACCCTGAACTCACATTTTAAAAGTTGGGTACCAAAAGAGGCATAGTTAAGGGGCAGACAATTTCCATCCAATTTATTGTGGCTGTGTATCCAATAAATTAAGTCTAAGTTCTTTGACTCTGTGGCAAATGTATGGCTGCTTAAAATCAATGATGGATTTCTGATCTATCCTGCATTACTAACCCAAAATTTGCTTACTGTTTTTATTTTTCTCCTTGAAGGCAAGAATGGTTGGCGTGTGGAACTTTCTCATAACTCTAAAGGCGGCGGGGGCGGTGGAGGTCGTGGTGGACGTCGTGGTGGGGGTGAGGATTTGAAGTGTTATGAGTGTGGTGAACCTGGTCACTTTGCTCGTGAATGCCGTTCACGCATTGGTTCACGTGGCGGCCCAGGTAATGGGCGACGTAGGAGCCCCAGTCCTCGTCGCCGTAGGAGTCCAAGTTATGGATACGGGCGCAGGTGTGTTTAACGTTCTTACATATATACATTAATTATGTTTTAGTCTATAGGAGGAGGTGCTGAATCAGGTTTGCAAAGGTGCCTGTACTATGCAATGGCACCATACATGTTATGCCATTTCTTATGCTAAGCAAATGCTTTTTCCACTTACTGGCTATCAAATGAATGATCGTTAAGTGAACATAGGATGCCTGGATATATATATTTTTGGTTGTATAATTGAGGTAAAATCGAGTTGTGCTTGTGCCCTACTTATTTGGGAATCCATAACCTTTGACATTTTTTAAGCCTGGTGTGCTTGAATATATATTTAAGTCTGAATAATAAGGTTTATTATTTTAACTAAACTCTTTTAGCTTGTGTGGATTGTTATGATTGGTCATCTGAACAAGTGTATGCAGGCTACTGGAGAGATTTACTTGCCATTTTTACCTGCTTATAAATCTTTTATATCACGTGTCAGGAGCTACAGTCCACATGGGAAAAGATCTCCTCGGCGTCGCAGCATATCACCTCGTCGTGGTCGCAGCTACAGCAGGTCACCTCCATATCGTCATGCTCGTCGTGATTCACCTTATGCTAATGGGTAAGTCATGTGCACTGAATTACTTTAATCATCAGATCTTATTTTTGATACTTGCAATGTAGTTCCATATTTAACATGCTTTGCTTAAATTCTTTTGCACAGATTAAAGCCGGACCTGAACTGAGCAAATCTGGAATGATATCTAGGGAAAATATTATGTAATACTGTAGTATGAGTAGTTCGTGTGAGCAAAAGAGATTTATGTTATGTTCGTTTCGTGACAATGGGCTCGTAAGAACTTATGGTTTTGCATGGCTTCTTTCTCTGCAAAGTGTTTCAGCTGCCAAAACAGGTGCCCTGGACACCATTTTGTGATGGTTTGTTGTAAGCAGCATATGAAACTGGGAAGTCCTTTTCTTGCTTCATGTCGTTATCTACTTTTATTTATCTGTTACCTTTTTATATTAACTTAGTTATTATGGTAAGTTTGTTTTTCTTTGATAGATGATTCTAAAGGGTTTTTATGTTTTTTCTTGGTTTGTGATTTTGAAGTAAAACAGCATCCTTTCGCCTCTTTACTGCATCTTAGTGCACATGGTTTCCTCACTATTGCTTCTCTGCACCACCTCTTCTACTTGTCGTCGCTCCTGCATGTTGTAGAAGCTTGAGTTACATGTTTAAGACGATGAAGCTGTTAATTGGTCTACTATTGTTAGCTTCTCTGCTATTCGTCATCTACTTGTATGATTGCTTCATATTCAGCCCAAAAGTGAATTGTGCAAGGCCCCTTCTTAGTAGCGCATCTTCAACAAAGAGTTTGATCTAGCTTTGACCTTTTTCTTCCGTTTGCTTAGAGACATATTTGGCGTTGATGGTATGGAATGTTTTATTTTCTGCGTTGTCAGCATGGACGCTGCAGCAACATGCTTAATGATCATCAAAGCAATGGATTATTTGCTAAGCTCCGAAGGTAAGTAATTGAGAGTAAACACCCATCTTGTTTAGCTGCCTTGTTTTCCATCAATCTAATTTGCTAGTCTGTTGTGTATAATTGCTTGTCCATACCGGTGCCTAATGCCAGTCTTTATGTGCCTGATATGTGTAATGGTTAATGGTTTATGGTTTAACTTACCATTCAGGTCCATTCCTCCCTTGTAAATTTGATTGCTGTGTGTTACATACACTAGTGGAGATTATAGTCTAATATAATATAATGGTAGATGTAGTTCATAGTTATCTTTGATAACCAATTATTTGTACATTCAATCATTTGGATGTGCAACTGTTCAAATTTCAGCTTGAATGCTCTCTTCATTTTCCTTTTAAATATACCTTTTTTTTAGTGCAAGAGAGTAAAGAATGAAAAATAATGGGAAGGCAATCCAAGTGTAGAAGCTATAAATTGATAAAATGTATTTACACCATATAATTTCTTCCAAAGGAAACGCTTGGCCGTTCTAAACAAAGTCCCTAAATGCTAAAATCCAGAGCTTTTAAACCAAACAACCACCCACCATGGTTCATTGGAAAAGGAATATGTGTATGCCCTTTTCATTGAATAAACTTAAGTAGCAAATTTACCTTGACTAAAATCATCTTTTCTTTTTTGGTGCGATGCCCTTATGTAAAAAAAAAGTTTAGGCTTATGGTTTAGGGAACTAAAGGTAGGTTGTATTTTAGGGTTTATGGTTTAGAATTTAGGGTTTAAGTTTAGAAATTGATTTTTTAGTCTTGGGGTATAACAAGAGTCATTCAAAACAAAACTATAATTTATAAAGGATTCATAAATCCATAATTTGACCAAGTCTTTCAACTCACAACCACTTGCAGTGGATGCCCGGTAAGCGTGTTGTTATGGTCAAGTCTTCGTCCAAGACAAAAAGAGACGGCTTTGATGTTAATAAGTGGAAGGCATATGGTTGAAGATAAGCCAATTCCCAAACATGGGCACAGAGGAGAAGCTTGAATTCCTTGACATACTCAAAGAATCTCTATCAATTCCCTACAAACACACCAGCTTCATCATCTTCATCCTGTTTGCCTCCCTCCCTTTCCTCTTTCTTTCCGTTTTCTTTGAGTTCATCCTCCAGAAAACACTGTTTGATACCTTCAATTTCATCTCCTCACCATCTTCAGATTACTCCTACTTTGACTGGGTCAAGGTCGGTGTACCTGTTTCTAAGGGGCACCTCTTTACTGAATGGATTAAACTCTGTTTTCTTTACTTGGGACCTTGCTATCTCCTGGGGCTCATCAGCATCATTATGACTGTTAATGCAGCGTCCATGATATATGCAGCGGAGAAACCAATCAGCTTCAGACAAAAACCGAGGTTGAAAGGTCCTTTCATTACATCGGTTTATGTTCTTCTCTTGTCCACTTGTATTCTGCTCGGATTAGTTGGGGTTGTCTCCAACTGGTATATTCTGTCAAAGGGCTTTGTTAGAGACTACTATTACTATTACAACTACAACTACTACTACTCTTACTATGATACAATTGACTACTTTGTGGAGTCATTCATAACCATCTTCCATGTTGTTGTGTTCATAGCATTGCTAATCAAGTACTCAGAGTGGAGTGCAGGATGGAACACGGCTCTTGTGATCTCGATATTGGAGGAGACATATGGGATCGAAGCATTTGAAATGTCGGCTTATTTCGGAAGGGGTAGTACGCAGCGGGGACTTCGGTTGATGCTCGTCTTCGCTGCATGGGAAATTGTCTTGAGGTTGCCTTGCCTTTTTGGGAAGTGTAGTGAGAGAGTTGGGGGCATGCTGTTCATCTACGGAAGCACCACCTTGATCTGCATAGGGAACTTGATGAAATGGATTGTTTTGGTGGTCTATTTCTTGGATTGCAAGAAACGGATTTTGGAGAAGAAAGTGGATGAGGAAGTTGGAAGAAAAGATGTTGAACTTGTCCATGTTTAAGTCCTTAAAACTCCTTAAAAGGATAAATGTTTGCAGTTGTTTTGTTGATGGGAATCTAATACAATAATTAAGATGTATTTTATTTTCAATTTCAATTTTGAAATTATGATCTACTAAACAAGAAAAAAATTTACTTGTTTCGCTTGAAATAGATTTCAGAAAATAAATTATATTTACTAAAGATTTTTTTTTGGAACTTTAGCAGTCTTTCCTTTTTTTTTTACTCTAGTAACCGCAACTCAGGCGATTCTATCGTTAGACACTTTAAAATTAGGCAAATCGGTTATACCGGTAGCTTGTAATTACAAAATTTGTTACGATGCATTTATATAATTTGTTACAGTAAGTGTAAGAAAAATTGTAGTTACTGAAAAACTTATCATGGTAGTACATTTTGTAACGACCTTAAACCTTAAATGATTACTTTATATGTTACAAATCTCATGAGAAATTCGATACTTACACAATGTATCACAATACCTACATAATTATTTACACATAATATAGTAAAAACGTAACTACCGAAAGTATCACCCCATATCTCCAAATCTTAAAACAACTTAACTTATGGTAAGAAATTGTGTAACTACCTTAACTCTTAAAAGATTACTAGATATGTTAGAAAACACATGATAAATACGATACTTACAAAACATCTCATAAAACCTACATAAAATATTTACAAAACATATACTAAAATAGGTAATTAGTGAATTTATTACTTCATATCTTCTAATCTTAAAAAAACCAAACTTATTGTAAGAAATTTTAATTCAATTCAAAAAGATTTCTTTTTTCCAAAAATCGAATGTTGAGGACATTACAAATGGAAACACTATCTGTTCTACTCAAGCCAAGGGAGGAATGACAATGAGTGGTCGGAAGTAATGGACCACTCCCATTGAATGAATTCTCCTCTCAAGCATTGTTGTCTAAGATCCTTGAATGAAGCAATAACCCGAAAACATCTACCACCTGAAGACTATTTTGATATCAAAGTATGGGATGACATTTGGACCCAAGCCAAGGATTACCGCCACACTAGGGGGCAAGAAGATGAAAGTGTGTGGACAAGTGAGCAACTTTCAGTCTTAACCAAGCTATGAAGATGAAAAAGTACGATAAAGGAGACACTTGGTCTAATCTTTACCAAGAAAGACATACAAAGGATGACAAAAGAAAAGTTCGTGCTCAAGAAAGCCGACCCAAGCCAAGATCAAAGTCACCAACACGTGAGCCCGGATCGACAAAAGGGCTATAAGAACTCTTCATCCAAAGCAACGTAAACGAAGAAAGGAAAGTTTATGCTCGAAGAGCCAACGTAAACCAAGTTAAAAGTTATCAAAGTTGAAACCAAAAGCGAAAACGCTAAATCAAAAAGCGCGAGCTATGAGAATTCTTCATCCAATTGGACCTCTACTTAGATTAATCGGAAGTGCGCACCAACACAATGCAAAGGTGCAAGTTGATCCGAAACTACACTTAATGAAAGGCGAACACCCAAACAATAGATAATTTAAAGCGATCCAAGCATATACACATCAATCAGTACTTGATAATCCTCAATTCGGGGCCTATGTCCCCTTTCTGTCATAACCACGGGCCGTAGCCTTCATTTCAGGACCTACAAGACCACTTCGATCATACATGGATGAATGAATTTGTCTTCATAATACATTCCGCCTATCAGAGTTAACCTTTCTTCAAGGATTGCCACACTTCTAATGCTTGATCGAGATCAAAAACGAACGAAGGATGGGGCACAATGAGTTAATGAGCCAAAGAGAGCCACCCTCAAATTGGGTAGAAACTAGGTATGAGAGTCTCTTCTCTCGGAAGCTTGATAGCCCAAAAAGGTTTTCACATGTATGCCCTTTACAACATTCGTGACTTTTTGAACAAAAAATGCCATTTGAGTCAATACTTTTTCAAAAACTCGCAACTAGATTTTCATAAATATCACTTGTCATGATTTTTCAAAATGTATATGTGTACATAATACAATTACTTTTCCAACAAGAATCTCACACTCTATATCAATACAAAAGATTTCTCTACATTTCTTCACGAAGAATTTCAAAAGTACAGGGACCGACAGCAAGCGTGCCAACCAATTATACAAAAGACAATTTTGACTAAGGAAAGCATACAAGAGTTGACCTCCCCCTAAAGAGGTGACATTTCACAAGAAGATGGTCGAGCCCACGAAAAGTTGGGGGCATTATTATACAAGACGACACTAATCATTTGATCAGTTTACAAGACAAAAAAAAACAAGACCAAGCTGTCAATATAGCTAGAAGGTCACGGGGCATCCCTTTAAAGTCAACAGGGCCAATTGCATTACATGACATTCATATCAACATTAGTGCACACATCATGCATTCACATCAAACATCAACATCATACATCAAGTTAGATACACCCAAACTAAGCGCATATACCTCATTCATATATGAAGCAAACATGTCAAAGACGATAACAAATTGACGAACAAAAAACCATATCAACCCACCAAGAGGGACAACTACAACACCAACTCTTATTTGCTTCAGATCTCGTTCTACTGTTGATTGTAGCTGATCTCTTCTATTTGGATCTTGGTGTATCGTTAATGGTATAACGATCCCCTCCTCTTCAGGTTTTATCTCACCATTGATGGTGTAGCAGACCTTTGATCATGCCTCTTCGTCAGAGTCGTAGCTTGGTCAACCCTTCTATTTGGATCTTGTCTTACCGTTAATGGCGTAGCGGATCTTCAGTCATGCCTCTTCGTCGAAGTCGTAGCTTGACCACCCCTCCTCTTCAGGTTTTGTCTCACCGTTGATGGTGTAGCGGACCTTTGATGATGCCTCTTCATCGGAGTCGTAGCTTGATCAACCCTTCTATTTGGATCTTGTCTTGCCGTTAATGGCGTGGCGGATCTTCGGTCATGCCTCTTCGTCGGAGTCGTAGCTTGACCACCCATTCTCTTCAGGTTTTGTCTTACCGTTGATGGTGTAGCGGACCTTCGGATCATACCTCTTCATCAAAGTCGTAGCTTGCTCTCCAATCTATTCCTTCGGATCATGTCTCTTCATCAAAGTCGTAGCTTGATCTCCAGTACTCCTTCGGATCATGTCTCTTCATCAACGTCGTAGCTTGATCTCCACTACTCATTCGGATCATTTATTACCCCATATCTCCTAATCTTAAACCAACCAAACTTATGGTAAGAAATGTTGTAGCTATCTTAAATCTCAAAGGATTACTCTATATCTTAGAATACGTATGATAAATACGATACCTACAAAGTATCTCACAATACCCACCTAATACTTTACGTAAAATATAGTGAAAATCTTAACTACCGAATTTAGTACCCCATATCTCCTAATCTTAAACCAACGAAACTTATGGTAGGGAATTGTGTAACTACCCAAAAGCCTAACAGATTACTCTATAGGTTACAAAACGAATGAGAAAATCGATACCTACAACATGTTTGACAATACCTATAAAACTCCTTACCTAAGTTATTGCGAAAAAGATAACTACGGAATTCATTACCCCATATCTCCTATCTTTAATCCAACCATACTTATAAAGTAATCATTTATGTTGCATCAATACCTTTTCTCTATATTGGTACTATTCATGCTGCAGCAGTTCTTTTCATTTTGCACCGATACTGTCCATGTTGCATCGGTACAGTTCATGTTGCATCTGTACTGTTCATATTGTATTTGTGTTGGTCTAGTTATGGGAATTTTTTAAACCATTTTAGAACAAAACATTGGAATATAATACAATAAATAAGTGATATTCTACATCTTACAAAATATAGTACCATTGAAAACCAAAAACATCCATAATTACATGAGATTACGTGCTGAAACATACATAAATAAACAAAAAGTATCAACGAATGATATTTCCACATCATCGATACTGAAACATCACCCGAAACCAAATATAAAGTACCAAAATAACCAAAGTATTATTAGCACAAGTCATAACAACTAACAAAGTATTTACTGCAAAACATTAAAACCAACATAATAAACTTAATTAAGCATCAGACGATAGTCGTGGGGTAGTCAAGTCCGGAGAGGGAGCAACAAACTGAGTAGGTATTGTATCCAACCGAGCAACAACAACAACACGAAGTTCCTCAACTTGAGTTTGTATGGCCAATTGTTGATTGTGAATGTCGGTAAGTCTCCCATCAAAATGAGATTGCATAGCTGCAAATCCCATATCAAATGCCTCCATCATGACATTAAAGTGTGGAGGAAGGGCAGCCTCAGCGAAACTACCATCAAAATCATTATGAGGGTTATTAACAGGATCGTCAACAACACGCAACACATCCTCTAAGGTCTCATTTGCCGGTCTTTTCCCCTTTCTCTTTCACTCAATTCCTACAAGCTCAAAATGGCATTTCTTTAAAGTTTTTAGATTTATGGGGGTTGCCAAAAGAATACCGACATCTAATGAGCAATCAATACCCTCTTTTATGAAAATGTTACTAAAAATACAATCGTAAACAAGAGTTTCAATACGCCTGGTGGTTGCATAGTTAACAGCATCAACAAGTTTACTAAATATTATCTGGGCAAGATTGATTCGTTTAGCATTTTGGAAGTAGTGTAGCCACCAAATGTCTAAGACTCTAAAAGAATAGTACTTTCCGAACGATGGTCGAAACCACCATGAAACCATAAGGTGCAACAACCTATCAAGGGTATCTAATTGGTTGACACTAGTGTTTGTAAATAAGTGAGTCTTAACCGATGCTTTTTATTGTCTTCACCTACATTGTCTAAGCCAAGATGCTTAGCGATAACATCAGCATTAAGCAAGATAGTTTTGCCCATGACGTATAACCTAATAACAAATGTATGTTTTCCTTCCTTGTCTAAGACACATATAACATTCGAATAGAACACCCTAACTAAAACATGAAGTACATGAGGACTAAGTTTGAAAGTGATGGTGAACTTCCATGACTTAAGAACCGACAAATATTTGAAATTTAAAGTCCTATCAGTCAAGGTTGCAACATAAGGAATTCACTCCTCTTTGAAGGAAAAAGATTTAAAGTGAATAACAAACCAACTAAGCAAATTGAAGCGTTTCTCAACCTCCGCATTCGTTACAAATATCACCAAACCTAATCCTTAAACTATATGAAAATTGATGCGTTTCGGTATACTAAGTAAACATTATTAAACTCTTAATTTTAATCCCTCAAAATTATTATTAAAGCCTCACCTTTTTCAAAACTCTAGTAACTTTTCATACATAATTTTCATAAGAACTCGACTCGAATCGAAAAAATTTCAAATAAAGTTTGAGTTGTAAAATATGACGTGTCAACTCAAATAACTCGATTTTTTTTGACTCGATTCGTTTGAACGCTCACCTCTATATTAAGATATGACGCGTCAACTCGAATAACTCAAAATTTTCGAATATTTTAAATCATTTTTCTTTTAAATCAAATATTTTTTAAAATAGAATATTTAATATTTTCATATTTAAATCACATCGATTATTTAATTACAACTTTAAATATTCAATTTAATTTAAAAAATTAATTTAAAATATTCGAATATTTAATTAAATTTTTATAGGAACTCGAAAACTCGACTTGACTCGATTCGAATCAAAAAAATTTCAAATAAAGTTTGAGTTGTAAAATATGATGCGTCAACTCGAATAACTCGAAATTTTTTTACTCAATTCGATCGAACGCTCACCTCTATCTTAAGATATGATGCATCAACTTGAATAACTCGAAATATTCGAATATTTTAAATCATTTTTTCTTTTAAATCGAATATTTTTAAAATTGAGTATTTAATATTTTCATATTTAAATCACATCGAATATTTAATAACTACTTTAAATATTCTATTTAATTTAAAAATATTCAATTTAAAAGAAAAAATTGATTTAAAATATTCGAATATTTAATTAAATTTTTATAGGAACTCGAAAACTCGACTTGACTCAACTCGAATCAAAAAAATTTCAAATAAAGTTTGAGTTGTAAAATATGACGCATCAACTCGAATAACTTGAAATTTTTTGACTCGGCTAGATCGAACGCTCACCTCTATCTTAAACTCGAATATTTAATAACTATTTTAAATATTTGATTTAATTTAAAAATATTCGATTTACAAGAAAAAATTGATTGAAAATATTCGAATATTTAAAAGAAAAAATATTTAAAGTAGTTATTAAACATTTGAATATTTTAAATCAATTTTTTTTTCTTTTAAATCGAATATTTTTAATTAAGTGGAATATTTACTGTAGTTATTAAATATTCGATGTGATTGAATATGAAAATATTAAATATTCTATTTTAAAAAATATTCGATTTAAAAGAAAAACTGATTTAAAATATTCGAACATTTCGAGTTATTCGAGTTGACGCGTCATATCTTAAGATAGAGATGAGCGTTCGATCGAGTCGAGTCAAAAAAATTTGAGTTATTCGATTTGACGCGTCATATTTTACCACTCAAACTTTATTTGAAATTTTTTCGATTCGAATCGAGTCAAGTCGAGTTGAGTTTTCGAGTTCCTATAAAAATTTAATTGTAATTATTTATCATGTTACCATACTTTGGAATTTTGCTTTAAGGACCAAATTGAAAGAATGCATAAATAACGAGGGCTAAATTTAGTGAATTGTTTCGAATTAGGACTAAATTGATTGAATGTATAAATATGAAAGACTAAATGTGTTATTATACCAAATTTTATAACAGACACTTAACGTGACTTAACGTCTCGTTACCATTTTGTTATAACATATAAAGTTTAATTGTCATGTTGTGATTTTTGAAAGTTTTGTTACCATTTTATTTTTTTACTAAAGTTTAGTAACCGTCTGTGTACTTTACCCAAAAGAAAAACTATAACTTACCTTCCTCAGTTGAATTTAGATTCTTCTTTCATTATGAAGGTGAACTGTGATGGCTATATGGAGCTGAATTCTGGTTCTTCAGGAACATTAGCGGTTGTCCCGTGACGATAGTGGTCTCGTTATTGAAGGAGATTCAAAAGAAATTTGTTTCTTTCATCAGCTGAAGCATTCGCAAAGTGATATTTGAATCGGACAACAAGACTTGTTCATGAATCTTTCTCTCTTTAGAGCACTGCTACTATTCAAAGTCATATTATCGCTCAAGTTCCTTGCTTTCATTTTGTTTCTTTTTCTTTTCTTCTTACTTCTTCGTGGGTGACCAAATTCAACACTTGTCCAACAAATTGGTACCAATCACACTCTGCAGCTTCTCTGATTTTAATATATGCACTATGTTCAATAAAAACTATCTCTATCAAACAATTTACTTACAAATATCTTTTCTTTAATACTTTGAAAGAAACTTGCTATCGGAAACTAGGGATGATAAAAGTATTCAGCCCCGGTGCCCCAATCCGACTCAGTCAAATTTTTAGCTTTAAATTTCGGAGATCAGAGCGAAGCGGATTTTTGAATGTGTTGAGTCGGGGCGGGGCGGGTTCTGATATTTGCTAGAAATTTACCGTACCGCCCCGGTATGTATTTAATTAATTAAATATATTTTTATGTTTCTAATTTCCAACTCTGCTGTCGGTCAGTTGTTTGGCGGTTTCAAGACAAACTTAGCGATGAAGAAGGAATCATTGGACAAATTGGTGGTCAATGACTAGATTTGGAAAAGTCAAAGATTTGTGACTTTCTCTTCAAGTAAGAGATGTCTGGTTTGCTCACAACTATAAATAGGCTCTTAGGTTGTCTAATTAATTCATCCCATACCAATTGAGTTGAAAGTAGTCTTGTGTATCGATTTCTCTTATTCCCTAGCTTAGTTTCGTATACTTGATCGACAAACTATGGAACTAAACTTTGTCAAACTGACTGCGGTTCAGAAGAGAAAGATTTATCTCAATCCTCTACGGAATCCGATCTCCGACCTCCTTCAGTGGAATGCTTTGAAAGATGAAGATAGAAAAGTATCAGATCAACGTTCTGTCAAAAAGAGTGTCAATCCTTTATTGAATCCGGTGTCCAATCTTTACGAATGGAGAAATCTAATCGCTAATGATACAAATTCGGTGTGTGATATTCATGAATGGAGAGTTTTAACGGCAGAAGATACTAGTCCGATCGATGATCAACGATCCCTGCAACAGGCACATACTATCTCTCAAGTTTCAACTCTCAACGAGTTTGATCAAATAGCTGTAGAGGCTACTGTTTCCAGTTGGTTGTCTTCTTCTGAAAATATAGCTACCAACCAAGAGTGTACTTCCGTAGTCCATGCTTCCATGGAGTTGGCATAAGCAATTAGAAGGGGAAAAAACAGATTAGAAATATTATTAGTATAAATCAGTTTAATTTTGTAATTTTATTTGAGATATTCTTTTTAATCTATGAAATTTATATTTTAGAAATATAGAAATTGAATTTGTAAGCAAACAAAAATCAGCTTAATTATTTATGTGCAATGCCTTGTTGTTCAAGTTAACTATATAAAGCAATGCCTTGTTGTTCAAGTTAACTATATAAAGCAATGCCTTGTTGTTCAAGTTAACTATATAAAGCAATGCCTTGTACAGAAATTGAATATGTAAGCAAATAAAAAACCAGAGCTTAATCAATGTCTGGCTCCCAATGAGATTCTGTAGAGGGGTCTAACAAAAAACAATGTGTGTAAAGGCATCCTCATCACATCTTCAAGTTAATCACCAGTATCTAATCAATAGACCGATTAATCTAGATCGAGTATTGCGAGTGTATTTCCGATCAATTCTTCCAAATAACTAGCTTAACAAGCAGGACAAAGAACTTGAGAACAACAACGATCAAATCATGTGCGGAAAGTTTTTGTAGCATTGAAATGACGTTCTTCTCACGCCTGCAACACGATAGCAAAATCACCAAGAACATTTGTATCTTCACCAGCATTGTCACAATCATTGTAGCCCGCAATTTCCCTATTAGCTTGTTCGGCGATGAAGAAGAAACCGTTGGTCGTTTGAGCAGAAACTTGGGCATAAAGAAATCATTGGACAAATTGGTGGTCAAGGACTATATTTGGAAAAGTCAAAGATTTGTGACTTTCTCTTCAAGTTAGAGATTTCTGGTTTACTCGCATCTATAAATAGGCTCTTAGGTTGTCTAATTAATTCATCACATACCAATCGAGTTGAAAGTAGTCTCGAGTCTCGATTTATCTAACACCGAAGCTTGGTTTCATAGAGTTAATCGATAAACTATGGAATTAGATTCTGTGAAACCAATTGTAGTTTAGAAGAGAAAGATTTATCTCAATCCTCTACGGAATCCGATCTCCGACCTCCATCAATGGACTGCTTTGAAAGATGAAGATAGAAAAGCATCAGATCATTGTTCTGTCAACCCTCTATTGAATCCGGCGTCTAATCTTTACGAATGGAGAGATCTATTCGCTAAAGATACAATGTCGTTGTGTAATATTCATGAATGGAGCGTTCCGATCGATAATCAGCGGTTGTTGCAATAGTCTTTCCGGTTGGTTGTCTTCTTATGAATATATAGCCACCAAGTGTGTACTTCCGTAGTGCATACTTCCAAGGAGTTGGCATAGGAGACAAAAGAATACATTAGAAATATTAGATAGTTAAGTTTTATGTTAAAGCTTATCATAATTCAGTTTAATTTTGTAATTTTCTTTGAGATATTCTTTTTAATCAATGAAATTTATATTTTCAAAATATTTTTACTTTTTATTCAACTCGTTTTCTATAATTTCTGCTGCTGCCGTAGGTTTCTGCTAGTTGGGAAGCACGGGTAGGGCTATCCCATGTCATTTTAAGTACTCGAAATGTTTTCGGTACGGATACGCGATGGGGACGGCTGAGGTACGTCCCGGGAACGTTTCACGTTTACGAGGTACGGCTGGAAAAATTTTGGAGACGTTTCAGGGACAACACATGACCTCCACGTGCGTTCCCAAACGAAACTAGTTGATGAAATCGTAAAAAATTAAACTCAATGAAAGAACTGGTTGAAACAGAAGAACTGGGTGAAAAAGAACTAACCTGCAGCGTTTAATTAAAATGAGCGGCCAAAGACAACTAAAAATGAGCGAAAACGTTAAAAAGGGTTTAAACTTTTTAATACCTAAATTATTGGGTAAATAGCAAGTCGTGGCCCTAGCTTTCTTCCAAATTTCACGAAAAGCCACCAAATTTCAATCTGCTTTACAAAAAAGTTCATACATTTTCGATTTGAGCCCAATTAAAACATTGAACTTAATTTATTGCTCAATTTAGTCCCAAAATTCAGAAATATTTATAAAATCAGTCCTATCTAAATTAGGATTCTCAATTAAAAAAAAATGAAGACTAATTTTAGGAGAAAAAAATGAAGTCATAAGATGAAGATAATTTATGAATTAATGCTATATCTGTAGAGCTTTGAAGTTTGATTTTTTCTCCTAAATTTTAAGAAGAAAATGAAACTCATTTATTTATTATTAATTATATACCCTATTGTACCGGATTTGGTAGGTAATATTTCGTGTTCTTGATTGCTTAAAGCTTTATTAGTATTTAGTACGAATTTGTGTTATTTAATATTGTTCTAGAATTAATTTATTATTTGAGTATTGAGATTTAACACTTTAATATTGTGATTTGTTTACGAATTTTATTTTATTATTTACTATAAAGTATTAACTTTAATGAATATTTATGACTTTTTTATATATATTTAGAATTTTAAAATTTATTTTATATGCCGTGCCCGTACCCTGTAATTTTAGAAATTGTCGTTTTTCATCCCCGTCTTTGAATCTGTCCCCGTATCCGTTTCAGTGCAACATAGTATGCTAGTGAGATTTGGCGGCAGTTTGCTGCAATTATGTTCATCTTCAACGCCATCCACTGCAGCAGATGCAAGCGGACTTCATCTCCTTGACGAATAAACCGTCAATGAACACCGAGCAACGAAGAAAAAAGAAGTTAAATGATTCCACAAACGAGTACAAGATCGCAGATGTCGAACGGTGAGGTTAAGGTTCACGATGTTTGGTAGTGAACAATAACCCACTGACTTGTGGGGTGCCGGACGATGAGAGAGATATGACTTAGAGTTGAAGGTTTGATTAAAAAAAATAAAATTTTAAATTTTTTAAAGAATTTCAAAAATTAAAAATATAAAAAATAGGCCACGTATCATATTCCGATTAGATGACGAAAGTTCTTTAACAGCCGTTAACAAAAAAAATTTATTTGAACAACTAAATAAAATGTTAAACACTTATTTATCTCGAAAAATATTTCAGGCACCTAACAATATATATATATATATATATATATATATATATATAACAAAATTTCATAAAATTTTAGGTGTCTCTTGCATGTAACTTCGCCATAGACTTAAGTAGGCATTCGATTCTCTAACTTATTTTTTTTAATTCATATATTAATTTGATTCTCTAAGTCAGAATTTTTTTCCACATGACCATAAGCGTGGTGGATGGACTAAAAACAACATGAAGTAACCAATTGATATAATGTCGTTTCGATGAGGCCAAATTTGATTACTTACTTTATTAATTGTATAGAACGAATAGTCCAAATTTTCTACACCAAATTTACGTTACAAACGGGAGAACATAATTACAGCAAATAGGTCCAACTAAGTATGAATTATTAATGTTAACTTCGTTTTAATCTGTAATTTGTTACTTTATTTTTTATCCAATTAAATATCTACATTTGATTTTAAAAATTCAATTTGTACCTATTTTTAATTAGGTATTTTAATTTGGCTTAAAGATTCAGTTTGATACATATTTTTGGTTCAAATTAGTTATATGAACTTAATTTTTTTTTGACAAAGATTATCTACTTCTATTTAGAAGGAGAAAGAAAAATTTTATGAGAGGAAAATACTCTTGAATCCCAAACTTAAAAAAAAATGAAGCGGTGAGCTTAATTTTTATATTCAAATAAGTCACTTATTATATGCACCGATTTGAACTTGAAATATGTATACTAAATTTAACTTTAAAAATAAGTGCATGCATCACAAGATATATTTACACAAAAATTGTTAACGAAGAAAATATAAATAATAGATATTCCAGAGTTAATATATACGTAAATGTACTGCAAATTGTAATCAATGCATTTGATCTAAATGTTATTTGAGTTCATAATATTCAAACATGCAAAAAAAAATTACTCCCTCTGTCTCACTAAAATTGTCACATGTTGACTTTTTTCGGTCAAACTTTTTTAACTTTGACCTCTTATAATTTTTAATTAATTAAAATATTTAAATAAATTATAGTCAAAGTTGAAAATTTTTGACCAAAAAAAGTCAACATGTGACAGTTTTAGTGGGACGGAGGAGTATTATTTTATACACTGACGATGAAAAATGAAATTTTTACAAGCGGGGATATTTAGGGGTTTAAGGTTTTAGTTTAGAGGTTTAAGTTGTAGGGTTTAGAATTTAAGATTCATGGTTAAAATTTAAGATTTAGAGTTTGTGGTAAATTTTTAGGGTTCTAAGGTTAGAAATTTAAATTTTAGATTCATGCTTGAAAACAAACATACTTGTGTAAATTTTTTTTTACACTAACAATGTATCTAACTCTTTATGGGACAAATTTTTTAACCTAATTTGTTTTATTTACAATATTAAAATGTAAACTCGTGACTTTGTTTAAGAGATTAAATGTTTTACCTAACTGAACCAACTTATTGTTGGTTAAATTGATTTATTATTAACACATAGATTAAGACAGCAAAGGAAGTAATTAATGGTGATGTATTAATTTATTACATTAGATAAAATTAGTAAGCTGAAACAGGCGTAAGCCAACTCCGACGTGGCACCAACAAGATTATTTACTTTCTTCAACTAAAACTTAGGAAACATCACAAATCTGTCGCTTTCTTTGAAATCCTTCGCTTATTTAAACACACTCTTTTCCTTTGCAGTTTGCTTCAGTCCATGATCCACCGCTTCCTCTCTTTTTTATCTTTTTTCAGCCTTTTGATTGTTAGATAATCGACCATGGCGGCGGCGACTCGGAGGATTTCATCGTTTCTTTCTCGTTCATTGGTTTCTTCTCCTTCTTTTCTGCTTTCTAAAGGTACTCGTGTTTGAATTCGTGATTTCTTTTCCTCTGATTTTTTCTGATTTTTTCGTCGAAATGTTAACTTTGACTAAATGGGGATGTTGGTTTTTTAAGGCTTCGATGGAGTGTGTTTGGTTGCTCAGAAAATGTATTGGAAAAAAGCGAAACGATTTTTTTTCTTCTTTCATTTGAGTAGTAACGCCTTTTGTTATTTCTGTGGTAAGCAATTCAACGTGAAAGTTGACTGCTTTGCACTGAACTGTCACCTAGAAGTTTTCTCCAAGAATTTTCTTTTTTTAACAAACAAAACTTTGATAGAAAAAAAGGTTGAACTTTTTATTAGTTGTATTCATCCTTGGCCTCAGGTAATTTTTGAAATTCCATTAATTTTCAGGGAGGATCTCTGGTGTGGGCAGAGTGGTTTCTGGTTACAGCACTGCCGCTGCTATTGAGAACCCAACCACTCCTTCCGTCCAAGTGAATTACACTCAGCTTTTAATTAATGGCAACTTTGTTGATTCTGCATCAGGTTAGCTTCTTGTAATGGAAACTTTTTGGATTTAAAATGGTTAATCTTCACCTACTTGTTTACTAAAAATCTCACAATCCAACAGGCAAAACATTTCCAACATATGACCCTAGGACAGGGGATGTGATTGCTCATGTTGCTGAAGCTGATGCTGAAGATATCGATCGCGCGGTTTCCGCCGCTCGCAAGGCGTTCGATGAAGGACCATGGCCGAGGATGACTGCTTATGTAACTTTGTAGATTTTTCTTCTGTTGTAGGAAATTATCTACCAAGTTTGTTAAGTTTCATCTTTTCGTCTATTGTCTTCCAGGAAAGATCGTTGGTATTGTTCCGGTTTGCTGATCTTCTAGATAAGCATGCCGAGGAACTTGCGACACTCGAGACTTGGGATAATGGAAAGACATATGAGCAGGCTGCTAACGCTGAACTACCGATGATCTCACGTCTGATTCGATACTATGCTGGTCGGTTAACTCATTAACAATCACACTCAGTTGTTTTGCTGCATCTCAAGTATTGTTTACATCTGAGTATGACACACTGTTTTTGTTTTGGTTATTCAGGGTGGGCAGACAAAATCCATGGTCTTACAGTTCCAGCTGATAGCCCACACCATGTCCAAACCATACATGAACCGATCGGCGTTGCTGGTCAAATCATTCCATGGAATTTCCCTCTTCTCATGTTTTCTTGGAAGATTGGACCAGCCTTGGCTTGTGGTAATACTGTTGTTCTTAAGACAGCAGAGCAGACACCATTGTCTGCTCTTTATGCAGCCAAGCTACTCCACGAGGTAATTTCTTCGCTATATAATCTTATTTACTTGTTTCGTATTATCTGAATTAAAATGCAGAGAATTCAGATGAAAGGTACATAAAACTTCAGTGTTTATTGGTTTTGAATGCACAAGTTTCTCACTGGAAATTGTTTTCACAGGCTGGACTTCCTCCAGGTGTTCTAAATGTGGTTTCTGGTTTTGGTCCAACGGCCGGTAGTGCTCTTTGCCGTCATATGCAAGTGGATAAGGTACATTACAGCCAAGAATTTCTATAATTTTTTTGTCTGAATTTCTACTTTACCATTGAGATCAATGGTGACAATTTGCAGCTTGCTTTCACTGGTTCAACTCAAACTGGAAGAACTGTCCTCGAGTTAGCTGCAAAAAGCAATCTCAAGCCCGTAACACTGGAGCTTGGAGGAAAATCGCCTTTTATCATATGCAAGGATGCTGATGTTGATAAGGCGGTCGAGCTAGCCCATTTTGCTTTGTTTTTTAATCAGGCATGTCTCCGATCACATCCTGTCTGTAACTTCAAACTCGGTTTTTCATATAGCTCTTTCTTTTGTTGATTACAGTTAAAATCCATTTGCAGGGACAATGTTGCTGTGCTGGTTCTCGTACATATGTACATGAGAGCGTGTATGATGAGTTCTTGGAGAAGGCAAAGGCACGTGCGTTGAATCGCAGAGTTGGTGATCCATTCAAAGCTGGAATTGAACAAGGTCCTCAGGTAAACCGAGAACCAACATTTCATAGAGCAGTTCTTATACATATCAAGTGATTTTCTACCAGGAACACATATAATACTAATGCATGCTTAAATCAGGTTGATTCAGAACAATTTGAAAAGATCTTGAGGTACATAAGATCTGGTATCGAAAGTGGAGCAACACTCGAAGCCGGAGGGGAGAGGATAGGGAGCAAGGGCTACTATATTCAACCCACTGTTTTTTCCAATGTGAAGGTATGCCATTTACAACTTCAAACCAGATTATCAAGAATGCAATTGAAACATTGTAACGTTACGATAAATGATAAAATAAAAACTCACTTTTCAACAGGAAGACATGTTGATTGCAAAAGATGAGATATTTGGTCCAGTTCAAACTATCCTGAAATTCAAGTGAGAAATGGAGTTTGCCTTTCGCATCTTAACAACCGTATCAGAGTTATGAGTTTAACTGATATGATCGCTTTGATGGCAGGGACATCGATGAGGTGATTCGGAGGGCAAACGGAAGCGGTTACGGACTTGCTGCTGGTGTCTTCACACAGGACATCGACACCGCAAACACGCTGAGTCGAGCCTTGAAAGTGGGAACAGTTTGGGTGAACTGTTATAATGTGTTTGATGCAGCAGTTCCATTTGGTGGGTACAAGTTGAGCGGACAAGGTAGAGAAAAGGGTATTTACAGTCTCAGCAATTACTTGCAGGTGAAGGCAGTCGTCACACCGTTGAAGAATGCAGCATGGATGTAATAATAATATAATATACATATTTCCCCTTTTCTTTTGTTTAAGCAGCTTTTTACCTGCTGAATGTTTTCTTAATTGGCCGAACTTGAACTAGCTTGGCTTTTACTTTATCTTAGTTAATGGTGGATGGAATGGATGATATAAAATAAGGTAAACTATGCATTTTGTCATTTAACTTTTTTGTCACCTAACTTTATAAACTTCTGGTTTTAGAATCCATTTTTCGAATTTCACTTTCTAAATCATTCAACCACTTCAAATTTTTTGGTAAATTTATGCAAAATTCCTTTGAAACTTTACTCTCGAACCTTAATTTTCGAACTCTTTTTATTTACAGGTTTCAGTATTTCTTCTAAAAATTCGAGGAAAATAATAATATAATATGATTTTACAGTGATCAAATGACCGACAACAATCGTAATAAAATAACTTAAATGTGTAATAAACGCCCAAAATAGTGACTTATATGTTGCCCCCGGTTAATGCTTGCCTTTCCTGGTTTATACTTACATAGATTTCTGATTTGAACCCCATCACTTTAGTCCTGCTCTTTCCTTTTTAATAACTTATTACGAATAGGGATTTGCACTATTCTGTTTTAACTAAATTAATCGACCGAACTAATTTTTTTTTCGGTTAATTCGGTCGGTTAATTTTATGTAAGTTCGGTTAACGCTTGATTTTTTTTAAGAAATTCGGTTATCGGTTAATTCGGCTAAAAACCGGTTAATTAACAGAATTAACCGAAATTGTTATGTATTAAATATTATATATATTACATATATTTATTTTTGGTCATTGAACTTTTAAAAATTATAAAATGATCATTAAATTTTTTAATATATTATAAAATGGTCATTAAAGTTTTTATCAAATTAGCATAAAATAAAAGTTCAGTGGCTAAAGAGATCATTTTAGCATAATTTAGTGACTAATTGTGTGATGTACCCAAAATTTTATAACAAGTTTCGGTTAATTTGAAAACCGACCGAATTAACCGAGTATTTTTCGGTTCGATTAAAAATTTTTGAAAAAAAATCAATTCGGTTAACGGTTAAAAGGGAAAATCGGTTAATAAATTTTGGGTAATTCGATTCGACTGGTTAACCAAATTAACCGAATACACACAATTAAATTCTTTTATATAATATCTTATTGTTGTGAATAAAATAATGAAGAACAATGAACAAGTGTAAAAGAATAAATAGATGAGAGAAAGATGGAGATTCATATTATTATTAAAACTAGAATTGTGTACAATGTCTTCATTTATTTATAGGCATAAGAAGTACATAATACATTAAACTCTAATTAATAGAGATAATATTCCTAATAATAAATAAATCAAACTCATTAGTTCTAATCATGATAGACATCCACATAGATAAATATTCATAACACTCCCCTGGATGTCTATGAAGATAATGTGGCTCGTTAAAACCTTACTAAGATAAAAACTCAGTGAGAAAAAAATTCTTTAGTGAAGGAAAAAGAGTACACACATCTTTGATACGCATAACATGTTGCCTTATTAAAAATCTTACCAGGAAAATCTATTAGGACAAAACTTCGGTTAAAGGAAAAAAAGTGCAACACGTATTTACTCCCCTCATGAAAACATCACAGAAGATCTTTGAATCTTCATAATTCAATCTTGAATATTATTTTTCTAAAGATCGTGAGGGATGAAACTTTAGAGTAATATGTTCCATGATATATCTACCTTTCAAATTGAGATATACATCTTGCATTATCTTCACACAATATAGCTTTGTATAATATCTTGTGAAAGTAAATCCACCTATCTTTTGGATATGTTGGGTCAATAGTCTTAGCCAAACACATTTTTGGCTTGCCTCGTGCATAACAATTATTTCTACGACATTTGAGGAGGCATTAACGAATGTTTGAAGATCTAAAGGTTGATCTTTGTATATCCATGAATATTTCTTGACCAACTAATATATGGTGCCTCAAGACCAAGAAAAGATATAATTATCTTTATTCACATCCAATAATCTTACAATAGATATGTTTTATCTATATTGAATCTTCTTTAAGATTCTTTCAATTTATGTCCATTCATAGACAAAAATGCATATTTAAGTGCTCGATCTTTAGGTCGAGACAAAACCACATCTCAAGATTCTTTTTCTCAAATACTTTCATCAAATGCTTTGAAAGTTCTTCCCGAGTTTCCATTTTGAAGCTCTTTAGGAGTTTTAATGAAATTCAAATTATCATAAGAAATCTTGATCCAAACCCCTTTTACAAAAGCATAAGAAAATATGATCATTCTTATAGTATTTCCTCAATTAGTACTTACTAAGGCGATTATACCAAATGTGCCGAAATATTCAATGAGACATGTCTAAATAAATTTTCTCAGAAATTTTCAAATGCTTCTAGCATTTTAAATCCTTTAAGGATAAATAGGGATCCATAAATAATTAGACACATATAATGTATTTCATAACTGCCAAATTAATTGCATCCACCATGAAGTAATTAGAACTCTTCATAAATCATATGTCAAGGCGTATTTACGACTACTTATTTGTGCCTCACTTGTATTACACCTTTAGGTGTTTGAACTGGTAGTCCAAATACTTCACTTTTGAAAGTTCAAAGCGTCTTTCTATATTGGCCAATCACTTCAACATCTATAGATTCTTATACAAGATCGTCGTTTTCTTTCTTTACTTCTATAGAAGTATTCCATGTAAAATTGTTTGCAAAATTGTTGTCGACAAATTTTCTATTTTCTGGTTCCATTCTCGTAGTGGCATAACTTATCGAGATCTCTTTAAGATTTCAATCTTTATTTCAGGTACCTGAAACTCTTCAAGAGTTTTATTGTTAGTTATGTCTTGGGTATCTTCAGGAGCATCCGCCTCCAATATATGACCATCTCATATTACTTTTCATTTATGAGAATTTTGATCATTGGAACCATTTCAACTATCATGCTTCAGGCATGATTTACATCCTCTCGCTCTAACATGTAATTTAAACTTAGAGCATTTCAGCTAGTATATGAGACTTAGTTACTCTCATTGGGTCAGTAAATATGTCTGGCAGTTGACGTGTAATAACATGAATTATCTTATGAACTTTTGGTTCATATACGAGGATCTAGATAACGATAATTCATTTTCCTTTATCCAGCTGATTATTATCTCCCCCTGATGTTGAGAAAAATCATGTCATAAATGATTCTCCAATTAATGTTTAAGAGTTTAAACATAAAAGGAGACTCGTACTCATTGCACATTAAAAATTATAAAATGGGAAATGTATGGCTTCTGATCAAAAACCAATCATAACGGGGAGTTTATTATAACTCGTTGGCTTGATTCGTATAAGTGTTTTCATATGAAAACACCATATAAATAATAACTCTTTTGTTCTCATAGTTTAGCTATTAAAGATGAGACATCCAATTGAAATTTTGCTAAATTGTATTTTTCATAATCAATAGGCTTCGTATTAACTGATATAGCCTAAAATATAAACCCACTAGCTTTTGCAAGATGAATAGTCTAAATGCATAATCTGAATCTTTTTATAATCAATCTCACAAACTTCTAGTTGTAAGTTGATAAAACAATGTAGATGCATCTACTAAAATCATATAAAATTTTCCATATTTACGGATATATGAGCCCATATTTCATTCAGATGTGCAAGACATGCAGTCTCAACTTTAGTACAATAACTTCAAGTTCTTTTGGTAAGTGAGATTTTAATCATTTCCTTTGAGAACAAGCAACACAAAAACTTCGTGTTCTTTCAATAAGTGGAATTTAATCAATTCCTTTGAGAACACGCACCACAAGAACTTTAGGTTCTTTTAATAAATGTGCATATAAATCTCAATAGCTTTCGCATCATTATTGATCAGGATGGTCTAACCTATCATACCAACTATATACAAGTGTGTATATATATTTTTGAATTTCGTAAACTTCTGGTTTACCATAACATATTCAATCTCACTCGTACATGTCAAGTACGACCATCAAAATTGTTCCTTTAAATAGGAATATATTTAGCTCTTTCAGAGCTTTCAATGGAAATTATCTTTTGGTAGCAATATATAGCTTTTATAGAGCTTTCAACTAACCTTTTGACTATCGAACTTATATTTACATTGGCTTATTTTAAATGTCAATTGATAACATATGTTATCTATAATTTCCAAAGAGATATTTTGCGAACTCATATTATTCTCTTAAAATTTCCACTTCTAGTGGTGACGATATTATTACTATTAGCGGTAATTATTGCAATATTCGCAATTTTGTACTTTTCATAATGTGCTTTCTCTGAAGAATTTATTGCTTTTCTAGAGCATCAATATTTTCAGTACTTTAAGATATAGTACTCATATTATTTCCTTGCATTTAAATGAGAAAAATATATCTTATGCTTATGTTGAGCACAAATCGTCATCATAGATTGTATTTGACAAGTAATCATGTTAAACAAAATAAATAAATATCATAATATATAAATATAAGTATAAAACATAAATAATTAATGTGTGTAAAGTAAATAAACATAAAGATAAATAAAAAGATAAATAATTCTCTTCAAAGTTATGAGAATAATTAGAAGATGATTTATTCCCTTCGAGTGTTATAAGAAAATCAACAACGTCTAAATGAGTTGGACCAACAATGTCTAAATAAAGTTGGACTAGTATCGTCTTCGTCATTTTTCGCACACAAAATTTGCTTCTATTTTCTTCCCTTTTATCATTCAATGATTGTTGATTTTTTAACGTACGACAAGTACGAGACCAATGATTTATAATATCGCATTGGTAATAAAAAGGATTTTACTTCATTAGAATGATCTTTATCACTCTTGTCATCCTTGTAACCTTACTATCGGTGGTAGAAGTATCCTTAAAATGACCATATTTTTCATGTCTATATTCATGGTTTTAATCACGACCACAACTTCTAATGTGGCTTTTATTCTTTCCATAATACAATCCCACATTCACTTCAGGGAATGGAGTAGAGCCAGTGGGCCTTTGAAACCTTTTTCACAAATCCTTATCACAGAGAACAGAGATTTAATTCTCGTACGAGGTATTGTTAAACCAGTTCACAAGGTCCTTTAAAAACCTCCTTTGAGACCAGTAGCCTCGCAAAACGGGATGTCCAGCCAATATACTTGGATTATATCAAAATTATGTCTCTAATTGAATAATGATTTACCATGTTTGCATTCATTTCAGGGAATGAAACAGTTCCAATAATCGCATGAAATAAACATCATGCTTGCATTCACTAATGGAATGCCCCATCATTGATAATAGCATGGAATAAACATCATGCTTTGCATTCACTTCAGGGAATGCCTCCCATAAAACTTTTTGGATCAAGACGAATTTCCGTAACTTGAAATTGGAAGAAGTCTATGGTCGAGTTTTTCGACGAAGAAGAAATATTGCTTTCGAGCAAATATAGACTTTATAACAATCTTTTTATAGGCATTAAAATCATAATTTAAAGAGAAAAAAATAAAGTTTACCGATAATAATTTTCCTCTCGAGGACAATGGAGGCATAACAAATGACCGAAACAACTTCTCATAATTTCTTTACGTCACATCTCTTTCCAAGTCATTAAAGCATATCATGTAAAACTTAAAATATGGTTAAATAAAATAAAAAAACATTCACCATATTATATATCATGAATCTATAAAAAATATACTTATCTGTAAATATATTCAAAATAATCATCTTCTCCCCCACGATCCCCTTGATATGGATTTGGGTCGCTTGAGAGATCAATTCTTTGAGCGGGATTGGACTCGATGCGATTAAGCATGCTTCCATTTTTTTAAAATAAAAAATAAAAAAATAAAGAGAACGACAATCAATAGCTAAAAAAATGAGAGAAAAAAAAACTTATCTTTAATTTTATTATGTAATCGAATTCATTCTTTTCGGTAACTTCTTTTGGATTCGAACAATGAAGATCTCAGTTGATTAGAGTCTCGTGCTGATAACGTGTTGTGAATAAAATAATGAAGAACAACGAACAAGTATAAAAGAATAAAGAGATTAGAGAAAGATGGATATTCATATTATTATTAAAACTAGAATTGTGTACAATGCCTTCATCTATTTATAGGCATAAGAAGTACAAAATACATGAAACTCTAATTAATAGAGATAATATTCCTAATAATAAAAAAATCAAACTCCTTAAATAAAGTTCTAATCATGATAGACATAGATAAATATTCATAATACTTATTTAATTTTATAAAATATTTAGATTGTTATATTTTATTTCATTACGTTGGACAAAAACCATTTATGAATATTTTACAAAAATACCGTCAACATAAATATCAAATAATTAATTCGTTGTAACTCTCGAAAGTGAGTAATTGTAAAAATTAAACAGTATGAAAGCAATGTATACAGGAGAGAGTAAATTATTAATCCCTTTTCATTTCCTTCTAACAACAAATTGGAACATATAATTATTTCTTCTTGATGAGAAAATAATCTTCAGAAATTGGGGAATATAGTTTATTAGTTTGAACTAGCCGCTTGTTTATCTGCTCCAGTAGCACGCCTGTTTATCTGCTCCAGTAGCACGCTTGTTCTTCTTTTTCTTTTTCCGACAGTTTCTGGGTTTTATCCAGGTTAATGGCTCAAGTGGAATCCGATTTAGCTCGTTTGACCATCCGATCAGAAGAGGTTGAGGTTCTGGATATTGAGAATACAGATCCAAATCTGTTATTGTCCTACGAGTTTTGTTTTGTGGGATCTTTTCTGACAAACAGTGTCATTCACTTTGTGTCGATGAGATCTACGTTGGCGAACGTATGGCACCCCGTGGGTGGTATTTCAATCTCTGATTTAGGGGAGGGCAGATTTTTATTTCGACTGTATTTGGCGGCAGATGCTGATCGAATTGAAAAGGGTGGTCCGTGGAATTTTAACAGTCACTTATTGGTTTTACATCGCTTGGCTGAAGGTGAGGACCCGAATCTGGTACCGCTTACTCATTTAAATTTTTGGATTTTGGTTCATAATCTTCCCCACGGTTTTATTTCGGAGAGAATTGCACGATCATTGGGACACTTCCTGGGCACATTCCTTGAATATGATGTCATGGCTACTTCGCTTGGATATAAGGGAATCATTCGCATCAGGGTCAGGATTGACATCCGTCTCCCGTTGAAACGAAGGAAGAAATTGCGCCTGGCTAATGGTAGTGACCACTACGTTCGATTCGAGTATGAACGTTTGACTCTGTTCTGCTTCATCTGTGGCCTTCTCGGGCATGGTGAAAGTTTCTGTCCACTAAGAGCTTCGTTGGATCCGGCTGATATTGTTATGGAGTGGGACGCTTCGCTGAGAGCCCCCTCGCGCCGGCAAAGGCAGCCGGAAAGTATTTGGCTCAGAGAAGCAACTCCGGTGGATGAGCTCCCACGTTATCTCTCTGGCCAAGGGAAAAAAGGAAACTTAATTAATTCGGGACAATCAAATCCCGTCAATTTATCAGGCTCCAACAATAATAGTCAATCACAAGGCATTAAACAAGGGGTTAATTCTTTCCATAGTAATGGTCGGCTAGTGTTGGGTCCCATTATAGGCCCGCCTATGTCAGGCCCATCACATACTATGGATATTACAATGCTAAATGCTGAGGAGAATAGGCCCATTGAGCAAGTGGATGGCCTCAAACGACCACGGGTTCAGTCTCTCTCACCAGAAGTTTCTCAAACGGTAGATCCAACTGGTGCCCTCAATAATTCATCGGCCGACCTGTCAGCTCAGGTCCGCCGGGCACCATGAAACTAATAAGTTGGAATGTCCGAGGGCTAGGTAAGCCCCGGACAGTTGGGCGGCTTAATCAAAAGCTGCGGGAGGAAAAGCCGTTAATTTTTTTCTTGATTGAAACAAAAGTCAATGAGTCAAAGATGGCTAAAATTCGAAGAAGGTGTGGTTATTTGAATGGTTGTGATGTGAGTGCAGAAGGACGGAGTGGGGGGTTGTCTATGGGCTGGAAGAATAATTGCGTAGCTACGGTTCGCTCTTCTTCGCGGAGCCATATAGATGTATTATTCTCGGGTGATTCTGACGGGAATACGTGGAGGTGCACAGGCTTTTATGGTGCACCGGCGGAAAGCCGCCGAGAAGAATCGTGGAACTTACTGCGATCATTAGATGATTTGCCTAATGTCCCGTGGATGGTGATAGGGGACTTCAACGAGATTGTTTTGGCTTCGGAAAAACAAGGAGGTCTGGCCAGGAATGTTCGGCAGATGGATCGGTTCAGAGAAGCTATACTAGATTGCTCGTTGCATGACATGGGCTACCTCGGGCCATGGTTTACATGGGAGAAAGGACGACTTTCGGGTACAAATATAAGAGAGAGGTTGGATCGAGGGATGGCAACAACCTCATGGCTGGATATGTTTCCCGATTTTCAGGTATTCCATTTGGCCCATTCTTTCTCTGACCACTGCCCTTTACTAGTGGATACGGGTAAGCGGTTAGGTGCTCCGGCACGTGTTTGGCACTTTCGGTTTGAGGTGGTTTGGTTACTAGAGGAGTCTTGTATGTCGGAGGTGGAACTTCTGTGGCAAACGGCGTCGGGTGACTTCTTAGATCGTCTTGGCCAGCTTAGTGTAGGACTGGACAGATGGTATAAGCGTTTGAAAAGGGATAAGGGTCTTACCATGGCAAATTTGAAGGAAAAATTGGAGGCTTTAAATTTGGTGCATCCGTCAGATGAGGTGCTTGGCGAGATTACGGAGGTTAAACTGGCTCTCAATATGGAGTTGGATCGAGAGGAACTATACTGGGAGCAACATGCTCGATCAAATTGGTTAAAACACGGAGATCGGAACACCACATTCTTCCACAGATGCGCATCACAACGAAGGAGGAAGAATATAATTCGATCATTGGAGAATGAAAGTGGAGTGATCTGCGTTAACGAAGCTGAAATGGGCTTGGTTGCAAGGGATTATTTTGCTAATCTGTTCACATCGAGAGGTATGGGAGATTGCAGCCGCATTTTGGATGGGGTTCAGAGATGTATTTCGGATGATATGAATACTGATCTCACCCGAGCATTTTCCCACAGTGAGTTTTGGGAGGCAGTCAAATCGATGAACCCTCTCAAAGCAGCGGGTGAGGACGGGTTGGGGGCCCTTTTCTACCAAAAATTCTGGCACATAATTGGTGCGGATGTGGTTACTTTTTGTATTTCGGTTCTTGAGGGTGCTGAATCCATGGACCGCATCAATCAGACGCGCATTGTTCTCATTCCTAAAACCGACAACCCCACGGGTATGGCCCATTTTCACCCAATTAGTCTCTGTAATGTCTTATTTAAAATAATTTCGAAAGTTCTGGTGAATCGGTTACAATCTGTTTTGCATTTATGTATTGATGATTCTCAAAGTGCGTTTGTACCAGGCAGACTTATTACTGATAATGTTATAGCTGCTTTTGAATTGATTCATTCCATGTGAATGAAGCGTTTGGGCAGAAAAGGTTACTTCGCACTTAAGTTGGATATGTCGAAGGCATATGACCGTGTGGAGTGGTCATTTATAGAAGTTATGATGAAAAAGATGGGCTTCTCAGCAGACTGGGTTTCTTTAATATTAAAATGCGTTTCATCTGTTTCGTATTCCGTGGTTCTGAATGGGCAGATAGGCGAGGTTTTTTATCCTACACGGGGGCTGCGACAAGGGGATCCACTAAGCCCCTATTTGTTCCTAATTTGCGGAGAAGGTCTTTCGTCCCTTTTGCGCCAAGAACAGCTGGATATTGGCATCCGAATTAATAGATCTGCTCCGCGTATCTCCCACCTCTTCTTTGCGGACGACAGTTTGATCTTTGGGGAGGCAACTTCGAGATGTGCTGCAAAGCTCTCCTCTCTTTTAAAGATATACGAGAACTGCTCGGGCCAAATGATCAACTTCGAGAAATCGGGGTTGTTTTTCAGTTCGAACTGCATTGATTACAACAAGGGTGAAGTTCGGAGAATTCTACGGATATCGAGCCTGTTATGCCCGGAGAAGTATTTGGGTTTGCCCACTATGGTGGGCCGAAATCGAAGAAAGGCTTTTTTGGGTTTATGTGACCGAATGAATCTATGTGTTACAGCTTGGGGCCCTCGATCATTATCTCAAGGAGGTAAAGAAGTGTACATTAAAGCAGTGTTACAAGCAATTCCGGCCTATACTATGAGTTGCTTCTTGCTCCCCAAAACTCTATGTAAAAATTTGGAGAGTATAATGGCTCGTTTTTTGTGGCAGAATTCGAAAGACAAAAGAGGGATTCATTGGTGCCTTTGGGTTGACCTTTGTCAATTAAAGGAGAAAGGGGGGTTGGGCTTCCGAGATATGTCGAAATTTAATGTGGCCCTTCTTGCAAAACAGGGCTGGAGACTTCTAAAAAATCCAATGTCTTTGGTGGGCCGACTTCTGCGGGCCAAGTACTACCCTTCCTCAGACTTCCTTCATTCACGCCTTGGCTCATCACCATCTTTCATCTGGAAAAGCATTTGGAGTGCTAGAGGACTCCTAGAAATGGGCATTCGGTTCAATGTGGGAAATGGTAGGTCCATATCCGTTTGGAACGATTTTTGGCTTCCTGGGCCGACTCCTAAAAAGGTACAGACTCCGCCCAACAATTCAATTCGTTGGGTCTCAGATCTAATTAATCCTACTACCTCTTCTTGGTTATGTGACGTTATTAATGCGAACTTTAATCCTGATGAGGCTGCGGAGATTATGTGCATTCCTCTTTCTTCCTACTCTCAGATCGATGAGTTAGTATGGTGTGGAGAGCATACTGGGGAGTATTCTGTTCGTAGCGGGTATCGCCTTCTTCTGCCACCACCAAATATCCCTAATTCTATGGAGAAGCTAAGTAAACTAATTTGGCACTCAAACGCTCCAACTAAGATGAGTATTCAGTGCTGGAAGTTTTTGAGAAACTATGTCCCTACGAATGTAATTTATGTGTGAAGAGAGTTGCCACTGATCCAACTTGCTTTAGATGCTTGAGGGAGCCAGAGGATGCTGCCCACGTGCTTCGAAATTGTGCATTTGCGGAACAAGTTTGGGTACTGCTGGGTATCAGTTGCCCCCAAATAGATTCTAGTATTACATTATCAGACTGGTTATATAACCTAATGTCTACAGTAGGAACTAACAAAGTTTCAGAAGTTTTGATCACTATTTGGTTTATTTGGATAGCACGCAACAAGTTTGTATTCGAAGGGGAAAATAACAAACCCATGGATGTGGTTACCTCGGTTAGAAGCTACTGTGCCGAGCTCGCTCTTGTCTCTGTCAGACTCACGTCCCCGGTTCCGTCGTCAGCAAAGTAATGGTCCCCCCCCCACAGCCCCGTCCGTCAAAGTAAATTATGATGCAAGTTTTGAGAAACACTCAAAGTCAGCAAACATTGGGGTTGTAATAAGAGATAACGAAGGGTTTATTTTAGGGGCAAGTAGCACATCAGTGTCAAACATACCTTCTGTATTTGCTGCGGAGGCTCGCGCTGCAATCCACGACCTTCATCTCGCCTTCGATATGGGCTTCGCACAGGTAGAGGTGGAAGGAGACTCACGCGCCGTCGTTGGAAGGCTACAGTCAAATAAGCCCGATTCTTCAGAAATTGGTGGCCTAATTAACGAAGCAAAGGGGCTCTCGGCGTTATTCCGTGCATGCAAGTTTCGGTTCGAATCTCGGACAGCAAACGGAGTGGCACATGCGTTGGCGGCTCACCGTCGCTCGATTTCGTCCGATCAGTACTAGGTCGAGGAAGCACCAGTAAGAGTGATGTCTCTAGCCGCTGAAGATCGAAGATGGTTAGACCCACCGTAGCCTGGGTCTGGGCTCTGATTTATTTGAGGAATCTGCCTCTTTTGCTGGTTTTCTTCACCGGATTCCTCCTTTGTGTCTCTCCTCTCCCATACGCGTCCGCCGGCGCCGCCTCAAACCCTCGAGGGAGTGACTTAGCTGGATCAGCCTTTTGCCTTTCTTTTGGTTTCTTTTTAGATTTGTTTGTTGGGTTATTACCCGTCGTTTTATTTTCTTTTCTTGAAGCGTGTACTTCATAATTAAGGGGACCCACCCGCATCGGTTGTCCCCCTTGCTTTTCTTTATTTTAATAAACGGTTGGCTGGCATTTATTCAAAAAAAAAGAAATTGGGGAATATACATACATACATACATACATATATATATATATATATTTGAATTAGGATTAACTTACACAATGTAAAACTCTTTAAGATTTACGCGTTTTCTGGATCGTTAGATGAAGGAAATGGATGGCTCCGATTAACTACTTACTTTTTTTCCAAGTGATAATCTTCATATTTACTGTTAATCTCATTCATTCGTTTCACTCATCCAACGGTCCAAAAAATGTGTAAAACTTCAAGAGCTTTACATTGTGTAAACGAATTCTCTCTCCCTCTCTCTCTCTCTCTACATATATATAGTGATATGATTAAGTTACACAGTGTAAAACTCTCTAAGTTTTACACGCTTTTTGGATCGTTGGATGAGTGAAACGGATGGATGAGACTAACAGTAAAATATGTGAAGATTATCACTTGGGAAAAAAGTAAAGAATTAATCTCAGCCATTCATTTCCCCCATCCAACGATCCAAAAAACGTGTAAAACTTAAAAAGTTTTACACTGTGTAAGTTGATCATAACCCATATATATATATGGGATGAGATCCGCTTACATGGTGTAAAACTCATTTAGTTTTACACTAATTCATAGCCATTGGATGAGTGAAATGGATGGATGAGATTTACAGTAGAAAATGTGAAGATTATCACTTTGAAAAATAAAATAAGAAAATAATTTTAAGTATTTATTACTTTCATCCATGTAAATGGATGGATACACAAATTCATTCTAAGAATGACCCTTTCAATTCAATTCACTTCATTCACAATATTATTTTATTACAAAGTATACACCGAAAGTTGACTCCATTCTCCGAATTTAGATTTTTTTATTCAAATATTGATTCGATCCTCTAAATTAATTAGATTCTTTTCAGACAACCATGAACGTGGCGATGGACTAAAACAGAATGAAGTAACCAATTGATTTAAAGACGTTTCGATGGAGCCAAATTTAATTAAGGGATAACTACATATTTAGTACCTTATCTATTTTCGTGTTATTATTTTAGTATGTCTCTTATTATTTTGACAAAATACTACTTAACGTTACATTTTATTTTTATTTTGGTACATCGCCGTTAAAAAATTAACAGCATGCTGACTAGGAGAGAGAAAAACACACATGACATACTGACAAAGAGTGAGAAAAGCACACATGGCAAGCTACCATGTCATTTTCTCTCTCATAGTCAGCATGTCATGTGTGTTTTTATGATTTTAGTCATCGTGGTATGCTGATTAGGAGAGAGAAAATGATGTGGCAACCTGCTACATGTGATTTTCTCTCTCCTAATCAGTATGTGGTTGATTTTTAACGGTGGGTACCAAAATAAAAAAAATGAAACGTTAGATACCTTTTTGTCAAAAAAATAGTTGGGGTTCTAAAATAATAACACATAAATAAGTAGGGTACTAAATATGTAGTTATCCCCTTGATTAATTATTGTATTAACGGTATGGAATAGTCTAATTTTTCTATACCGAAATTTTCAACGTTTTGGATGTAAATAAAATAAAAAGATATCTACTTATTAGCCTAGTGATTATAGACGCTTATATTTTCACGTATTATATGGATTAGAATTTCGATATAAAAATATAATACTAATAAATCTCTATTTAATAAAATATAAATTAAAAGAAAATTGTGGCGGTTACGCTCACGGCTGCATGAATCATGATGCACTCACTTTTAGGCAAGGAAGTTTTACCCAATTTTTTATTTTTTGGGAAAACTACTTCAGTGACAACCGAACTTTGAGGTCGTACTTATTTCGACCACTGAACTATTGAACTCGTCAATCAAATTACCAAACTAACTAAAATCAACATATTTTGATCACCGCTGTTAAAAAATTAACGGAGGGGTGACGGCAGGATGACATGACAGTTAATAGAAACTTGTAAAATCACACATTTAGCCCCTATTATTTACTTATTAAATTAATTTGGTCATAGTTTTAATTTAATTAATTAAAAACTAACCAACCAACCAGAGGACGACACGTGTCACCATATTTTTTAAATTTTAATTCATTTTGTTTAACAATTTTAATTAACCAACTAGATCTAATCAAATGAAGGAAATAAAATGTGAGTTATATTGCAAGCAATATGATTAACTACTGGAATGGTCACTTATGTTTCTCTTCAGTACAAAGTTGGTCACTGATTTTAAAAAAGACCAGTAAGATCACTTACGTTTTCGGGGTATAAACTTTTGGTCACTCAGTCGTTTGTTGTCGTTAAACATTAACGGGAGGCTGATCTGACACAATAAAAAAAGAGATAAATTACTTAAATAATCCCTAAACTATTACTTCAATCCTATTTTGACCACTGAAATAAAAATAATTTATATAATTACACATTTAATCATCTATATTTACACTTTTTTATTTCTTCTCCCCTCCACCATCTTCCATATTCTTCTTCATCTAACTCAATCTCTAATTTTCTACTATATTAATCCTCAATTCACACATCAAAGTTAGATTTATCTTTCTTTTCACCGTTTAACCAAGTAAAAAAATTTAATTTTCTATTTCTTTCTCTTTTAATCTCAATCGAAAGCAATATTTGTATAAACATAAACATGAAAACTTGTATAAACATCCAGCTCAGAGAGAAGCAATATTTGTATTGGTTCCAGTAATCTTGTTGGTCTCTATATGGTGTAATATTGTCTAAAAAGTAATCTTTTTTTCTCTAACCTTTGTGTGGTCGAGTGTAAAAGTACAATATTAAAAAAAATGTTTAATAAATTTTTTTATTATGTTTTAAGGTTGTTTCATTGTGATATGATATCCAAAAATATCAATCTCTTTGTTTTAAGATGTCCGAGAATTCTAGAAGTATGCAAAAAAAAAAAATCCCATCTAACAATCAAAATATGGAGTTAAATTACACTTATACAAATTTATAAGTTTAATTTGAAAGTTTTATTCTTATTAGTTATTATATTAGTTATGTAAATTACATATGTTTTTTCCTTTAAAATCATGAAAATAAAATTGCAAGGGTAATTACCTCTATAGAATTGAAGCACATATACACATCATTTACTTTGATGTAGATACATCAATCCTGAAATATGAAGTTTATATGTTTTTCTAAATCACTGGAACTTGACATTATAGGCAAATAACGTGGTATTTTGTGGGTGAATTTTAATATTTTTGGCACATTTTTTTATTGTCAGAACTTTATTTAACCTCATTTTACTCTTCAATTGTTATTTCTGATGCTTACTTTTGATTTCATATAATGTTTACAGCTGTTAATATAGGGGTTAACACATCAAATGAGATAAAATACGAAAAAGACCCACCTGAAGGTGCTTTCTAACTAATATTTATGAAATGTTTGTATATTGTGCCTTTCAGTTTTAGTTTAAATTTTAATTTATAAGCGTTTCAGGCATTTCTGTTTATTTCAACTTTTATTACCAAATTGTGAAAGAAATAGAAAATTAAAATTTTCTTATTTGGTTAAACGGTGAAAAAAAAAGTAAATTCAATTTTGATGTGTGAATTGAGGATTAATATAAATGTGGCGGCGGAATGGGAATGGAGCCATGAATTTTCTATGGATATCGAAATGTGATGAAGCATCGGAATTTATGATAGCGGCGGTGACGACGGCTTAAATTTTAAATAAACAAAAATTAGGGTTTTGTAATTTAGGGGTAGAGTAGGTATATTGATCTATATTTAAAAGAAAATTAAAAATAAAATATTATATTTTAATTAATTTATCTTTTAATTTTTAAATATTTTATAATTATACGATGAGTACTTAATCTTTATAAATTAAATTAATGGTGCTCATCGGTAGTAGTGGTCATCGATACTCGTTGAAGGGGCAGAATTTTTCTTTAGAAAAATACCGTTAACATAACTATCAAATAATTGATTCGTTAATAACTCTCGAAAGCAAGTAATTATGAAAATTAAACAGTATGAAAGCAATCCACTTGAGAAAGTAAATTATAATCCTTTTTCATTTCCTTCTATCAATTAAATGGGAACATATCATTATTGCTTCTTGATGGGAAAATAATCTTTAGAAGTGGGGAATGTATATATGTATATATCCGTATGAGTAAATAATAATTATAGTGAAATTTAGTTGCATTCTTGAGGCAAGACTTTATATCTGGATGTATCTTTACAGTAGGAGTAAAACATGAGCTTACTTCTTGCCCAACCCAAGGCGGTAACCTGTTGATTCGATAGCTTGACGAAGTCGGGTCCTCCCACAGGGTCGATGCTCGAAAGGCTGGCATTGGAACAAGACGAATCAGGCTGCTTAGGATTTATGGTACAGCCAGCCATTTCCATGTCTGTAAGTGAAGTTACAAATGGGGCATACTTATAATTCACAGGGTATTTCCCTCCGTGAGTTGCCCATTCCGACCCATCCCATATGGTCACGTAAAGCAACATCGGCTTCGAGGGATACGCAGCCGAGAATTTCCCGTTGCTCGGGAACTCTCTCACCGGTATATTATCAACAAGGAACCTGCAATTTTTAATAACAAAGATGACAATGCGTTCGGGTTATTGAAACGATGTGTTCAAACAGAGTACTTCAATTGTCTTACACTATGTGGTGACTGTTCCAAAGAATGCTGTAGTAATGGAACTGCAGAGTTGGATTAAACCAGAAGTAAAATTTCTCTTCCCTCCCGGTGCTCACACCATTTGCATATACATTTGTTTGGAGCACCCAATCGACTCGTTTATCGTTGCCGAGCAGTTCGATATCGATCTCATCGTGACTATGGGGATACGTATCTGCATTAGACAACTGCACAAACGATCCATTTAACCAAATACAAGTTCATATTACATATACATACAAATTGTTAAATGGAGATGAAAAGGAGCTTACATAAAAGGCTACTACAACACCAGATGTGAGACCTGCAGGTAGCTTTATTGCCGCACTGAAGAATCCATAGTTATATTTGTCCTTGGAAGCCAATCCTGACCCTGAAAAGAAGATCATTTGAGAAAAAGGGTAAGTAATTTTCGGTGAAAAATCGAACAAATCGATGTCGAATAATTAACCTGAGGTTTTGTCGAGAGCTAGAGTGACCATGGACCCATTGTTGAGAAGCTTGATGTTATGCCCACCAAAAAAGTTGGACAAGCTTTGATTCACCGAGACATGGCTAAACATGTCGGTTAACCGTGGAACGCTAGGAGTGGTGTAATGCCTGCTATGTGAAGAGACGGAGCTCGCCGCGCAAAGCAACGCGAGACAGAGGAACAAAATATGTTGGAATAGAGCCATGTTTCTGTATGATGAAGGAAAAGAGAAGCAGATTTGGTCCTATATATATATATTGGGAGGAGAGAAAGGACTAAAGAGCACAATCTAAGCTTAGTTGTATTTAGCTGGCGACTCTTTTTTGGTATCTTTATGTGTAGATGGGATGGTGACAGTGAAACCATGTACTCATGTGGGTTGATTTTGTGATGCTCGGCATAGCTCGTGGGGCTGCTCCAAGAGTTGGGACCATTTCGATTTCGACATTTACTAAAGTCTATTGGGATTTGGGACCAACCTGAAAAAGCATTCAACTTAATTCTTGGCTTAATTGTTTAATGAGTACCCAAACTATACCTACAGTCGTATTTGGGTTGGGCAGGAAGGGCAACCGCCCAGGGCTTATAATTTTTATAGTCAATTATACTTATAAAAATATATTTTTATATTATTTATAACGCCTAATTTTTTAATGTTTGCTATTAGAGATTCAATTTCATCTCAATGTTTATTATTATGGGTCTAATATTTGATATTAAAGGCCTTAATTTTTTTAATATTTACTATTAGGGATCTACTCTTAATTTATTTTTCTAATACTTGTTATTAAGGGCCTAATTTTTTCAATACTTGTTATTAGAGGTCCAATTTTTTCAATATTTGTTATTAGTGACTTACTCTTAAAATTCAATTTTCTTTTGTAATACTTGTTATTAAGCGTCCAATTTTTCCAATACTTGTTATTAGGGGCCCATTTTATTTTGTAATATTTGTTATTATAAGCATACTCTTATTTTTTTTTTCAATATTTGTTATTAGAGGCCAATGCTTGTTATTATGGACCTACTCTTAAAATTAATTTTTTTTCAATACTTGTTATTAGGGACAGAGATTTAAATAACGGTTTGCAACCGCAACAATGACCGTTATATAACGGTAGCAGTATCGTTTGAGACCGCGATATTAGGGACAGAGATGTCCACAATAGCATATGTTATTAAAAAAAAATTCTTAACCACGATACTCGCAGTAACCACAATAGCAACCGTTATGTCTGCAATCGCGACAAACGCAATGTTGACGAAAACGCGATCGTAACCATAATTTAAATTTCTAATTAGGGGCTCAATTTTTTTCTTCGCTCTAGGGCCACCAGAATCTTAGAAACGAGCATGACTATACCTTTTGTTCAGGATAGGTGCCTAAAATATTTTTCGGGCCAAGAAGGTGTCTAACGTTTTTATCGTTATCATTTTAGGTGTTTGGAAGTTAATGGACGTTTAAAAAATTTTACTAGCCAATCAAAGCATGACGCGCGTCATGCTTTATTTTATTTTTTTCTTTTCTTTTTTAAAAAAATAGAATTTTCAAAAATTTTCTAAAATTCTCAAAAACCTCCAAAATAGTCTTCAAATCGCTAAATCTCCAAACCCCTAAGTCCCAAATCTATATTGCAACTGTTGCCGCCGCCAATCACCGACGGCATGCCCACAACTTCTGTTATCGAACCCCCAAGATTATTTCCTCCATCTTCCCATTATCAAAACTCGACGGCCGATGTGCCTAACGTCAAAACAAAGCTGAATGGCGAAAGGGGCAAAAAGAAACGATGGGCGACAAACAGTGGCCGATCAAACAACGAACAATGTTCGGGTCTTATGACAACAGAAGAAGGCTTCATTCTGTCACCGACAGCGTGATGAACGATGACGACAATGGCTAGATTTTGGGGATCTAGGAATTTAGTGTTTATTTTGTGAATTTTTGAAATTCGGAATTTAAAAAAAAATAAGTTAAAGGAAATAAAAAAAGAAATTAAAATCAAAGTCACATGTTATGCTTTGATTGTCTAACAGAGTTTTTGTAAATGGCCATTAACGGCCAGACACCTACTTGACCCGAAAAAATACTTTAAGCGCCTATCTGAAACAAAAGATATAGTTTAGACACTTATTTAACATTTAAACCTTAATTTTTTTCATCTTTCTTTCTCATTTCAAGTTTGAATCGAAAAGAAAAATCAAGTGAAAAACCGAAACCAAAACCAAACAGTTTTTCATTGTGTTGCAACTGGGATTTTTGGTCAGCTGTTTGATTTTGATGCATTTACTATGAAAGCCATTAATGTAGGCGGCTTGCCGTGTAATGCTAGAGTTTGTAGCATGAAAGGAGCAGACAAAAGAATAATCTTGATTGGCAAGCAAAAGCGCAGCCAAAGCAGGCAATGTTGTTGTTTTCGTTATTCTCCATGGGATTATCCTATGAAGCACGCTACTTCATTCCAAGCCGTCTCATATATCCGATACGTTCTAGGGACGGGTACGACTTAGATACATCTCCGAGGCATCTTATTTTTAATTGTACGACCGAAGACAATTGAGTACGTGTGGAAGATTGTAAGGAACGTATTAGGGACGATTTTTAAGCTTCACACACGTATCTAATATTATCTTTTAGTTTTGAGTTAAAAGTAATAAAAAGACTAACCTAAATTATATTTTTAACATAAACACCGACTCTCTTTAGTTATTTAAATGATAAAATTATTTTAAATTACAACTTGTAATTAATTATTAGTTATAATCAAATTTAAGTTGAGAAATTTAAATTTGTAATCAAAATAATAATGCATAATGAGTTTGTTATTTAATAATAGTGTTAATTACTGGGATTGTCACTTATGTTTCCCCCAGTACAGAGTTGGTCACTAATTCTGAAAAACGACCAGTAAGGTCACTTACGTTTTCGGGGCGTAGACATTTGGTCACCTAGCTATTTGTTGTCGTTAACCTGTGACGGGAGGTTGATCTGAAACAAGAAAAAATGATAAATTACCTAGACAGTCCCTAAACTATTACTTCACTCCTATTTTGACAACCGAAATAAAAACAATTTGTATAATTACATATTTAATCCTCCACATTTACATTTTTTATTTCTTCTTCATCTAACTCAATCTCTAATTTTCTACCATATTAATCTTCAATTCACACCGTATATTATTATCCATCACCGTATGTATCCATGTTTCAAATAATATTTGTAATCCTCAACTCAGAATTTTTAATCTTTCAAAAAATCCCAAAATTTTACAAACTAGTCCTCAAATCCCTAAAATTACCCAAATTCAAAACCCCAAATCGTCGCCGCTTCCGCCATCGATCGTCGCCCCTGACTACACCTCTTTGGTCGCCGGAGCATGGCGGTCATTTCCCCCAACACGACGTCATCGAAAACAGCGAACGGCGTGCAATCGAACATCGAACGCGAAATTAACGTTCGGCTGGCACACTGTTCACCGTTTTCGATGACACCGTGTTGGGGGAAATGGCCGCCATGCTCCTGTGACAAAAAGAGTGTGGTCAAGGGCGGCGATTGGCGACGAATGCGGCGGTGATTTGGGGGTTTGGATTTGGGTAGTTTTAGGGATTTGAGGACTGTTTTGTAAAATTTCCAAATTTTTTGGATTAAAGATTAAAAAAATTGAGTTTTTTTCATTAGATTGATTTAAAAAATAAAAAAGTGGCACATGTTGAGCATTGATTGGTTGATAATTTTTTTAACACCCCTTTATCGGTCTAGCACCTAAAATTATAACGGTTGAAACTTTAGGCACTTATTTTTACAAAAAATACTTTAGGCACTTATTTTTACAAAAGAAATACTTTAGGCACTTAAAGTTCAAAAAATGTATACTTTAGGCACCCATTTTCATTTAAGCCTTTCGAATATGCTATGTAAACATTGTTTCATGTAAATTGGGCATTATTTTGTACGTAACCATATTAAATTACAAACATTATTTGAAACATAGATATATACGGCGATGGATTATATATACTGTGGGAATTGATGATTAATATAATAGAAAATTAAAGATTGAGTTAGCTGAAGAAGAATATGGAAGATGGTGGAGGAGAGAAGAAATAAAAATATAAATGTGGAGGATTAAATGTGTAATTATACAAATTATTTTTTATATCGATGGTCAAAATAAGAGTGAAGTAATAGTTTAGGGACTATCTAGGTAATTTATCATTTTCTTATTATCTCAAATCAGCCTCCCGTTAACATTTAATGGAAACAAACGACTGCGTGACCAAAATTTACGCCTCGAAAATGTAAGTGACCTTACTGGTCGCTTTTTAGAATCGTTGACCAACTCTGTATTGAAGGAAACATAAGTGACCATTCCAATAGTTAACCCTTAATAATAAATGTGGTCGTTGGCCAAGCTGCTCGTATTCCCTTAAGTCCCTCTTCCCTTCCCCTCTAAGTAGGATTAGAATTAGACTTAAGATTTGTTAAACAAATTAATATATATCATCTAAAAAAAGTTATATATATATATATATATGTATATGTGTGTTTTCTTTATTAACTAAGGAAAGATGATTTAAATTATTATTTAACATGTAAGTAAATGATAATTAAAGTACAAAATCAAAGATGATTTAATATATATATATATATATATATATATATATATATATATATATATGTTCCTTATTAGATAAGGATAGTGAATTTGAATTATTATTATTTAAAGAGTTTGAAATATTATGGTTTTTTATGAATTTTATTTTTTAATTAACTGAATTAATGTTTTTATATGTTATAGAATTTTAAAATTTATTTTATATTTTCATACATTTACCGTACTCGTATCTTGTAATTTTGAAAATTATCGTTTTTTGTCACCGTCTCTGTTTTAGTATCCGTGTTAGTACAACAGAGGGATTATCCAGTTTCCTTGATCCATTTGCAGGTTCTTCTTCATTACTCATCACCAGCTTCATCCTTGATTCATATTTATGGCTCGGTCAGGCTTAAATCTTGTACCCATGGACAAAGTTAAGAATCGAGATTAAAAGACAAGGTATAGTTAACTATAACAATGAGATGGACAAAATTTAAATGAATTAAAAATTGAGATCTAAACATGTAAAAAAAAATATATCATGATTTATAGTAAAAAAATAGGGGGACAATGCATTTTCATCCCTTCTTATATTAACTCAAATTTACATAAAAATCGATTTTTTTAATTTGTCATGTGTATATTGTCTGAAAAAAAAACAGAGAACTGCTACAAAGAAATAGAGTAGCATTTACAGGTTCCGTACAATCTATACATTTGCTATTTAGTTTAACTCTAACTATTTTCTGGATATTATCTACAATCTCCAATGCAGTCCCAGATCTCCCCCTGAACTGCATGTAGTTTATTTCTCCTAAACGATATAGATGTGAGCACACCGCACAATCCTCAGTATAAACAATAAAAAAATAATTGTTTAAATTTAAAATCGAACACAAATATTATTTTGTATTCAAATAGAATAATAAAAATGTATTTATTAAATTATATTACAAATAGCAAAACCAGCCAAGTTGGGTTGGACAAAGAATGCATGCCAATCATTTCTCCCATAGGTTGTTTCTGAGAAATAGGGTCACATTCTCATGCAATATTGCCATATCAATATGAGAGAATATCGACAAAGAGATATTCGATAGTTAAAGATGGAATCATTTTTTTTAATTTTAAAAGGACGGCAGAATTAAATAAGGAAAATGATATTGTTAACAACATTAATAAATTAAAAGGAAAATATTTTATTTGCGGGTGGAAATAAAAAAATTTCCACAAGCACTTTAGTTAAAGTTTGAGAATTTAGTTTAGAGTTTAAGGTTTATGGTTAGACTTTAAGGTTTATGGTTAGAGGTTTAGGTTTAGGGTAATATAGTTAGAGATTTAGATTTTAACTAAAAAACCCTAAAATTTAACCCTAAATTATAACCACACCCCCTACATTCAAAACTCTTACACTTAAACCCCTAAATTTCTTAAACTGTAAAACTAAGCCGCTTGTGAAAACTTTTTGTTTTCACTGCCTATGCATAGAATAATTACCCTTAAAGTAAACCAATAACTGGTTGGTCTAGTGAGACGAAGTATTAGATTTCTTAAGCAAAAGGAGCAACTTAAATTAAGAAGGTCACCTAATAAGCCTCTATAGTATCAACTTGGATTAATCAACTAATAGATTTATACCGGTTAATATACCAAAAAAATTAAAGTAAAGAAACAAAACATTGGATTAATAAATTTTTTTATATAATGTTTAGACTATTTAGATTCATTCTACTATTTTTCTAATAGTCGTAACATATTACAAAGTAGTATTTGTTTGTAGATATTCTTAATTCTTTGACAATGCGCATGCACTTTGCAGACAAAACGATTTGTATCTGGATCTCTTAAGATGAACATTATCATCTTTTCCGCTGGGACAACTTGTTGAGTCCAGATTCTTTCTGCTCTCAAATGATTCGAATTTACTTCAACAATATTAAAATATAATAACCCATTTAATTATTAACCCGTTCGAGTACTTACTATTGAGGGAAAGCAAGACGCATCTTATTTAAAGATTAGTTGGAAGATTTTGCAGGAAAATGTTTAAAGGTGGATAATTAAGAAAGTTGGGTTGTGATTAGACGTGTCTAATTTTTTCCCATTTATTATAATTGTAATTGTTGTCGTGAAACGAAATTTAAACAAGTTGGCCAGAAATGTTTTTGCTGTCTTTGATATGGATATGATCAATTTGCTTCAATTATTCCACGTCCGTATTAATCTCTTATAAGAATGGGATAAATGTAATTTTAGTCTTTAAACTTGATATTTTGTTAAATTTTATCCTAATTTTCTGTTTATATTTGTCTTTAAATTTGATATTTTTATTTTTAGTCCTTTTAATGATATAGAATTTTGGTATTATGACTCGTGACATAATTTCATAGTGGTATATCATCAAAATAACCAAAAATTCAGATTCAAAAACTAATGCAGACCAAAAGAATGTTTAAGGGTTAATTTGAAACAAATGTTAAATTTAAGGGGTAAAATATTAAAAAGTGTCTCTCATCTCTCTCCGTCGTGATAATTTGTTTGGATTTTTTGAGACCAAAATGTTCATCTAATTGTAATGTTAGGGTTTGTCTGTATGATTTTATGGGAGTTTTGGAATTTTTTAGTTACCCGTATTTAACTTATTGATTAATAAATTCTTAGTTTGTATTGTAGAGACCCATTATAAAAATAATTTTCACAATTCAATTTTTTCTATTTACAACGTAAATACTCAAACCTCTAATCCTACTTAACTGATTTAGTACCCTATCTCACAAGACTAAACTAATTATTGGTTTGCACTTCTTTGTATTTCTAACATTATTTGTTCAAACAAATTAAAAAAAAATGTTTTTTTTTCTTTTTAATTTTCCATTTTTGATTTTTTGTATTTTAAAATATCATGACATGACATGTATGGTCAATAATTGTATGCAAAACTAAATAAGATGCGTCCAATATTGTCCATATTGGAAAACTATAAATCAAGTGATAACAAAATCGAATATTATTTTTCTGCTTTTAAAAATATATTCTTTTACCTTTTTTAAAGAAAATCTTTTTGGATTATTGTTGGAATTACGAAAGCTAACAAATTATTAAATCAATAAATAATGACCTGTCCCGAATTATAACAAACGGATTTCTTTCACATTCATAATAGAAACAAATTATATGATAAGTTTTTTTTTTCTATGGTTTTACATGGTTTTACCATGATTAATCCAAATCGACCTGCATCACACAACTGTTCTGTTGGGTGAACCTCTCATAGGGGTAATCGTTCGATCAAGTCGAGTAAAAAAATTTTAAGTTATTCGAGTTGACGTGTCATATTTTACAACTCAAATTTTATTTGAAATTTTTTTGATTCGAGTTTTCCAGTTCCTATACAATTTTAATTGTAATTATTTTTCATGTTAAAAGTACAAATTGATTCTAATTTAAACGACTCTCTCTAATCATATTATATATATATATATATATCTTCATATTTTTTTTGGCATATATGTCTTCATGTTTTTTTATCGCTATATATATATATATATATATATATATATATATATGGGGTAAGGATCAACTTACACAGCATAAAACTCTTAAGTTTTACAAGTTTTTTGGATCGTTGGATGGGGAAATGGATGACTGAGATTAACTCCTTACCTTTTTTCCCAAGTGATAATCTTCACATATTTTACTGTTAATCTCATCCATCCAACGATCCAAAAAAACATGTAAAACTTAGAGAGTTTTACAATGTGTAACTGGATCATATATATATATATATATCTAGAAAAATTGACGTGCTCGACTTGAACTTAAAAATCAATCCACTAATTACTAATTTTTTTGAGTTATTCGAATTTTTATTTTACAACTCAAACTTTATTTGAAAATTTTCGAGCCGAGTCAAGACGAGTCGAAAAATTCAGTTTTTTCGAGTCGAGTCGAATTTTGCTCACCCCTAGTCTCTCAGTAGGAATTTTTTGCATATACGATGCCTCAAACTCGAAATTTACTTAAGCGATACCAAGTTGTTATATATTGAAGTTTAAATATTCTTTAAATTCATATCAATTTTAAAATTAGAGAAATTAAACTTTAAATATTCAATTTATTTTTTAAATTGTTCGGTTTAACAATTAAACACTAACTTCTATTTATTACTACATATTTAACTATAATATTTCATTGTAATCTTTTGCCCAGTTAAAAATGGAAAATAAATGAATCCAACAAGTGTTCCAGTGAAAAAACGGATAATGTTCATTCGAAGAGATACGAGTTCAAATCGCTTTGTTTACAAAGTGTATGTACATTATCAAAGAGTTAAGAATATGTACAAATAAATACTAACTTATAATTATCTTTAGACTATTCAAAAAAAGGAAATAAATGTATTTCATTTTTAGCTACTATATTAGTTCGGTATAATTAATATTAGGAACCGTTTCGATTTTGATGATAGGACTTGTTTTAATGAATTGGTTAGTATACATCAACAAAATTAATGTAATAACACGAATTGTTAGAAACAATGGGAGACTGATGTGAAAGATTAAATAATTTGTATTATAACACATTTGATTTTTATTATTTATACATTTTATCGATTTAATCATAATTATATATATTGAGTAAATTCCACACACGTTTACGTAAAGAAATGTCCATGTCTCGAAATGATTTCACTTGAATCAACCTGATCCTGGCCAATTGCCTCCTCTAAATACTGGACTAGTTTAGCAATTCCTCCATGCAGATAAATTGTGATTCATCTCACATGGCCGATCTAAGACTTTAGCAGCACGTGTGATGTTTTAGACTTTAGTTCGAACTTACTTTCCAAACCCATGTCATAAAAAACTTAAGTAGATCTTTTATTGATGGGTTTTTATTAGGTTATTTAAGACATTCAATTGGGCTTAAGGAATTGTAGGTCGAATTGATTGGGTCTTGACCCAGATACTTTTACTAGGTCACAAATAAACCTTGTGCACAATGCTCCTATTCGCAACGAGAGGGTCGGGAGGGTTTCTGGTAGGAGTGAGCAAAACTCGACTTGAATTCGAAAAAATCAAATTTTTTGACTCGACTCAAGGTAAAAAAATTCGACTCATCTTGACTCGACTCGAAAAAATTCGAAATAAAGTTGAGTTGTAAAATAGAAATTCGAATAACTCGAAATTTTTACTAGTTGGTGGATTTATTTTCAAGTTTGAGTTGAGTCCCTCAATTTTCCTGATATATACAACGATATAAAAATATATGAAAAAATACATGTCATATATGAAAATATATATATGCATTGTAACACCCCCTTACCGGCCTGGTCGGGAACCGGGTTGGACGGTGTTACCTATGAACAGTACGAAAATTGGTGCGGCAAAATTTCAATCAATAAACAACATGTGATCAATGTTGTATTAATAAAACGCTACCGAATATACATCTTAGTCCAATTCATCCATTATGAAACAATAATTAATCATTTAAGACCAATTTTTGACTATTACAAATTTTAGGGACTAAACTATAAATCTGATAAATTAGAGGTCCTTTGATACAATTGATTATACCACAATGAAATTCAATACAATAATAGCAAGTATATAAATTTTCATACTTTTCAGAGTTCATTTACTCATCCAATTGAATCATCCTAAATTCAGTGACCAATCTGTGAACCCTGTAAACTTATAATTCATGCCTTTTAACCAACTTAACTAACCCTGTATCGAAACACCTTGATGCTGTTTCGATACGGGTGTACGATGGTCAACCTGGGTTGACTATGCCCATTACCCGTATCGATACAGGTAGGCCCTGTTTCGGTACGGGTTGACTTTCATTGACTTTGACCCGTTCCGATACAGGTTAGACCTGTATCGAAATAAGGGATTCCAGTAGAAAAATGTTTCGATACAGCTCCAAATTGTATCAATACGTCCTGTTCTTTAGGTTCAATTATGTTTAACCATATCGATACGCCATTATCCCGTATCGATACGGTCTGACCTGTAATGACAGATTTTTGCTGGTTTTTAATTGAATTGACCTACCAAACGATGTTCAAATGCAATGAAACTTTGCACACAATATTACAATTCTATAAACTACTAGCATGTCAAATTTCATGATCATTCGAATACGTTTATTAGATTTTCACTTATGTGAGCCAAATATGTCATTTTTACCATCTTTTAGCCATACCAAAAGTCATTTTAGGGCCTTTAATAATATTACAACTTATACACATTACAAGCAAACCAAAATAGGCACAAAAGAATAGTTCAGCTACTTTTCCACCTTCCTAGGAGTTCATAGAGCTAAAATACATTACTCTTGGCTTGTATTGATTTGTCTTGCCTCAACTTTTCCGATCTTCTACCACGGTCAAATCCTTAACCTGAAATGCATGAGATGAGACACGTTAGACATACATAGCCTAGTGAGGTAGTCATATAAAAAATAAATGTCAATGAGTGATGCATGTACATATTCTCATGCTTATCAGTATCAATATCGTGTTTCAATATACAATGATTAACATATCAAATTCATTATTAACCCTTGGATTGAATCAAGATAGTGGATATGTGAATTCCTACGCCTCGTCAAATCAATAAATGGTCTAGTCCATCTGCCTCGCCAAATCAATATTATAGGTCGTAGCCTTAGGACCGTAGTCCACCGATACACTAAGCTCATGAATTCTATGGCATGCCAATTGTATCTTATGCCCGTCCAAATCCAAGGTTTCAATGACAATATACATATTCAATATTCAATGATAGCTCCAATGACCAATGTCTTTAATGTCATTAATAGTAAACATGTCTCAATATCAATATTGCATGATTTCAATGTCAATGTTAATATCAATATCTGATGGTTCATTTACAATATTTCAATAACAATAATTATATCGATGAAAATGCACAATGATGATGCCAATGATTATGTCTAATGTTCCTTACTAAACTTATCGATGCTTATCAATACTTCTGTTTAACAATCCGATGCAACTTCCTTAAAAGAAATGTTAACTATTTAATCGAAATCAACAATAATGGATTCGGGAAGGCTCCTCGCCTAATTCTGAGACTCCGACTACACTCACCTTGATATCTGATGTTCTTCTGGCTCTCGGATGACAACGCCTTTGTTTCTAGCTTTCAATGGAGATGGTGAAATCTCTCTCTCCACTTCTTGAGCTAGAAAATCAATAGGGAAATTATTAGAATTGATAATACGATATCAAAATTGATATCCAAATTCAATATAAACAACAACGATGAATTATCAATGGATGGTTAAAACCCTAGCTTGAAATTAAGCTTGATACATCCATGAAATCTGATGATTGATTGAGGAATATTGGTTACCCAAACGATAGAACCATTTCGATTTCAATAAATCAAAGAAAACCAAGCTTCAGTTTCTCTCCAATAGAAGTGTGTGCTTAGAGGAAGATGATAAAGATTAAGAAATAGAGAGGTGTTTGCTTGACAAGGTTTCGGGTAAACTTCTTTCAATTCTATTTACTATGTTTTTAATTGAAGAGCTTTCCTTCCTATGAAGGAAACTCTCCCCGTCATCCCACGTATGGGATTTACATTTGAAGAGGGGCTAATTGCAAGATTAGTCCCTTGACTTTTGGCTACTTAAGCCTTTATTCTCAAACTTTCAATTTTTTTAATTTAACCACTAAACAGGTTTCGATACTATTCAATAAAGTCTATATTCAATAAATTGACTCAATTAGAGTCCAATGTCGATATAATTGACTACATGGTCCGATTAAATACAATATTTAAACTTTGTCCATGTGAAATTTCCGATCACCGAAACCCAATTTCGACTAGACTAGATTTCAGGGTGTTACATGTAACACCCCTCGCCCCGATTAGGAACGAGGAATGTTACGGTCGCTGTTAAACATTCGTATAACTGACACGTAGTGGGCCGTACTATTTTTTATATTCATACCTTATTATTCAATTTACTTATCAATTAAAATTTCCTTTAAAAATTAATCATATGAAACTGGTTCGAACATAAGCCAAGTTGCTAAATTAATTCCTATAATTTAATTCTAGGAATAAAAAGCATACTAATATACCATTTTAATCCAATAATTCGTGACATATAAGGGCACATTCACATTCGACCAATCTATATTTCTTAATCGTTCGAGATTACAAAACATCACCATGTAACATATTACTTCCATTCATCCAGCAAGGATGATTTTCAAAACATAGAGGCTATATGACCCTATGGTCATCATATACATAACTATAACAAATTATCATTAAGCCTCTAGATAAAATAATATGAGGACTTACTACTATACCCCATATTTATCCCATTATATACTGTTGAGTGGATCGCAAGATCGAAATTGACCAAGAGGGGGGGTGAATTGGAAATTTAAAGGTTTGTGGTGGAAATTGACAAATGAAAAATTGATGGACAAGAGATTTAGAGTGGTTCAAGTTCCAAATGAACTCTACATCCACTACCTTAGCTTCACTAAGGATTTGCAACAATTCCACTAAATCGTTCTTCCCCTTTTCTAGGACAAGGAGGCAACCTTTTACAATTTCGGTTGATTTTTCTACCCAAAAATCAACCCAACCCTCACACAAGAGAACAAAGAAATTTGTAGGCTAATAAGGTATCTCTCAATACAAATGATAGCCCCAATACAAGCACTCAATCCAATTTGACAAAGTATGAATGAAGATTACAAATTGGGAATTTTACACAAAGTGGGGTTTTTGCACAATTGCTTGAATTTGATGTTTAGATGTTTGCTTTAGGATCAATAGTTGTTGCTGATGCTTTTGGATGTCTCTTTTATACCTTCTCATTGATTTCTAGCCGTTTGGGTGGTTGGGAACATAAATGGAGCCGTTGAAACCCTCTCTTGCCACCATAAATGCAGTCTGCACCAACCCGTTTCGGAACACGGGGTACCTGTTTCGGAACGGACTAAAATAGAAAGAGCCGTTGGGGTGCATTTAAGAGCTCGTTTCGAAACGCCTTAGGGCCGTTTCGAAACGATTTTGCCACTGTCAAGGGTCGTTTCGGAACGGTCTTAGCCCGTTTCGAAACGCCTTAACGACTTTCAGAAAATCAGTTAAAAACACATAACGGTCATATTTTTTAAATTCAACTTAAGACCCGTTTCGAAACGATATGAATCCGTTTCGAAACGGAATTGCTACTGTTAAGGGTCGTTTCGGAACAGCCTTGATCCGTTTCGAAACACCCCTTTTATATTTAAAAAATCAGCAAATATTTGAACCGTTGTAGTCTTTTTAAATCAAATATGAAGAACAGTTTCGAAATGAGTGATGCCGTTTCGAAACGAGGTAAAGTGTTTCGATACACGTTTCAGAACGGTGGTCGACAGTGATGAAAACGTTTCGAAACGCCTGGTGGCCGTTTCGAAACAGGGGCTTAAAATTCACTGTTTTGACATGAAACACTTAGAAAAATATTTGAAAAGCTTGTTTTTAACTTGGGCATAATTTTAAAATTATATAGGGATATTTTGAGGACTTAAAATTCGTTTTGACTTTTTCAATTTAGTCCTTAGGTTTTTAGTTATATCAAAATTAAAATATTTGTTTCACAATCTCCCCCTTTTTGATATAACAAAACCAAAGTTAGAATTTTTGAGAATTTTGAAAGTTTTGAAAATATTCTAACTCCCCCTTAATTTAAGATAGGTTTTTAAAGTTAAAAGAAATTTTTGATTTGAAATCCAAGTTGTAAACCTTTAAAAACCTTTTAAAATTTAAAGCGAATTTTAGTGTGGCTCTTAAATTTCTTCTCCCCCTTTTTGTTAGATAAAAAAGAACAATAAAAGCTCATAGGGAAGATAAAGGATTAGTACCAATAAGCAATAATAAGCAACCATAATATTAATTCATAATCAAAATATCCAAAACATAAATCAAACATTAAGTTCAACATAAAATCCCAAATAAAAAAGCCATAAGCATAGGTTCCTAAAACATGAGAAAACATAAAGATGCAATCTTAATCCTAAAATGCATAGATAATATGATATGATATGATATGGAGATCCTAAGCCTCGTCATCATCATCCGAAGTATCATCATCGCTCTTGGCTTGGGAACGGTGAAACTTCGTCCATTCCCCATAAAGCGTAGAGAAGGATAGATCCAAGTTGGAATGCGAAGTCTCAAGAGTATGAAGACGATCCTCGACATTCTTCAAACGGTTGCCCATAGATTCAAAACCCAAAGCAATGCGAGTGTCCAAAGTATCGAACCGAGAGTCCAAAGCATTGAAGCGCTCGGTAAGGAAAGCCGTGAGGGCGTCATTGTTTGCAACTTGAACTTGCGGTGGAGGAGCAACGGGAGGAGGAACGACTTCTCTATCAATTCTTTCCCAAACATCATTCGCATATGTGAACCCGGACTTGCGAAGGGATGACTCACCAATCTTGGTCTTGCGAGGTTCTGGAGAGTCGTAGGAACAATCGATGCCAAGATCATGAAATAAGGCGCTCAAGACTATGCCATATGTAAAAGACTTCAACTCATTTGTGTCAATAAGCTTGATATTATTGACTATCTCGGCAAAAATTATCTTAGGCACATTTGGGCGCTCACCCCTACGGAAACACTCTAGCCAAAAGTGATCGGTTTGACGAATGTGAGAGTATTTACCTCCGGAAGGTCGAATGAACCAAGAAACCATCAAGTGAAGAACTCGATCGTGCACATCCAAATGAAGTGCCTTCCCGGTGAAATTTCCAAAGTGGCGTTCATCCTCAAGACCCTCATCCTTAAGTTTAAGAGCAGACTCCAAAAGAGCAACATTAACAACAAACTTTTTGCCCAATAAGGATGATTCAATTCCTATAATCTCGGTTTTGGTCTCATCATAAATAAAACGAGCATTAGAGTAGAAAATGAGTACCATGTGTTTGTAGCGAACATCCGGAATGCTCAAGAAATACATGAGATTCCACTCATCCAAACGGCCGAGATAACGGAATAGGAAACGCTCGGAATTGAGGAAATCAACATCAATGACACGTTCATTGCGAATTGCGAAATCCTTGACATAAGAGAATCGAGCACGTGCCTCCGGATTTTTAAGGGATTTCTGAAAAAGCATAGTGAGATTTGGACGAATGCTCGAATCACCGGATTGAACGGCCTTGCGCTTTTTGTTAGCTTGATCCGCCATCTAAAAACATTAAGCAAGTGTTTTAAAATTAAGTGTATGCATTGATAGTTAAAAATCAATCCAATAATAAATCCCACTTAGGTTTTTGAAAACAAAATTAAAATAAAAAAAAAAGTTTAAAAAAATATGATTGAAAAATTTTATATTCGAATAAAAAATTTTGAGATTTGGAAATTTTTTTTCAAGACATTGAATACCCACAAATAAAAGCATATAATTTATACAAAAATAAAATTTTCTAACCTAAGATTCGAACATAAATTGAAAGAAAAAGAAAAAATAGAAAAAATACCTTAGTTTGGGATTTTGGATGATTTGATTAAAATCCTTGCACAAGGTTGATGAAACTTGCTTAGACTTGAGATTTAGAGTAAAACCCCTCACAATTTTGTGAAAATCAAAGAGTTTGAGAGGGTATTTATAGAGAGGGAGGCGGTTTAGGGTTTTAAGAGTTTGATAAAAAGTGAATTTGTATCATTAAAAGCCCTAAATAAAGCAATCCGCGATGCCGTTTCGGAACGGTCAAGACCGTTTCGGAACGGGGCGGCTAGGGTTTTGACCGTTTTAAGACCATAGGCTGACCATTTCGATACGGTGTTGACTGTATCGAAACCCCTTTGACCCGTATCGAAACACGTTTCGATACACCCCTTGGCAGTAGCAAAAACGTTTCGGAACGCCTTGGAGGCGTTTCGAAACGCCCTTCTCTCAGAGCTGGATTTAAGGTATCCGTATCGAAACAGGTTCACCCGTTTCGATACACCTGGGCCTGGAAGTGCTGAAAAGGCTCTAAAAATGCAGAAAAATGAAGTTTTAAGAGGCCTAACATGCATAAATGTCATGAATGAGCAGGCAAAACATATTTAAGCATAAACATACTCCCCCTAACTATAAGCATGGATGAAATTAGGAGTTTAAACACATCAACATGGCATTTCACAAGATCAAGCATATTTAAGCACAAAAGAGGTCCTAAAAGGTCAAGATAGGCTAGCTAGACCTAACTCTCTCCTAAGGGACCAAAAACGCTCTTTGTCTAAGGGTTTTGTAAAAATGTCCGCTAATTGATTCAAGGTGTCTACATACTCTATAACCACATCTTCCTTAAGGACATGATCTCTAATGAAATGATGTCTTATTTCTATGTGTTTGGTTCTAGAGTGTTGGATGGGATTTTTTGTTAAACAAGTAGCACTAGTGTTGTCACATTTTAGGGGTATGGTTCCAACTTTAATTCCATAATCTAAGAGTTGTTGTTTCATCCAAAGGACTTGAGCACAACAACTCCCTAAGGATATGTACTCGGCTTCGGTGGTAGATAAGGCTACACTATTTTGTTTCTTAGAGAACCAAGATATGAGCATACTACCTAAGAATTGGCAAGTTCTCGAAGTACTTTTCCTATCAATTTTGCAACCCCCATAATCCGCATCCGAGTAAGCATGAAGGTTGAAGGTAGAGTCTCTAGGATACCAAAGGCCTAAACAAGGAGTGTCTCTAAGGTATCTAAAGATTCTCTTAACGGCTATAAGGTGAGACTCTCTAGGACTAGCTTGAAACCTAGCACACAAGCAAACACTAAACAAGATATCCGGTCTACTTGCGGTAAGGTAAAGCAAAGATCCAATCATAGAACGATAAAGCTTAGAGTCAACACACTTACCTCCTTCATCTTTGTCAAGCTTTGTAGATGAGCTCATAGGAGTGGCTTGAGGCTTTGCATTCTCCAAGCCAAACTTCTTGAGCATATCCTTTATGTATTTTGCTTGGTTGATGAAGGTGCCATCCTTCTTTTGCTTGATTTGGAGTCCCAAAAAGAATGAGAGCTCCCCCATCATGCTCATCTCAAATTCACCTTGCATTAACTTAGCAAACTCTTGACAATGACATTCATTAGTAGAACCAAAAATAATATCATCAACATAAATTTGAACTACTAAAATGTCATTTTTATACATTTTTATAAAAAGTGTAGTGTCCACCTTACCTTTTTCAAATCCTTTTTCAATCAAAAAATTTGAAAGTCTTTCATACCAAGCTCTAGGAGCTTGTTTTAAACCATAAAGAGCTTTGGTAAGTTTGAAAACATGATTTGGAAATTTTGAATCTTCAAAACCCGGTGGTTGTTCCACATACACTTCTTCATTTATAAAACCATTTAAAAATGCGCTTTTAACATCCATTTGAAAAAGCTTGAAATTATGATAACATGCATATGCAAGCAACATCCTAATGGCTTCCATTCTAGCTACGGGTGCATAGGTTTCATCAAAATCTATTCCCTCTTCTTGAGTGTAACCTTGTGCTACAAGTCTAGCTTTATTTCTCACAATGTTACCACTCTCATCTAGTTTGTTCCTAAAGACCCATTTAGTTCCTATTGTAGATTGATTACTAGGCCTATCAACTAATGTCCATACATTACTTCTCTCAAATTGATTTAACTCTTCTTGCATAGCCATAATCCAAAAACCATCTTTCAATGCTTCTTTTACATTTTTAGGCTCTATGCATGAGATAAATGCAACATGGTTCATTAATTTAAGAGAAGAACGAGTGGTTACCCCCTTGGATGGATCACCCAAGATTTCACCATCTTTGACATAGTTCAACTCCCTTGGGTAGCTCACTTCCTTTTCCTCAATGGCCAAGTCCTTCAAGGCTTCAAGAGGTGGATCTTGTGAGTCATCTTCCTTTGTTGGAATCTCATCCTCCTTTGAAGTTTGACCTCCATCAAAGGCATTTATGATCCCTACATCATCATCATCACAAGAATCCTTCCTAGGAAGGAGGTTATCATCGAATACAACATGAATAGATTCTTCTACTACTAAAGTCCTTTTGTTAAATACTCGATAGGCTTTAGAGGTTAAAGAGTAACCTATAAAAATGACTTCATCACTTTTTGCATCAAATTTACCTAAGTTATCTTTTCCATTATTTAAAACAAAACACTTGCACCCAAAAGGGTGGAAATAGCTAATGTTAGGCTTTTTAGATTTTAAAATCTCATAAGGGGTTTTCTTTAAAATTGGCCTAATCATTACTCGATTTACAATATAACAAGCGGTGTTTGTGGCTTCCGCCCAAAAATATTTAGGTAAATTGTTTTCACAAAGCATAGTTCTAGCCATTTCTTGTAAAGTTCTATTTTTCCTCTCAACTACCCCATTTTGTTGAGGAGTTCGAGGAGCCGAAAAATTATGGCTAATACCATTTTCATTCAAAAATTCTTCAAACCCTAAATTTTGAAACTCGGTTCCATGATCACTTCTAATATGTGAAATTCTAAGTTCAAGATCATTTTGGGATAATTTTGAAAATGTGATGAATTTTTCCAAAGCCGCATCTTTAGTACTTAAAAAGAGAACCCAAGTAAATCTAGAAAAATCATCAACGAGCACAAAAGCATAAGATTTACCACCCAAGCTCATAGTCCTAATCGGCCCAAATAAATCCATATGAATTAATTGTAAGCATCTACTAGTGGAAACATCATTAATGGATTTAAAGGAAGACTTATGTTGTTTACCCTTTGAGCATGCATCACAAATTTTATCATTTGAGAACTTTATTTTGGGTAAACCTCTAACTAGATTTAGAGAGACTAGTTTTTCTAAAACACTTATGCTAGCATGTCCTAGCTTCCTATGCCACAACCATGCATCATTTTCATTTTGAGCAACTAAGCATGCATGAGATGTATGTATGTCATCTAAATGCACCATGTATATGTTTCCTATGCGATGACCTATGAGCATAATATTATTAGATTTAATGTCTACAATTTTGCATCCATTTTTATCAAATAAAACATTAAATCCTTTATCACACGATTGACTTATGCTCAATAAATTGTGTTTAAGACCATCGACATATAAGACATTTTCAATAAGAATGGTAGAGTGATTACCTATGGAGCCAATACCTTTAATGTGGCCTTTGGAGTTGTCACCAAATGTTACTACTCCTCCACTTTTTGGCTTTAGATCCATGAATCGACTCTTGTCTCCGGTCATGTGTCTCGAGCATCCACTATCAAGGTACCATGAGTTTTGACTTTGTGCCTTGGCCTTGTAGCAATGCCCCCCCTACAAACAAAGATATTAAACTTTGGTTTTTGGTACCCAAATCATTTTGGGTCCATGAGTGTTAGCTCCCAAAACCTTGGTTCCCTTAGGAATCCAAGATGACATAGCAATAATATTATTAGATTTTACAAGTTCCTTAGGAACCCATACACTTCTAATTCTTTTAGCTCTACTATGTCTAGGGTAGCTACCTTGTTTGTAGTAATTAGTCTTTTTCTTAGGTTGGTGTGTTCTAGAGGATTCTCCTACTTCATGCTTGACACTACCAACATTTTTTAAAGACTTTTTGAGCTCATTTAGCTCACCCAACACCTTTTGGTGTTCACTATTACATTGAGACAAAAGATTATTAAGATCAACATTTTCATCTTGAAAAAATTTAAGTTCATCCTTTAATCCTAAAATATTTTTCTCAAATTTAGAATTAGCTTGAGTGAGTGAGTCATTTTTCTCATTTAGTTCTAAAATGATTTTCTTGTTTTTAATGACCGACTCTTTAAACTTCTCAACTAATTCATCATATACCTCTTGTAACTCATCATATGCATCATTTAACTCTTCATATGAAAAATCTAAAGTAGATGAGTTAGAGGTTACCAAGGAGGAATCTTCCTCAAGTGCCATGAGACAAAGATTAGCCACTTCTTGTTCGTCATCCTTCGATGACTCCTCATCACTCCAAGTAGCAAGCTTGGCTTTGAGTCTCTTCTTCTTCTCAAAGCCCTTCTTCTTGAGTTGAGGGCACTCCGAACGGATGTGGCCGGGTTGTTTGCACTCATAGCAAATGATGGGATCCTTTCCTTCTTCTTTGTTCTTCCCTTTGAAGTCCATCTTTCTTTGGATTTTTCTTCCCCGGTTGGACCTCATGAAACGTGAGAACCGTTTGGCTATCATAGCCAATTCTTCAAGTTCGTCCTCATCACTAGATGAGCTCTCATCAAGTTGTGAAGCTTTAGCCTTGAGAGCTATTCCCATCTTCTTCTTCTTCTCAACCTCAAGCTTCTCTACCCTTTTCTCTTCTTTCTTCTTCTCATCTTCCCTTCCTTGCTTCATGATCTCATGAGTAAGGAGAGAACCCACAAGCTCATCAAGCTTTAATGTCTTCAAGTTCTTTGCTTCGATGATAGCGGTTCTCTTCCCATCCCAAGATTCGGGAAGTGAATAGAGTAGCTTCCGGACAAGCTTGTCTTCCGGTATGATCTCTCCATAGCCCTTTAGACCATTGACAATCGTGGAGAAACGATCAAACATCTTTGACACCGTCTCATCGGGCTCCATTTTGAAATTTTCATAACTAAGATTGAGAAGTCCAATCTTAGTTTCTTTGACATCATTGGTGCCTTCATAAGTGGTCTCAAGAGTGTCCCACACTTCCTTGGCACTTTCAATTGATGAGACCTTTGAGTAGATGTCCGGACCGAAAGCACAAAATAGCATGTGGAGAGCTTTATCATTGACTTGAATCTTTTTCCTCTCCTCTTCACTCATTTAGGCTTTCTTCTTCAACACCATCTTGCCTTCACCGTCTTGCTTCCATGGAATGTATGTCCCATCCTCAATGACATCCCACACAAGATAGTCACTAGACTTGATGAATAGACGCATTTTATTCTTCCAAAAAGAGTAATTGTCACCATTGAAGAAAGGAGGCTTTGTGGTCGATTGTGACTCGTACATGCCGGAACCGGAGGTTGAAGCCATCTCTTGATATGTTGATGATCACACTCTTCCAAGTATCTCCTCTTGTGGTTGTTAATCCTCAAAGAGTTAAGCTCTGATACCAATTGTTGAGTGGATCGCAAGATCGAAATTGACCAAGAGGGGGGGTGAATTGGAAATTTAAAGGTTTGTGGTGGAAATTGGCAAATTAAAAATTGATGGACAAGAGATTTAGAGTGGTTCAAGTTCCAAATGAACTCTACATCCACTACCTTAGCTTCACTATGGATTTGCAACAATTCCACTAAATCGTTCTTCCCCTTTTCTAGGACAAGGAGGCAACCTTTTACAATTTCGGTTGATTTTTCTACCCAAAAATCAACCCAACCCTCACACAAGAGAACAAAGAAATTTGTAGGCTAATAAGGTATCTCTCAATACAAATGATAGCCCCAATACAAGCACTCAACCCAATTTGACAAAGTATGAATGAAGATTACAAATTGGGAATTTTACACAAAGTGGGATTTTTGCACAATTGCTTGAATTTGATGTTTGGATGTTTGCTTTAGGATCAATAGTTGTTGCTGATGCTTTTGGATGTCTCTTTTATACCTTCTCATTGATTTCTAGCCGTTTGGGTGGTTGGGAACATAAATGGAGCCGTTGGAACCCTCTCTTGCCACCATAAATGCAGTCTGCACCAACCCGTTTCGGAACACGGGGTACCTGTTTCGGAATGGACTAAAATAGAATGAGCCGTTGGGGTGCATTTAAGAGCCCGTTTCGAAACGCCTTAGGGCCATTTCGGAACGATTTTGCCACTGTCAAGGGTCGTTTCGGAACGGTCTTAGCCCGTTTCGAAACGCCTTAACGACTTTCAGAAAATCAGTTAAAAACACATAACGATCATATTTTTTAAATTCAACTTAAGACCTATTTCGAAACGATATGAATCCGTTTCGAAACGGAATTGCTACTGTCAAGGGTCGTTTCGGAACGGCCTTGATCCGTTTCGAAACACCCCTTTTATATTTAAAAAATCAGCAAATATTTGAACCGTTGTAGTCTTTTTAAATCAAATATGAAGAACAGTTTCGAAACGAGTGATGCCGTTTCGAAATGAGGTAAAGTGTTTCGATACACGTTTCGGAACGGTGGTCGACAGTGATGAAAACGTTTCGAAACGCCTGGTGGCCGTTTCGAAACAGGGGCTTAAAATTCACTGTTTTGACTTGAAACACTTAGAAAAATATTTGAAAAGCTTGTTTTTAACTTGGGCATAATCTTAAAATTATATAGGGATATTTTGAGGAATTAAAATTCGTTTTGACTTTTTCAATTCAGTCCTTAGGTTTTTAGTTATATCAAAATTAAAATATTTGTTTCACATATACAAACAAAATAAACGGGAATACCGAGTTAAGTTATTTGTTGAGATTTTAGGGGCTCGATTCGATCAACCGTTCTTGCTCGCCAAGTGTGGAGAAGTGGGATAATTGGGTGTTTTAGTGGGAGGTGAAAAATATGCAATTTGACACAAGGATTTATAGTGGTTCAACCTTCTAACCAAGGTCTACATCCACTACCTTAGCTCCCCACTAAGGATTTCCAACAAATTCACTAAGAATTTCGTCCCCTTTTCTAGGATTAGGAGGAAACCGTTACAACCCTCAAAGCTTTCTACCCAAAGCTTGAAGGAACACTCTCTTTACAAAGAAAGACTTAGCAAACTAGAAATCCCTCTAAAAGGTGCTTGTTTGCAATTCTAAGCACTCACCCAAAACCTAAACACTTGAGCAAATTTAACAATGTAAGCTCACAAGTGTTGTCTAAGCAAGAAATGAACAATTAAAGCTCTAGACAAATTTTGACATCATAATGTTGTAACAATTGAAGCATTAACCATATCTTGATGCTTGGAGGTCCCTTTTATACTCCCAATTGAGTTTGTAGCCGTTACTAGCCGTTGGGGATGATTTTGAGCCGTTGAGGACTTAATTTCCCTTCATTAATGCTGTTCTGTAGCTATTCGTATCGATACGCGTGGAACCGTATCGGTACGGCCTTCATGAGAAACTAGCCGTTGGGCTCTTGCTAGCCTGGACGTATCAATACGGTTGAGGGCATATCGGTACGGGTTCACATTTAAATGGCCGTTGGGAAAGTAGCCGTTGGGGTGGTTGAAAGGGGATCAGTACGCTTACCAGGCGTATCGAAACGATCCCGAGCCATATCGAAACAGACAAGCCTGTTTCGATACGGGTTTTGACAGTGACCAAACTGAGGCAAAAAGGTATCGGTACGAGTACAACCGTATCGATACAGGTACTTTGATAACACAAGTTTGGCTATTAAAAACATGAAAAATCTTTGCCAAAAACCTCTTAAAATACCTCAAACATAAATTCAAGTTGTTTGGACTTAAAAACAAGTTTTAAATTCTTTTCAAATTAGTCCAAAATATTTTTCAATTATTATATCAAAACATTAGTTCTACAATCTCCCCCTTTTTGATATAATAAAACTCACTTGAAAAATTGTTTGGGATTCTCCCCCCTTTAACTTTAAAAATGTGAATAAGAGATTAAAGATATGAAATCAATTAAAGCTCCCCCTTATTCATTTGAAAATTCAATTTTTCAAACCATTCTCCCCCTTTTTGTTATATCAAAAAGAATTTAAAAACATTAAGTTTCAAAATAACAATAGAGGTAAAAGAAATTTGACACACTTAAAATTTTTGGTTTAAAATTGGCTCCCCCTTACTCAAAGCATCATAAGAATGTTAGTTCAACATATATGATTATCTAGTTGACATAAATGAAAAATAATCAAATAAAAGTAAAAGCAACTAGATTTTACCACACTTGAACTCAAGGGAGGATGTGAAGCCTTCCTTCTTCAAGTGTTCTTCCTATGTGTGCATGGAGCTCCCCCTCAAACTTTGACTTGTTGATCACTCTCCATCACACCTATCAAAAGACAATCAAGTAATTTTTGGTATCCAAATTGCTTTGGATCCATAGACATTAGTAGCACAAAATTTAGTCCCCTTAGGAATCCATTTTTCAATTTCATCCTTTTTAGTTGAAGTGGTTAGTCCTTTTGGGACCCAAACACTTCTAAAACATTTACCATTTATAAATCTAGGGGCACTAGATTGTCTTACATAAAAATTTGATTTTCCAAAACTATTTTTCTTTTCAAGTTCATTGGAAATCAAATCTTTTTCTTTTTGAACTTTGAGAAGCAAATTTTGTAAATCAAAACATTTTTGTTCAAAATCTTTCAATTTTGCTTCAAGTTCAAGATTTGTTTTGGAAAACAAATCATTTTCAATTTTTATTTTTGAAATCAACTTTTTGTTCTTGGAAAATGATGCCTTGAATTCCAAAAGCAAATCATCATAGGCATCTTGTAACTCATCAAATGTATAAGAATTTGAAATAGATGAGTTAGAAGTTACCTCACCCTCATTGAGGGCCATCAAGCATAGGTGGACAACTTCATCATCGGTGGAGTCTTCATCACTCTATGTGGCCACATATGCTTGTTTTGAAGATGATCCCTTCTTTTTGGATTTGTGGGAGTCCTTCATCTTCTTCATCGATTCATGCTTGGATTTTTCCATTTTGCTCTTCATGAACCGGGCAAATATTTTGAAGAGATAGGCCATCTCTTCATCTTCACTTTCCTCTTCACTTGAATCTACATGATGGCATGTGGAGGATTTGAGAGCTACGACACTAGTATTGATGCCTAGCTCCATGATCTTCTTCTTCCCTATCGCTCTAATCTTTTCCTTCTTCTTCTCCTCTTCTTTGTTTTTCTTTATTATTTGATGAGTGAGAAGAGACCCCATGAGTTCATCAAGCTTCAAGGTTTTGAGATTCTTGGCTTCGATGATGGCGGTCCTCTTTGAGTACCATGACTCAGGAAGGGAGTAGATGAGCTTTCGGACAAGCTTCTCTTCCGGGATGGCTTCTGCATAACCTTTAAGACCATTGGTGATAGTGGAGAACCTATCAAATATCTTCTCGATGTTCTCTTCCGGATCCATCTTGAAGTTCTCATACTCTAAGGTTAGGAGCCCAATCTTGGTCTCCTTGACTTCATTGGTTCCCTCGTATGTGACTTCAAGCTTGTCCCATACCTCCTTGGCATTCTCACAAGAAGACATCTTCTCATAGATGGTTGGGCCAAATGCACAAAAGAGCATGTGCAAGGCTTTGCAATTTAGCTCCATCTTCTTGTGATCGTCGGCACTCCATTCCGCTTTGCTTCCTTGAGGCACGAACGGACCATCTTCAACTATGTCTCATAGCTTGTAATCACTTGACTTCAAGAAGAATTTCATCTTTGTCTTCCAATGGGTATAGTGATTTCCGTCGAAGAAAGGCGGTTTGTCGATTGATTGTGCCATTGAGCCGGTTGGTGAAATGTTGATCGAGCTTGCCGGATCTTCTCAATAGGATGTGAATCCCCTTCGATTGAGCCAAGCTCTGATACCAATTGTTGAGATTTTAGGGGCTCGATTCGATCAACCGTTCTTGCTCGCCAAGTGTGGAGAAGTAGGATAATTGGGTGTTTTAGTGGGAGGTGAAAAATATGCAATTTGACACAAGGATTTATAGTGGTTCAACCTTCTAACCAAGGTCTACATCCACTACCTTAGCTCCCCACTAAGGATTTCCAACAAATTCACTAAGAATTTCGTCCTCTTTTCTAGGATTAGGAGGAAACCGTTACAACCCTCAAAGCTTTCTACCCAAAGCTTGAAGGAACACTCTCTTTACAAAGAAAGACTTAGCAAACTAGAAATCCCTCTAAAAGGTGTTTGTTTGCAATTTTAAGCACTCACCCAAAACCTAAACACTTGAGCAAATTTAACAATGTAAGCTCACAAGTGTTGTCTAAGCAAGAAATGAACAATTAAAGCTCTAGACAAATTTTGACATCATAATGTTGTAACAATTGAAGCATTAACCATATCTTGATGCTTGGGGGTCCCTTTTATACTCCCAATTGAGTTTGTAGCCGTTACTAGCCGTTGGGGATGATTTTGAGCCGTTGAGGACTTAATTTCCCTTCATTAATGTTGTTCTGCAGCTATTCGTATCGATACGCGTGGAACCGTATCAGTACGGCCTTCATGAGAAACTAGCCGTTGGGCTCTTGCTAGCCTGGACATATCGATACGCTTGAGGGCGTATCGGTACGGGTTCACATTTAAATGGCCGTTGGGAAAGTAGCCGTTGGGGTGGTTGAAAGGGGATCAGTACGCTTACCAGGCGTATCGAAACGATCCCGAGCCGTATCGAAATGGACAAGCCTGTTTCGATACGGGTTTTGACAGTGACCAAACTGAGGCAAAAAGGTATCGGTACGGGTACAACCGTATCGATACGGGTACTTTGAAAACACAAGTTTGGCTATTAAAAACATGAAAAATCTTTGCCAAAAACCTCTTAAAATACCTCAAACATAAATTCAAGTTGTTTGGACTTAAAAACAAGTTTTAAATTCTTTTCAAATTAGTCCAAAACATTTTTCAATTATTATATCAAAACATTAGTTCTACATTATTTACATACATCATGTATAAATCTTCAGTATTAAAATTATACATGCCAACTGCACTAGGCTGCTGGCCACTAAATCACCCAACAAAAGGACAATAGAGATAATGCAAGGCATACTTTCAATCTGCAGGAGATCTAACAGGTTCGGGGTAGGAAGGCTGGTAATCGTTAAAACCTGTATTTTTGGGAAAAAAGAAAAACAGAGTGATAAGTACTTACAATAATTAGCGAGGAAACTCCTAACTATCGTCTTTTGAATTTTTCGATCATTTAAATATAAAAACAATTTCTAAAGATATCATCAAAATCAATCCATCATTTAAATCATGTCATTCGAATACAAGAAACAACCAAAGACCAAAATGTCAATTTCACTCATGTATAATCGATTCAAATCATGTTCAAGAAGGAATTCACAATCAATCAAATATTAACATATTACAAATAGCAGCAAACTGTAGCAGAGAACGGATTTCAAATTTAATTTAACAAAGGCAACATGAATCAGTCAATAAGACATTATCAATATATCAACAATCAACATTATCAAATCTTTCACATATAAACAATTCCACTTTAATTTCTTATCAAGTTAATTGCCTTGGTATATATAGCGAGTTAGGTAATCGAGTCACGTATGACAGAGGGGTAAATAATCACCAATTAGAGGGGTACATAAGTATCGATTTCTTGTTATCGTACTACATATTATCAAGGTGCTCATTACACCAATAAATAAGGTACACTCACATACTAATTTCAGTAGGGTACACTCACATACCAAGATCGAGCTCTCTAGGCATGTCGTACTACCTAGACTAACCATATCACCGGGCGCTTTATCATTCATGTAATTAATTAAATTTTTGTAATTAGCAATCATATTTCTCATCTCATCATTCGAATCTTTCTTTCATATCAAATACCAATTTGGTTCCAAACATAACACATACATTTCAAATCAATATAATCTTACCACACATATAACATGTATCGAATGCATGGTTCAATCCTCATATCAAACTTTCAATCAATACATCTCACATTGGATATTTCACGTTTAATCATATCATCTTATCATCCATACTATCCAATAATCAAACATGATATCACAAAGATCAATCAATAACAATCAATCATTCAAATTCAACCACATTACAGTGCCAATTTCTCTTTAATCCTTCTTCCCTTATAATTTAATTACCAAGCCAAAATTAAGTCCAATTCTATGCATATTAATAAACAATAATCAAAGTAAGGTTTAGTTGAGACATTAGTCCCAACTCTAAGAATAGTTTCACTCACAAACGCCCAGTTAATCTTGGATTCTAATGCTTTTCCTTCGGTCCTCTAATGATCTAGTTATCGGATTTTCTTCGATATCCTCTACTCTCGAATTTATTCAATTATTCACAATCAATTATAGAATTGATCAACATTTATTCTAACAAAAAATTATTCAATTAAACTCAATCTACAACAACCCTTAACTTTATTTTCAGTTCTGGACAGATTCAATCCTGGTTACTAATTTGGTCATATCTCTAAATTCGTAGATCGGATTTCCAATTAATTTATACCATTTTAAAGCTATTAAATTTATCTTTAAGACCATATAAAGTTTGCATTTTAATTTTTGACCATTTAATGCAGTTTATTGCTTAGAGTTAAGATATTCCTACATTCGAACAGCTTGTACCACCTTTACAATTTTGATTCAAAATATCTCTACACAGCTCGAATTTAGTGTGTTTGTTTCTAATTAAAATAAATATTTTCAAGTATTTTCTATTAAAATTTTAAGTCAAAATTCTATTTCTACGATTTTTGGTGGATTTTAGAAGTTGCTGTCAAGAATAGGGGTTTTTCATGTAAACCTTAATTCACTTACTTAATTCCCCTGTATTTTCATGTTAAGTTTAGCTATAAAAGCTTCCAGTTAAATCCCCAATTTTATCAATCTTAATAAAATAGTCTAATTGTGTTGTCTAATTCGTCTAAATGATTCGATTTACTTAACTAGTTATTGGCTAATTTCCATCTTCATTTCACTCAACCAACACTTTAATTTTATAATAAACCTCATCTCCAGAAATTTCTTCTTACATAGTACAATTTTCTATTAAGCCTCTAACACAATCAATTTAGCTGATTTTACATTTGGTCCCTATACTTCGAATCCAACTAATTTATAACTTTTATCAATTGGTCAACAAACTTTCTTCTTGCACCATTCGACCTTTAAGTTCTATTTCTTTAAAATTTGAGATTTTCTATCAAGCATGCATCATTAGTTTCGTAGACATTCTTAGATATTTTCTAACAAAAATCGAAACACCAAAACTTAAGAAATTCTAAGTGGATTCGAATACTAAAGAAGAATTTAAGCTTTTTTATTCCTTAAAATTTGAGTTTCCAAGCTTGTATCACTACCATGCAAGCTCTTTCTTCTTCTTCCTTTTCTATCAATGTCCGAATGCTTTATCTCTATCTCTCTCAAATTTTCTTTATTTTTCTCTTACTCACTAAATAGCCGGTTATGTGGAGAAGAAAGAAATGATGAAGGTTGACATTTGGGGTCTTAATTGAGCTTAAGAAATGTCAACTTTATCCTTGGTTTAACTCCTAATATTAATCTAAATCAAGGACAGCTCAAGAATTCCAAAATTTGACATGCAAAACCTTTATTTTCTCTCTTATTCGGTTTAGTCACTTTTCAATTGAGTCTTTTAATTCTTTTCAGTTTTCAATTTAATCACTAGCAAATTAATTAACTAAATCATTTAATATTCTAATTTAATCCAACTAAAATCTCATTTAATTATCCTCTAACATTTAAGCTAGGTTTTAGGGTGTTACATTACAACTCTCCCCCTTAAGAAAAATTCGTCCTCGAATTTTACCTGAACCGAAGAGATGTGAATATTGCTTTTTCATGGCTTCTTCCGATTCCCAAGTAGCCTCTTCAACAGAGTGGCTTCTCCAGAGCACTTTAAGCAATGATATAGACTTATTACGTAACCTCTTTATTTCTCTTGCCAGAATCTGAACCGATTCTTCCTCGTAAGACAAATTTGGTTAAATCTCTATAGACTCAGGTTCCACAATATAACACCCCTCATCCCTGATTAGGAGTAAAGAGTGTTAAACAGATTCGTTTTATCTTATTACATGTAGGCAGCGGAAACATGCAAGTTTTTTTATATATATTCGAAAGGCACCCTTGATTATTTTTTAGTTCATTTAATACAAACAATTTACTTATTGACAATATCAAATTTTAACCCAATTTAATTATCTAATTTCTAATTAACATGCAACATGTCAAAATTTTATTTCTATTTAACACAATGTTCCGATTAGCTATGATAGACCATACTTGTAATTTTGCAAATTAACATTCCAAACATTTAAATACTAAAAGCATACCATCATATCATATAAACCATATATAATCGTTTCGTTTCCCTTTTTACATAATATTTTTCCAGGGTAACCGAACATCAAGGCTATAACTTAATGGTCGCCTATACAAAATATAACAAAACGAATCAAGCCCTATCTAAAATACTACAAAAGGGCTAATCTATACCCCATATTTACCCATACTTACATAACAAAATAAGGGAAACCTTAACCGAAAATTCAGAGGTTCTTCATATAATAATTCATAATCATAACCATAAGTGCAAACTGAACTAACATGCTGGCGACTAGGCCACCCATCATAAGTACAACAAAAATAACAAAAGGCATACTTCTAATCTTCTGAAAACTAACAAGATCAGGGTGAATAGGATGATAAATCAACTACCTGTGGGTTGGGAATAAAGAAAACACGAGTGATAAGTACTTACAGTACTTAGTGAGGAAACCTTAGTCTAATCGTTTTAAAATTTCTTAAATTAAATAAGCACTCAATTAATTCAATTCGAATTCCTCTTTAAGTTCACAATCAAACTTACAAGCCAACAACATAGCAATTCAAACACATCCCAAGCCTAATCAATTTCACAATTATAAATACTACTAATTTAAATACAAGCAATAGAGTAAATAACTAAAATTTAATTCATTAATTGTATGCTTCACTACAATTCCAACTATCAATTGATCGAAATCAAAGAGATCAAACATCACAGTTTATAAATTCATTTAATTATTAACTTGATTATTATGCCTTGGTTCATATAATTAGCTAGGTATTCGAGTCACGTGTTACAAAAATGTAAATCATTTCATCATATCATAGGTACCCGAGTACCACTTTCATATTATCGTATTACATGTCATTTTAGTGCCAATTACACTAAGCGAATAGGTACACTTACGTACCATAGCAATCAAGTACACTCACGTACCAATTTTTAAAGAGCTCTAGACTCTAGGCATGTCGTTTTACCTAAACTGACCATACAACCAAGGGCTTTGTTACATCATATAATTAAATTTTTACATTCGACAATTTTGGTTCATATAACACACAGTCTCATGTCACAATGCACATATTCAAATTCCCAACATACAATTTAAAGCTTTCAATTCAATAATCCAATTATTGATCATACCGTATCAATTTCTAACATATCACTTGTATAACATAGTACTTATAAATTTTCCCATCTTACATAAAATTTTCAGCAACCAAAATCACACAATTCACAACTTCAATTCAATCATTTTACCACATGCTTACGCAATTCAAGCTAGCAACATTTACATTCATCTGATATTCACCAAGAATTCGAACATGCATAAAATCAATTTAACCAATTTTATTAATTGCCCATCAAGTAATACATAACTCTCATACAATGACAATATACTCAATTAGCAGCAATATACACTTTAACCAGGAAAAAATCAATTCTACAAAAATTCAGTCCAATATAATTTTAGCATGAAAATCATCAAACTTTTCAATCAATTACACATAATATCCGATCGCACAACAACATATCACATGCATATTTCCTTATTAATCCTTCTTCCCATTAAATTACCAATTCATATTAATGTCCAATTTCATGCATTTGAATAACAAAAATTAAACAACTTAGCTGAGACACTATTCTCAACTCTAAGATTGTTTCACTCACAATCGTTGTGCTAGTCTTGAATTCGAATGCTCTTTTCACGTTCTTTTAATGATCCAACTACCGGATTCTCTTCGATATCTTCTCCTTTAGGTTCTAATAGATCATTTATAATCATATGAGACATAATTCAGAATCAATCAAACCAATTTATTGTTCAATTTACGATCTCATTTTAGTCCTTGAACTAATTCTAATTCCGGACATTTTTGAATTAAGTTACTACTCTTCTTGTATCTCTTAATCCGCAACTCGAATTTACAATTTACTAATGCCAATTTAGTACTTATGAACTATTCTTTAATGTTAATTAATCTCAATATAATTCTTATCGATTCAATTCAGAATTTTTACTCAAAGTTCAATATTTCTTTAATCGGACAATTTTGACCACCTTTACGAATTTAGCTCCAGATTTCACCATACTATTCGGAATTAAATTCTGTTTGTTTCCAAGTTCAATTAGCATACTCAACTATCATATATCATAATTTTAGACCTAAACTCCAAGTGTACACTTTTATGTGAATTTTCAAGGTTTGCTGCCAAGACTAAAATAATATTGGGCAGTTTAGAGTGTCTTTTCCATTTCCTTTATAGATTTTTTTACACTACTCGAAACTTAATGTCGTTTGTTTCTCCATAAAGAAGACGTATCAAGGTATGTTCTATTAAAATTTCAGACCAAAATTCAAAGTATTCTATTTTTAATGAATTTTTAAAGTTGATTGTCTAAACTCAAAACGGTGCTGGATAGATTTAAGGGTCCTAACTTAGCTTAAACTTAAGGTTAAAGGTCTTATTGAACATACACCCTATTCAATTTCCTTCTTATCACAACTATATAAATTTTCCAGCAACTTCTTACAAGTAATGTAACCTTTAGTTAACTCAATTTTCCAAAACAGTTCAAAATTTAAAACACAAGGAACCGTTTAATATTGGTACATTCGAATGGAGAGGAAGAGATTAAGCTAACTTATGGTTGTTATTAACTATCCTAGGCCAAAATCAAGGACATGCAAAGCTTTCTCCTTCTTCTTCCTCCTTAACAATGGTCGAACCAAGCTTTCTTCTCTTTAATTTTCTAGTTATTTGTTTAGTTTTCACTTCCTTTCCCACTAAGGGAACTGACCATGAGTAATGTCATAATGAGGGTGACAAGATGGTTAACTAATTACTCGCCATAAAGTCTAATTTGTCCCTAGCTTATCCATTAAATCATTTCACTAAAGAGGGCAGTTTCGGGAATCCCAATTTGTTGCATGCAACCCTTCATAGTTTCCTCTCTATTCGATTTAGCCACCAATACTAGTCATTGAATTTTTTTTCCAAATTTTCAATTTAGTCTCTAATGCCATTAATTTAATTCAATTACCTTGATTTTCTAATCTAATCTAATCGAGTCACTAATTGATTCAATTAACTCATAAAATTTAGGCTAGGTTTTAGGGTGCTACACACAATATGTGAAGGATCAGAACAATATTTCTGAAGCATCGATACATGAAAAACATCGTGAATTTTACTCAATTTAGAGGGTAGCAATAATCGATATGCCAAAAGGACTCAATTTTCCTTTCTTTCCAAATCTCAAAACTTTCTTCCACGATGACACTTTAAGAAAAGCTTTTTCACCAATTTCATATTCAATATCTCTTCTTTTTAGGTCGGCATAGGCCTTCTGCCGGTCAAAGGCATCTTTCAAGCGATCATGAATAATGGTAACTCGTTCTTCAGTTTCTCGAAGTAAATCAGGGCCCAACATTTGCCTTCACCAAGTTCAGACCAACATAATGGAGTCTGACATCGTCTGCCATACAATGCTTCATACGGGGCCATTTGGATTGATGCCCGATAGCTATTATAGTAGGCAAACTCAACAATGGGTAGGGATTTCTCCCAAGTTCCACCAAAATCGATGATGCATACTCGAAGTATATCTTCCAAGATCTGTATAGGGAGGTTCAATAACAATACATATTTTCGAGAATTCAATAGGAGAGTCTTTCGATAATTACTTGAATTACCCTTTTTGACTAGCCGTCAGATTAAGGGTGAAAGGTTGTGCTAAGATTAATTCTTGTTCCCATAGCTCCTTGTAAGGTTCTCCAGAACCGAGATGCAAATCGAGGGTCTCGATCGGAGATAATAGACTTGGGTACTCCGTGGAGTCGGATCACTTCCTTGATGTACAAGTCAGCTAATTTAGGAAGACCGTAGTCCATTCTAACTGATACGAAATGAACTGACTTGGTGAAACGATCTACAATGACCCATATGGCATCATGTTTCGCGGGAGTTAAAGGTAGACTACTAACAAAATCCATAATAATCTTCTCCCACTTCCATTGTGGTGGATCAATGAGTTGCAACAGCCCGGTAGGAACACAATGTTCTGCTTTAACACGTTGGCGCGTGAGACATTTAGATATGTAATCGACTATGGACTGCTTCATACCCAGCCACCAATAGAGTTCATGAAGGTCCTTATACATCTTCATATACTAGGGGTGAACAGAAAAAGAACTTGAATGAGCATTAGAGAGAATATCTGTACGAAGAGATTCATCATTAGGTACACAAATCCGGTCATGGAAACACAAGAGTCCTTCAGAATTAATTCTGAAGTTGGAGTTGTCCGATAACTTAGAGACAATGGATTGAAGCTCAGAATCTTGCTCTTGCAAAACCTTTATTCACGAAACAATGGTAGACTGAACTTGAAGTTCAGCTATAAGACAACGATGCTTCCGAAGCCGTAAGTGAGCATTAATTGCCCGAGGGGCTACAAGGCAACGATATTGCAACAAGTCAATGTTCCATACGATACATATAATTCTATATTCACTGTCAAAACTTACCAGACAAAGGTTTGTGACTGAGCGCATCAGCTACAACGTCGGCCTTGATCCGATGATAATCGACGACAAGACCATAATCTTTAAGAAATTCTATCCACCTTCATTATCGAAGATTTAATTCTTTTTGGGTCAATAGGTACTTAAGGATTTTATGATCGGTAAAGAGATAACATTTTTCTCCGTAGAGATAATGTCTCTAGATTTTCAATGCAAAGACAACTGCATCCAATTCAAGGTCATGAGTAGGGTAATTCATTTCGTGCGGCTTAAGTTGTCTCGAAGCATAAGCGATGACTTTTCCTTCTTGCATCAATACACATCCTAACCCGAGGTTCGATGCATCACTAAAAGTTGTGTAGTCCTTTCCGGACTCGGGTTGGGTTAGGACTGGTGCACGAGTCAAGACTTGTTTTAACTGATCGAAACTTAATTATTGATCTTTAGTCCAAATCAAGTGAGCTTCTTTCCTCAGTAACTTAGTCAAAGGAGCGACTATCATAGTGAACCCTTTTATGAATCTTCTGTAGTAGCCAGCAAGCCCAAAGAAGCTTCTGACTTCACCAATGTTCTTTGGTGGATGCCAATCCACGATAGCTTGCATACAACTACTTTTCTCGTGAGGTTTGAATCACGATGCGAATATGATCTCGGTGTTCCACAACATTCTTGGAATAGATTAATGTGTCATCTATAAACATCACTACGAAGTTATCAAGATAGGGTCTAAAGACCCGATTTATCAAATCTATAAAAGTTGTCGGTGCATTGGTTAACCCAAAGGGCATCACCAAGAATTCATAGTGTCCATATCTTGTACGAAAGGTTGTTTTAGTTACGTCACATTCCTTCACTCTCATTTGGTAATAGCTCGACCTTAAACCGATTTAGGAAAGCACAGAGGCATCCTTTAATTGATCGAACATGTTGTCTATTCTAGGCAATGTATACTTGTTCTTGATGGTTACCTTGTTAAACTGTCGGTAGTCAATACACAATCGTATAGAACCATCTTTCTTCTTTACAAAGAGAACCAGAGCTCCCCAAGGATAAGATCTCGGTTGAATAAAGCCTTTGCTTAACAATTCTTGAATTTGAGCTTTCAACACCTTTAACTCCATGGCTGCCATCTGGTATAGTGCAATGGAAACTGGAACAGTCCCAAGTTGCACCTCAATACCAAACTCCACTTCACGGGTTAGGGGTAATCCCGAAAGTTCATCATGAAAGACATAAGAGAATTCGCATACAATGTTAGTGTCCCGTAACTGAGTTTCACCTTTTGTTTCTATCGTCAAAGCACATAATGAAGGATTCTTTGATGTTAAGTGTACAAAAGTCCTATATTCATGCCCTAGTTTAGCTCACTTATTGTTGTTCTTAAGTATAGTTTAGTTGTATTTATTAGGAAAACATACACAAGACTGCATAGATTAGATATTCTGCCTTATTTGATGAATTTAAGTGTTTTTATCTAAAAGATACTGCTTAGGCGTGTTTTCTAACTGTGCGCAGGTACCCGCCTAGGCAGATGCCACTGAGGCAGCAGAGAGGGCAGAAGAGGAGAAACTGGAAACTGATGGAGGAAGCTGATAGACTATCTAGAGAGCTGATCAAGAATTGACAAGGAGGAGAGTCCAAGAATGAAGAGCTGTGCCAACCCCTGCACACCACTCTACACCTCTGCCGAGGCAGTCAATAGTGTGCCGACGAGGCAACAACTCGAGGAAGGAGGAAAAATTGCAAAGTGGTATGCGACTGAAAGAGCCCATCAAGCCTGATTTTTAGTGACCACTTGCACGTGCATTGGAGCCCAGCATGCAAAAACCATGGTCAAAGTCAAGGTGGAAAAAGTCAAACAGGAATCTAGGAAGATTTAATGTTAGATTTGTTCTTTTAATGAGTTGTCATTAGATTATAACTAGGGTTCCTGCCCTAAACCGACTTAGACCTAGGCTCTTCCCCTATATATATGTAATCGACTTGAAGGATAGGAGAACAAGAGAGATTAGAGAGAAATCTCCTTCTTGTCGAAACCCTAATGTCGTTTACCCCCATTATGTTCTAAACCTTCCATAGGGCTAAGGGTTGGTTGTGCAGTAGTTGTGAGAGTTTTTCTTGTATTCGTTTAAGATTTTAGTTTTTGCAATAAAATTCAAGGTTTTTTTACTCTTGGTTCTTCATTGTCACAATCTTTATCGGGAGAGAAGAGAGCTTCAATCTATTTGCTCAATATCGGGAGAGTTGAACTTACGAAACGTGTAAACACGATTTTATCCAACCATAGGGTAAAGCTATTTTGGCTTAGGGATAAGTTTAGAAGTTCAGTGACTAAGAGAGGTTTCATAATCGGTTGGTGTTCACCCTTAGATTCACGCCGGGAGGTATCATCCAAGACGTGTTCGCCAATAGTACTTCAAGCTTTGGGAGAAGAGGAAGTCATAGAAGGGAGCCTTGCCGAACCTTGAATCATTGTTTGATTGCCCAGGCAGTCACTTGGTCTCTACCGAGGCGGGCGCCTGCCGAGGCATAGTCGTGGGCGGCTGTTGAAAGTTGTTAAGTTGATATGCAAAACTGTGCCGAGACTGTACATCAAATCTCCACACTACAAAACATCCAATATCGGTCCATTCTCTCACTCTGATTTTTCAATTTACTTTACTTGCTTTAGTCTTAGTTTTAATCAAACCAACTCCTAATATTTGTGTTTTTATTTTACTTGTGCAGAAAAGTAAACTCCGAAAGGTTGTCACAATCCCTGTGGAGACAATACCTTAAATACTATAACTTGGCACCATGTATACTTGCTCGCAATTTACGTATCACTTTTGCACGCAACAAGTTTTTGGCGCCGTTGTTAGGGATTGGCGTACAACTTTTTATTTTTATTTTTCTACACTCTTTATTTTCTGTTTAACCCTCTGGTTTTCTTTGGTGTATGACCAGAGCCAACCAAAAATCACCCTTGCGAGAATACGATCCAGAGCCTGAACGTACTGCACGCAGACTTAGACAAGCAAGCAGAGAAGCCATGGGTGATCCAGCAAACAACTAGAACCTACCGCCTCCAATCGACAATGTTGTGGCGGGCAATGACAGGCAACCTTCTGTCGCTCGGCGGATAGTTCGCGACTACTTAGAGGAGGATCTCATAAGGCTGAACTCTAGCGTGATTGATCCAAAAATAGAAGCGAACCACTTCGAGCTCAAACCAGTCATGTTCAACATGTTGAATACACTTGGACAATTTGGAGGATCCGCCACTGAATATTCCTGCCAGCACATGAAATCCTTCCTGGACATCTGCAAATCCTTCAAAATCCATGGAGTCCACCCTGATGTGCTTCGGCTCAGATTATTCCCCTATTCACTAAGGGATAGGGAAAAAACTTGGTTCAACAGCCTACCATCGGAGTCCATTGAATCTTGGACAAAACTATACCGTTGTAGAATATGGATACTAGTGTCCACTCTGCTTGCGGACTGACATCACTATTTTTCGACATGCAGATGATGAACCAATGTACGAGGCATGTGAGATATATTGCGAGATGCTGAATAAATACCCCTCCCATGGATTTCCAGAGTGGACACTAGTATCCATATTCTACAACGGTGTAAACACACCAACAAGGATGATGCTGGATTCCTCTGCCAATGGTACTTTACTCGACAAGGAGTCGGTCGAAGTAATTCAGATCTTGAACATGATGGCCAAAAATGACTACCAGTTCTCTAATGCCCGCCGAGAAGGCGTAAGGAGGCAGACCACAACAAACGAGCTAGGAACATCAGATGCACTCGTAGCACAAGTCGCTTAGTTGACAAAGATGGTAGAAGCTATGCAAAGGCAAACCAATACCCAACAAGCCAAAGCCAATGATGCCTTTTGCAACCAATGTGAGGGAGACCATGACTCGTCCGAGTGCCAACAAGGAACTGAAACCAGCTGCTTTGTGGGAAATTTCAACAGAAACAAAAACCCTACATTGAACACCTACAATCCAAGCTGGAAGAGACACCCTAACTTTTCATGGAGCAGCCCCAACAACGCTCTGAATCTAGCTAATCAGAAAAATCAATCGCAAGGATTCCAACAGGCTATGCCGCGACAGCAGCAACATGCAACACCCAATGCTTTAGAGCAGACTCTAAGTGCCTTCATGACTCAGACAAGTACCTATATGTCCAACATGGATTTATTTGTTAAAAAAATTGAAGCTTTCATGGACAGGACCGAGATGAGAATGCATAATCATAAGGCAACTTTAAAGTCACTAGAAACTCAAGTGGGTCAATTTGCACAAGTCCTAAACACCAGACCTATGGGAAGATTCCCCAGCGACACTGAAGTTGCAAGGAGACCCACTTACGAACAGTGTAAGGCCATCAAATCAGTTGCCCATATAGAAGATGTTGCGTGTAAAAGTGTCTATCGCAAAGTAGTGCAAGTGTACACGACGCAAGTAGTAAACTGATACGTAAGTATCATATATCGTCTCCTCAGGGACTAGGCTAATAGCTTTAACCTTGGACTTCTACGCAAGAAGGAAAAGAAATAGTTTTAAATGTTTGTCACGAGATAATAAAGAAGACTGAAAATAAAGGATGAAAATATTCAGAGTAAAGAATGGGCCGGTATTAATCTGCTCCGTAGTGCAGGTGTTTGCAATGTCTAAGACTCCTCTGTTCTGTCGTAGCGCCTGTCGCGGTAGCACCTGCTGCGGCAGCGAACACACAACTCAGCACTTCAAGCTTGGCAAGAATCCCTGCTATACCTTGGCCTATCCCTAAGTCCAAGTCTGTCGATGAACACGTCTTTGATGATACCTCCCGGTGTGAATCGAAGGATGAACACCGATGTTGTTGAATTCTTCCTTAGCCACTTAACCTCGTTCTATCCCTAGATCCGAGATAGTTCAACCATAAACTGGAGAACCCGTACTTATTCCTTTCGTATACTTAACTCTCCCGATATTAAGTAAATGTGTAATCTCACAATGCTCTCCCGATACTCTTGCAAGATGTTGAAAACCAGAATAAGCAAACTTGAAGTCTATTTTATTGAACAAAAGAAAATCCTAAAACAAATACAATCCTTGCAACTACTTTACAGAATCAACCCTTAGCCCTAGGGGAAGTTTAGAACATGATGAGAAGGGGAAAACGACTAGGGTTTAGGGGAAGACGGCTAGAGAGTAAGATATCCTTCCCTAGGTCGAATTACATGCCTTTATATAGGCCTTGGGTTCAAGTTTTCTAATATGGCAAGAATACAAGTTTAAATTAAAGTACAATTCTAGTAAGACTAAATCTTCAGAATATATGTCTTTAATTCGTCCTTCCTTCTTGCTTGGAGTTTTTTCCTTGAACTTTGGGCTTGGCCTTTATTCTGATCTAGAGCTCAGAAAAACATAAGAGTGCTTCACGACAGACCGGCTTAATTTCCTCTTTCTGTCGAGCTCCACTTCAATTCTTCCCTTCACCATTGATGTCGTCCTTGGCTGCCACGGCAGCGACCATGGCAACATCCTTCTTCTCAGCTGCAGTCCAGTGTTCCAACTCTACTTCTCCACTGCCCTTCATCTGCTACATCAGCTACCTGGAAAAACAACCAATTTCAGTAGAAACTGTGCCATTTAATATAATTTTGATGTATGAATGAAATCTATCCTAAATGCAATGAATTATGCTTGAATGCAGCGGAAATATGGGTTAAATAGGGGTAAAATATAGAACTTTTACACACTCAACACACCCCCAAACTCAAGTTTTTGCTTGCCCTCAAGCAAATATTACCTAACTTAATAATAATAATTTTTTTCTTCTTTGGCTTAAGTCAGCGAACTCTACATTACCTACCACTTGTAGTCTATTAAGAGTAGTACCTTGTCGGACATTTCTGGACTTATTCGGAACCATACTATAATTCTTGTGATGTGTGTGGGTTTTGTGAACACTTATGCATCTAGACTACCTTAGTATACCAGAATAGTTATGTCTACAAACTTGAGGTTATGCCATTTCAATTTTTTCTGGAGGCAATTCTTAGGCTCCTTTAGTTTTTTCTAACTTAGCTCAAAAAGAAATCTCCTAAAATATGTGCAAGGTAGTTTTGCAAGCTATTGAGTCTGAATATTTTTTCTTTCTTTCTTATTTTCCTAGAGCCAGTGATAGGCACCTCTAGGGGAAAGTTCAAGCGGGTAAACATTCCTATTCCAGTGTACTAAAGTAATCTAAAAAACATAAGTGTCACAAAGAGTGTTTTACAGGGTAGAATCATAGCAAGGCTCTAAACAGATCCTAAAATTTCCTAAAGGCACTGTCACGACAGCATATGTCGTGGCAGGTAAGTGAAGTTCAAAAACTTAAGCCAAGTTTTTCATTTTTTATAGCAAAAATAAACTAAATAATAGACACAATTTTTAAACTTAAAGACACTTCATTAATGGAGGGATGCCACCCCCAAACTCAAGGGTTGCATTGCCCTCAATGCAAATGACAGAATGAAAAAGAAATAAATAAAAACAACAACACAAATATAACAAAATGGCAGACAACAAATATAAGAAAAGAAGCTTAAATTTTCAAGCGATGTCGTCGCCGCTGCTGCTGCTGCTGATTCAAATCTGCCGGCGGGCAGTGACTTTCCTTGTCGGTGCCGTCAGATGGATGGGAGAGGTAGAGGTGTTCTTGTTTTTGGCTTCCCTTGGAGGTTGGATGCGGGTAGGGGAGACATGGGGTGGTTTCTCCAATACCTGAACCTCCTCGAAGCTGCTGCTGCTGCTACTGCCGCTGACAGATTTTCCCTGGTCGGATGGTTCAACTCCGGAGCTCGGTTTATGCCGTTTCACCAGGGTGAACCCCTTGAACAAGTTCCTCTTGACAGAGGGCTCGTCATCGGATGCCCCCCAAATTTCAGAGGAGGAGAAGCCAGCTATATACCTTTCGAGGTTGGACATGAGCTCTTTTATCTTTGCTCTCCTGGCAGATGTTGTGGCAGTGTGGCTGTCGCCTGCAGCTGTTGTGGCCGGGGTCGGGGTGGACGCGGTAGATGGTGTTCTCGGTGTGGCAGCAGGGGTAGGGGTATCGGCAGGTGTGGGGGCAGCAAAATAATGGTTGGGGAAGGCGGGAAGCAGTACATCAGGAAAATTTAGATTGGTTTGAATGAAATGTACCGTTGCTGTTGTGAAGTCCCGAATGAAGCTCATCAGGCCCAGCTTCCGTTCGTCCATTTTCTACAGGGCAACAAGGATTTGGGTGGAGGAGTCTGCTGGGGGAGCTGCTGCAGTGGGCTGCCTCTATTCCGTGGCGGCATGCTCTGTTTGGGTGGGCTCTGTCGGCTCACCTGTCGCGGTAGTGGGGTCGAAGGACGACAGGGGTGTGGCAGCTTTCAGCTCCATCAAGCTGAGGATGTTCCTTTTTGTCCATCCTTTCCCTCGGACTCGCAAATCCTCGGCAGCTTCAGGTACATTGTGGCCACGACAGAGGGCTGTTATGAGGTAGGGGAAGACGAGTGGTCTCGATGGCCGATACGCGCAATCAAAAATTCCCTCCCAAGCGTATCTACCAACGTTAATAGGCCTCTCATTTAGAATTGAATGGATGAGGGCTAACCTTGGTTGGTCTACCGCTGTGTTGTGCGAGGAGGGGATAATTCTCTTTTTGATGAACGCGTTCCACAACTTGGCTTCCAGAGTAAGTTGGACTCATTTTACCGTCCTTGGATGTTTAGGATCGGTATTCCATTCGGTGCCTTCATCGGTGAGTTCTGCCATAACAACATCATAATCTGCCGGCTCCAAGCTCTCCACAAATCTCTGGTGGCCATCTTCCCTTCTACCCACATAGAACCCATAAAGGGTGTTGATGTATTTTGGCTCGAAGGGTACTTCCTTCCCACGAACCGTTACTGCTGTCGCTTCCCTACTGTTGATGGCAGCATAAAACTCTCGGACCAAAGTGACGTTCATTTCTTCCGGCTGCTTGGCAAACATCTGCCATTGTAGAGCTATGATCTTGCGGGCTATGAATGGTTGTAGCCCGAGATTCTCCGTTCTGGTGCTGTAAATGAAGCCCTTTTCTTCCCACATGTCTTTGCCTTGGTAGGAGCTGGGAGTCGATGCTGCTGGGGCAGATCCTGAGGCAGCACTACGACGGGTGTTTATGGTACTCTTATTGCAAGGAACTGTAGAAAAAAATGAAAGCAAATGAAATTCTAGAGAGGAAACAAGTAGAGAGAGTAATAGTGAGTGAAAAATGAATAGTAAAACGGGGTTTATATAGATGAGGAGTTTGCTGCCCGTTGGAGCTGTAACAGCATGCGCGAATAACGGGGCCAGCTGGTACGCGGTTTCTGACGCGTCTGTCACGCGTTTCCGTGTCTGCTACGTGTTTGCGTGTCTGTCGCGACAACGTGTTGACAGGCTGGATTTTCCGCGTCTGTCGCGACAGTTGTAACGGTAGGCTCCTAGTTTGGGCTTTTTTTGGGCTGATGGAAAGATGGTGGGCTGAATTCACTTCTCATCCTCTTCTTGTCTCCTTTATTTCCTAAAATTAATAAAAATAAAAATTTAGTTCCTAAAAATAAAATAATTCTAATTACCTAATATATATAAATAATAAATAAATATAAAAATAAAAATAAAATTAGGTTAAATTAGGGATGCCATGAGGGGCATCTCCTAAAGTAACCACTTCCTGCATTCGTGGGGCTTCAGTCCCCTGATAATGCTTCAATCTCTGTCCGTTGACTTTAAATTGGTGCCCGTCCTTTAAAGATTTGATCATGATGGCACCATGAGGGAAAACTTGCACCACTTGGAATGGGCCGGACCACCTAGATTTCAACTTCCCTGGGAAGAGTTTCAACCTAGAGTTGAACAACAACACAAGCTGCCCTGGGCAGAACTGTCGTGGCATCAGCTTCTTGTCATGCCACTTCTTTGTCTTGTCTTTGTAGATTCTTGCGTTGTCATGGGCCATTGCTCGAATTTCTTCAATCTCATTCTAGTCAAGTAGCCTTTTCTGTCCTGCTTTTTCCAAGTCCATATTCACTGCCTTGATGGCCCAGTATGCTCTGTGCTCAATCTCAACAGGTAGATGGTATGTTTTCCCGTAAATCAGTCGGTAGGGTGACATTCCTAATGGAGTTTTGAATGATGTTCTGTAGGCCCATAATGCATCATTGAGGTGTAGAGACCAGTCCTTTCGAGTTGGCTTAACCATCTTCTCACGAATGTTCTTTACCTCTCTGTTGGATATTTTAGCATGTCCATTGGTCTGAGGGTGGTATGGTATTGCGATCCGATGTTTAACACCATATTTCTTTAAGGCAGCAACTATAACCCTATTTTCAAAATGTCTCCCTTCATCACTGATGATCGCCTTGGGGATGCCAAATCTGGAAAATATGTTCTTGTGTAAAAACCTCTGAACTGTCTTGCCATCATTTTTCTGTGTAGCGATCGCTTCAACCCATTTGGACACATAGTCCACTGCCAGGAGGATATATAAGTTCACACATGATGCTGGAATGGTCCCATAAAATCAATCCCCCAAACGTCAAATATCTCGACTTCTAGATTGTCTTGCAGCGGCATCTCATGTCTTCTTGAGATATTTCCAGTCCGTTGACATTTATCACAGCCTTTGTAGAATGCCTGAGCATCTTTGAACAATGACGACCAATAAAATCCAGACTGCAAAACCTTGGAAGCAGTTTTGTTACCACCTAAGTGTCCTCCATATTGTGAAGCATGGCAGTGATGAAGCACAGCTTCTTGTTCATCCTGTGGCACGTATCTCCTGATAACCTGATCTGCACAATATTTGAAAAGAAGAGGTTCGTCCCAATAATAATGCTTAACATCATTTTGGAACATCTTCCTAGCTTGATAGTTAAGGTCATGATGAGTTATTCCGCTAACTAAATAATTAACGAAATCAGCATACCAGAGGAGTTCAGAAAACTTACCTGTCGCCATGGCTGTCGTGACAGTGCTTGTGGAAACGATCAGCTGCTCGTCAGGGAAGGTCTCTAGTATGTGTGTCTCGTCTGTTGGGAGACTCTTTCCCTTCTCTAATCTTGACAAGTGACCTGCAACTTGGTTCTCTGTCCCCTTTTTGTCCTTGATCTCAAGGTCGAACTCTTGCAGTAGCAGAATCCAACGTATTAGTCTAGGCTTTGCATCCTTTTTGGTGAACAAATACTTTAATGCAAAGTGGTCTGTGTGGACTATGACCTTCGTTCCAAGTATGTATGAACGAAACTTGTCAATCGAGAACACCACAGCTAACAGTTCCTTCTCTGTTGTTGTGTAGTTTACTTGGGCGTCGTTCAGTGTTTTGCTGGCATAGTATATAACATGAAAAAGCTTGTCCTTCCTCTGCCCATGTGCTGCCCCAACAACATAGTCACTAGCATCACACATGATCTCAAATGGTAGTTTCCATTATGGTGCCTGTACTATCGGGGTTGTTACTAGCTTTTCTTTCAGAACCTTGAATGCCTCAGTACATTCAATGTTAAAGTCGAAGGGACGGTTCTACTCCAGAAGGTGACACAAAGGTTTGGTGATCTTCGAAAAGTTTGCGATAAACCTCTGATAAAACCCAGCATGCCCTAAGAAACTCCTGATTCCCTTGACTGTGGTGGGTGGCGGCAACTTTTCAATTACCTCGATCTTTGCCCTGTTGACCTCTATGTCGCGACAACTTACTTTGTGGCCTAGGACTATCCCTTCATCCACCATGAAGTGACATTTCTCCCAGTTCAATACCAAGTTTGCTTTCTCGCATCTCTCGAGCACTTTCTGTAGGTTGCCTAGGCAGCTTTCAAAATTGTCTCCAAAGACAGAGAAATCATCCATGAATATCTCCAGGAAATCCTCCACCATGTCAGAGAATATTGCCATCATACACCTCTGAAAGGTTGCTGGTGCATTACAAAGTCCAAATGGCATCCTCCGAAAAGCGTAAGTACCGTATGGGCAAGTGAACGTCGTCTTCTCTTGATCCTCCGGTGCGATGGCTATTTGATTATAACATGAGTATCTATCAAGAAAACAGTAGTAAGGCTTTCCCGCTAATCTATCAAGCATTTGATCAATAAAAGGCAGGGGAAAGTGGTCATTCCGGGTAGCTTTGTTAAGCTTCCGGTAGTCCATACAAACCCTCCAACCGGTCACAGTCCTGGTTGGGATTAACTCGTTTTCTTCGTTGGTTACCACGATTATTCCTCCTTTCTTAGGAACGCATTGCACCGGGCTCACCCACTTGCTATCCGAGATGGCATAAATTATTCCAGCATCTAGCCATTTGATGATCTCCTAACGAACCACCTCTCGCATAGCATTATTCAAACGTCTCTGGGCATCAATGGTCGGCTTGTGATCATCCTCTAAGAGGATTTTATGCATGCATAGTGCCGGGCTGATGCCTTAGATATCAGCGATCGTCCATTCAATAGCTTTTTTGTGCTGCTGCAGCATCCCTATCAGCTGCTGTTCATGTTCCTGCATCAGCTTGGAAGAGATGATTACGGGCAACGTATCATTTAATCCAAGAAAAACATATTTAAGCTGCCTTGGAAGGGGCTTAAGATCTAGAACAGGTGGCTCTATTGTTGATGGCTTTTGGACTATATGTTCATTCGAGGTATAGTTTAAGGGCTCGAATAACTTACCTGGACGATTGCCTATCCATTACCTCCTCATGATCTTCAGTATCGGATATATCAGAGTCTGAGGAGCTGCTGTCGTCATCGCTGCCGTGACAGTCTTCTAAATGGCTGCTGGGGCAGTGGCCAAACTTGATGTCATGGCAGTTCGACCTGATGTAGGGTTGGTCAAGGATAACTTCAGTGATAGCCTTGCATTCTTCTTCTGCATCAGCATGTTTTATTTCTTGGAGAATGTTCAGCTTGATCTCTTGATCGTTCACTCTCATAATGAGTTCTCCCTTTTCTACATCAATCAGTGATCTTCCTATGGATAAGAAGGGTCGCCCTAGGATGATTGGTGCATTCTCATCTGCTTCACAATCTAAAACAAGAAAGTCATCAGGAAAAATGAATTTATCCACTCTTACAAGAATATCTTCTATCTTCCCTTCTGGATGTACGTAAGAGCAATCTGCCAACTGCAGTACGACTGTTGTGGGTCGTGCTTTTCCAATACCTAACTTCTGAAACACAGATTTGGGCATTAAATTTATACTAGCACCAAGATCACAAAGTGCCTTACCCACAAACTTATCTTTGATTATGCACGATATTATGAAACTCCCAGGATCCTTCTTTTTCTGGGGTGGATGCTTGTGTAGAATAGTCATGCATCCCTCTGTCATTTTAACCGTCTCAAATTCCCCAAGTCTGGACTTTTTCGACATGGCATCCTTGAGAAATTTGGCATAACCAGGCATCTCCTTTATAGCATCTAACAGCGGAATATTAATGTGAACCTGCTTAAAAATATCATAGATCTTCTTAAAAATTGTGTAGAATAGTCATGCATCCCTCTGTCATTTCTGTAACCGCTGAGGGAAATGAGGTGGAGGACGATAATCTGCAATGCGTCCTTCCCACTGCATTCGGATCTGAGGAGGCTTAGTTTCTTCATCCTTCTCCTCTATTCCTTCTGCTGTCGTGACAAGTTCATCGGCATCAGGCTTTTCGTCGTCTGCCGGGGCAGCGTTCTCGGCAGTCGATTCTAGGGTTGGTTCCTTAACTGGTTCAACTTCCTTCTCTGGCCCTGGTAATTTCTTCCCACTCCTAGTAGTGATGGCTTTACACTGCTCATGTGTGGGTTGTCTAGCGTTTTCAGTATCGCTAGGGAATCCTCCATTCTACCTCGGTTTAATATGCTGGGAAACCTGACCCATCTGTGTCTCTAGTGATTTCAAAGTAGCTTCATGGTTAGTCATCCACATCTCTGTTTTATCCATGAATGACTCAGTCTTCTTGACGAAGTGATTCATGTTCTCAATGTAAGTTCCTATTTGAGACATAAATGTAGCCAAGGTCTGCTCCAATATACTGGTCGTGGCAGCTGGTGGCTGTTGCGGCTGTTGTTGCTGTTGTGGTTGCTGCCGAGTCAGTAATCTAGGTCCCCCTGATTTTGAGTGTTCTGCGCTTGAGGATTCAGGGCATTGTTAGGGTTGCTCCAAGAGAATTTGGGATCCTTTCTCCAGTTGGGATTGTAGTTGTTGGAATTGTAGTTCTGTTTGTTTTAGTTTCCAACGTACATCCCTTCCTCTAACTGTAGCGGACAATCTTCCGAGCTGTGATTCCCATCACAAGTTTCGCATACCTCTTCAGCAGAGTAGACATGTTTTGAATCTTTTTTCAATAGCTTTTACACTGCCTTTGTGAGATGTACCACCTGTGTTTTTAGGGAGTCGTCGGCCTCATAATCTTTCACAGCTAGTACTCGTTTACCCCCTCTTCTTGTTGTAGGGAACTGTTCCTCGTTCTTTTCCAGGTTTTTCAATACTACCATTGCTTCATCTGGATCTTTGTCCAACAACAATCCATTCGCTGCTGAATCAATTCTCATACGAGTTTGTAGGTTAGCAGCATTATAAAACTTAATTAACTGGTTCCAAACGGGGAATCCATGCAACGGGCAGTTCCTCAGTAGAGTGGTAAATCTGTCCCATGCCTCGTGCATTGGCTCGTCATCTTCCTGTTGAAAAGTAGCAATTTCGTTACGTAATCGCTCAGATAAATGTGAAGGATTAAAACGAGACAAAAATTCATGAGTTAAATCTGCCCAAGTTCGTATTGAGCCCGACGTTAGTTTATTCCTCCAAGTTTTCGCCATGTCCCTCAATGAATGAGGAAATAACCGAAGCCTCAGTATCTCCGGGTTTACTCTTGGTAGTCTAAACGAACCACAGATTTCCTGGAACGTTTTCAGATGTTCCCTAGCATCCTCTATAGCAGCACCACTAAATTGGCCAGCGTTATTAATCATGCTGAACATGATAGGTTTCAACTCAAAATTTTCAGCTTCCACGTCTGGCAGGGTGGTCTCTCGTTCCACATGATCATTGATCATGTAGTCTCGGCATGACCGGCGTGCAGCAGCAGCAAGAGGGTCGGCATGTTGTCCGTTTCCTCCATCTCCGACAGGATCATTAGGACCTTGGAGATTCTCTTGGTCGTTCCTCCAGTCTTCAAGTCTTTCGTTCATCATTGCTTCCAACTATTCCTCCAAGTATTCGTTTCGTTCTACTAGGAGGTGGACTCGTTTCCTGAGGTTGCATGTTCGTTCGATTTCAGGATCTAACTGGTGCTCAGGTTCTTTTCCTCGTTGAGATCTGCACATAAGCAAACAAAAGACCTTGTGAAAAGCACATGGTGAACAATCCAAGTAAAAACAGAAAAATAAAAGAAGTGCAGTAAAAGATAGGGTAAAGATATGTTGCCAGTCCCCGGCAATGGCGCCAAAAACTTGTTGCGTGTAAAAGTGTCTATCGCAATATAGTGCAAGTGTACACGACGCAAGTAGTAAAGTGATACGTAAGTATCGGATATCGTCTCCTCGGGGATTGGGCTAATAGCTTTAACCTTGGATTTCTGCACAAGAAGGAAAAGAAATAGTTTTAAATGTTTGTCACGAGATAATAAAGAAGACTGAAAATAAAGGATGAAAATATTCAGAGTAAAGAATGGGCCGGTATTGATCTGCTCCGTAGTGCAGGTGTTTGCAATGTCTAAGAATCCTTTGTTCTGTCGTAGCGCCTGTCGCGCAGCACCTGCTGCAGCAACGGTCTGTTGTTGTCGTGGCAGCGAACACACAACTCAACACTTCAAGCTTGGCAAGAATCCCTGCTATGCCTTGGCCTATCCCTAGGTTCAAGTCTGTTGATGAACACGTCTTTGATGATACCTCCCGGCGTGAATCGAAGGATGAACACCGATGTTGTTGAATTCTTCCTTAGCCACTTAACCTCGTTCTATCCCTAGATCCTAGATAGTTCAACCATAAATTAGAGAACTCGTACTTATTCCTTTCGTATACTTAACTCTCCCGATATTAAGTAAATGTGTAATCTCACAATGCTCTCCCGATACTCTTGCAAGATGTTGAAAACCAGAATAAGCAAACTTGAAGTCTATTTTATTGAACAAAAGAAAATCCTAAAATGAATGCAATCCTTGCAACTACTTTACAGAATCAACCCTTAGCCCTAGGGGAAGTTTAGAACATGATGAGAAGGGGAAAACGACTAGGGTTTAGGGGAAGACGGCTAGAGAGTAAGATATCCTTCCCTAGGTCGAATTACATGCCTTTATATAGGACTTGGGTTCAAGTTTAAATTAAAGTACAATTCTAATAAAGACTAAATCTTCAGAATATATGTCTTTAATTCGTCCTTCCTTCTTGCTTGGAATTTCTTCCTTGAACTTTGGGCTTGGCCTTCATTCTGATCTAGGGCTCAGAAAAACATAAGAGTGCTTCACGACAGACCGGCTTAATTTCCTCTTTCTGTCGAGCTCCACTTCACTTATTCCCTTCACCATTGCTGTCGTCCTTGGCTGCCACGGCAACGGCCATGGCAGCATCCTTCTTCTCAGCTGCAGTCCAGTGTTCCAGCTCTGCTTCTCCACTGCCCTTCATCTGCTACAGTAGCTACCTTCAAAAGCAACCAATTTCAGTAGAAATTGTGCCATTTAATATAATTGTGATGTATGAATGAAATCTATCCTAAATGCAATGAATTGTGCTTGAATGCAGCAGAAATATGGGTTAAATAGGGGGTAAAATATAGAACTTTTACACACTCAACACACCCTAGGGGAAGTTTAAAACATGATGAGAAGGGGAAAACGACTAGGGTTTAAGGGAAGACGGCTAGAGAGTAAGATATACGAAAGGAATAAGTACGGGTTCTCCAGTTTATGGTTGAACTATCTCGGATCTAGGGATAGAACGAGGTTAAGTATCTAAGAAAGAATTCAACAACATCGGTGTTCATCCTTCGATTCACGCCTGGAGGTATCATCAAAGACGTGTTCATCGACAGACTTGGACCTAGGGATAGGCCAAGGCATAGCAGGGATTCTTGCCAAGCTTGAAGTGCTGAGTTGTGTGTTCGCTGCCGCGACAACAACAGACCGCTGCCGCAGCAGGTGCTGCCGCGATAGGCACTACGACAGAACAGAGGAGTCTTAGACATTGCAAACACCTGCACTACGGAGCATATAAATACCGGCCCATTCTTTACTCTGAATATTTTCATCCTTTATTTTCAGTCTTCTCTATTATCTCGTGACAAACATTTAAAACTATTTATTTTCCTTCTTGTGCAGAAATCCAAGGTTAAAGCTATTAGCCCAGTCCTTGAGGAGACGATATCTGATACTTACGTATCACTTTACTACTTGTATCGTGTACACTTGCACTACATTGCGATAGACACTTTTACACGAAACAAGTTTTTGGAGTGTAAGGCCATCAAATCAGTTGCCCAGTTAGAAGCAAGCAAGCCCGCCGCGGCAGACCCAGGACCCTCTGCAACGGCAGACCCTAATGATGCTTCCGAAAAATGTGAGGTACATGCACACCCACATGTTCTACAGAAGCTGAAACCCCAGAAGCAGGATCACCAGTTCAAAAAGTTTCTGGATATTCTCAAGCAAGTGCATATCAACATACCCCTGGTGGAAGCCATACAACAAATACCAAACTATGCCAAATTTCTGAAAGACATGGTTTCCAAACGGAAAAGAATCAGAGAATTTGAAATGATTGCCATGATTGAAGAATGCATGGCCATGCTGCACAATAAAACGCCGCCCAAGCAGAGAGACCCAGACAACTTCCTCATTCCTTGCGCTATTGGGAACCGCTACGAAGGGAAAGCCTTATGTGACCTTGAGGAAAGCATCAATGTAATGCCTAAGTCGGTGTTTGAAAAGCTGGGAATTGGAAAAGCTAGACCCACCACCGTCATGATCCAGTTAGCTGACCACTCTTACGTGCAACCAGAAGGAAAAATCGAAGACATCCTAGTAAGAGTGGACAATCTTATTTTTCCAGCTGATTTCTTAATTCTAAACTGTGAGGCAGACGACAAAGCACCCATCATCCTAGGAAGATCGTTCCTAGCCACAAGCAGAACTCTAATAGATGTGGAGAACGGGGAGCTTACTATGAGGGTGGATGATTAGAAAATCAAGCTGAATGTCTTGCAACCTTTGAAAGAAGCTGACGAAAAAGAAGATTGTCAGGATATTCATGCCTCAGCAGACACCAAACCCAGCACAGAGCTAGAGCACCCCAGCCACAGCCGCCTGGGCAGGCAACCTGGCAATGCCAATGATCAAGAGAAACACAAAAACCCGCCTTGGCAGAGGGTGAAGTAGATGTTGTAGCAACCCAGGAAGTATTTATGCTGGGAAATGCATCCAGATGCATTCCCAACATAACTTAAACTATTCTTCTTTTATTTTTATGTTTTAGGATATAGATTTTAATTTCTACCATTTTTATTTCAATTTTTAGGAAGTAGATTTAATTTCAGCATTTATTTATTCTCTAATAATTTTATTTCAGATTTTTAGGAGAAACAATAGCCCAAGAGAAGATAGAAGAAGCAAGCCCAAATCTATCACCCATTCCAGCCCGCCCGCCAAATCTACCGCGGCAGACAAATATTGCTTCCCGCCGAAACTAGCTGTTGCAAACTAGCTGTTACAAGAAGCATGTTCTGTTCCAACAGCTCTCTGCCTGGGCAACGACTGCCTCGACAGACCCTTTCACTCCTATTTAAACCCCTTAATTTTTTACTATTCACTCTTCTTTACTCTCTCTTGCATATTGTTTCATAGATTTCCCTTGCTTTCATATTTCTTTCTTTTTCTACAGATTCTCAAACTCTCACAACCCGCTTCGCATAAGAACCCTAAAACCCAATATCAAGAATGGTAAGAACCCCATGCCTCGGCGCTGCCCAGACAGAATCAGAGGAATCTCTAAACTATTTTGCCACACCAGAGGTTAAAGCCTGCCACAACGAGAGATTCAAAGAAAGATCGGTGTGGGAAGAGCAAGGATTCTACTACGAGACGGGGAAGCGGAATTTCGGGCTCAAGCACTTCATTTACCAAAGATCGGGCACCAAAAATGGCAGATCTTTTACCAGTAACCCAAGTCGACAAATAAGACGATGGTGCGCGAGTACTATTCCCATGAGCGGACAGAGGGAGTGCCGACGTTGAATGCCCGCAGGTGGCCTGTGACGATCGAAGAAGACAAGATCAACCTCTTCTACGGCCTCTATATTCGCGAAGATCAACACGCGGCGTTCCTCGCCTCCCTCACGACGGACAGTTATGAGGAAATGAATAAGGAGCTTTGCATCCTAGGGACGGTCTGGAATGAGGGCAGAAATAGAGGGACCGTCAATCGGTGTAATATGTTGCCCGAGGCAAAGTTATGGAACATGTTCGTGAAGAGACGGTTGCTGCCCACGACCTACAACTCCACCATCGATAAACCACGCTTGGCACTCATCCACTCCATCATCAACGAAAGGTACATCAATGTGGGTGCTTTTATTGCTAACTAAATTTATGAGTGTGGGCAGAAAACGAAGGGGCGACTCTACTTCCCTAGCCTCATCACGGCGTTGGGCGAAAAGGCACATGTTACGGCCGCCCCAACCGACACCATGATGCCGGAGAGAATCGGGTGGACGAAGTAAATCATCCTATAGAAAATGGAGAATACATCTACCACCCCAGAAAACTATGCCCCAACATCGGAGAGGGGCAGCCAACAACAATTTCAACAGCCCGCCCCGGCAACCACCATAATCGGCTTGGGAGCCTAGTTGGACAGAATGGAAAGACGCCAGTTGACGTTCATGGCCTACATCCAAGACTTCAACAATGCAACTGTTACCACCATTAAGGAGAAGTTCCCAGCGACCCACTTTCCAGAGTTCCCTGCCAAGATATTTGCCCCAGCAGTACCAAAAACTCCCGCCGCACCTTCTGCCTCGGTAACCTATTCGGCCACCACAATAACTCCAACCGCCCCTATCTCAACCGAGCCTCACGCCTCCCGAGTAGCCACGACCACCGAAGTCCTCTCTATCTCTAACAACCGTGGAGACACAACGACAGCCCCAATCAGAGAACAAGGGCAAATATCACGGGCAGCAGCCGACACACTAGGACTGTCTGACTCAACCTACCTTAACGACTTCTTATCAGATGATTCAGTATGGCAAGACACGGTTCACTCTGTCACAAGGAAGCTTGAACCGTCATTCTCCCCAGGTGCAAAGAGAACACACTCTGCCACTGAAGTTTGCCCAGACAGCGAAGAAGGCGGCAAACGAGAAGTCGCGCAGAAGGCACAACCCAGTCCACCTTCTCGCCAGCAGCTGCTGAGGGCGGCCAAGCGCTTCAAAAGGGCATCTCGGAAGAGAGTGATCATAGCCGGGGACGACGATGACGCCTCCTCCGAGACACCATCAATCTAATCTTCTCTCTCTTTCATCTATTTTATTTTTATCTAATCTATGCAAATTTTTGTGTATGTAGGCATGCATTGAGGACAATGCTCTTCTCGAGTTTGGGGGGAAAATTAGTCCTCTAATTTTTTCTTTTGTTTTTCTTTTATTTCTTTGTTTTTTATGTTTTGTTTTTTTAGTTGCATTTATGTTCGGATCTAATGTAACATTCCTTTATTTAAAATCTAATGAATTCTTAGTTTGAGAGAAATTCTTGAGTACCTTTTACCCGCCGCGGCAGATGGCCCTCCTGGGCGGCAACCTTAGCATGACTTTGGATTGACTTAGAATCTTACTATGGTCTGAACTTAAAAGAAAACACTCTTTGTGACTAGTTTGATTTTAGGACTTCTAGGAAGCTTAGGTATTTCACCTAGTAAACTTGGGTAGAACTTAAAGTTTGAAAAAAATAGACGTCCTAGAGGTGCCCGAAACTGGCTCTAGGGAAAAATGACGAAATCATTTGAAGTGCCTATCACTTGCTCTAGTGGTTATAAATTGAAAAAGAAACTAGAGGGAAACCCAAGGGAATCATGGTGTTTATCGAAAGTTTACTTAGAAGCCGAAGAATCATTCTTATCACAAGGACTGCACACACTCACGAGATACATAGTTCGGTTCCGGGTAAGTCCATTGTCATTCGAAGGGTTGCCAATTATGCGTAAATCTACACGGTATGTAATGGTTGCTTAAGATGCTTTCTCGACTAAGTTTACATATGATTATAAGTTTTGGCATGTTATTGTTAGATTGCATTGCTTGAGGACAAGCAATAGTTCGAGTTTGGGGGTGTGTTAAGTGTGCAAAAGTCCAATATTTATGCCCTAGTTTAGCTCAATTATTGTTGTTCTTAAGTATAGTTTAGTTGCATTTATTAGGAAAACATATACAAGACTGCATAGATTAGATATTCTGCCTTATTTGATGAATTTAAGTGTTTTTATCTAAAAGATACTACTCAGGCGTGTTTTCTAACTGTGTGTAGGTACCCGCCCAAGCAGATGTTGCTGAGGCAATAGAGAGGGCACAAGAGGAGAAGCTTGAAACTAATGGAGGAAACTGATAGACCATCTAAAGAGATTATCGAGAACTGACAAGGAGGAGGTACCCCTGCACACCAGTCTACACCTCTGCCGAGGCAGTCAATAGTGTGCCGTCGAGGTAGCAACTCGAGGAAGAAGGAAAAAAATTGCAAAGTGGTATGCGGCTGAAAGAGCCCATCAAACCTGATTTTTAGAGACCACTTGCACCTGCATTGGATCCCAGCAGACAAAGAAAAGCCATGGTCAAAGTCAAGATGGAAAAAAGCCAAATGGAAATCTATGAAGATTTAATGTTAGATTCGTTCTTTTAATGAGTTGTAATTAGATTCTAACTAGGATTCCTGCCCTAAACCGACTTAGACCTAGGCTCCTCCTTTATATATATGTAATCATCTTGAAGGAGAAGAGAACAAGAAAGATTAGAGAGAAAACTCATTCTTGTCGAAACCCTAGTGTCGTCTACCCCCATTATGTTCTAAACCTTCCCTAGGGCTAAGGGTTGGTTGTGTAGTAGTTCTGAGAGTTTTGCTTGTATTCGTTTAGGATTTCAGTTTTTGCAATAAAATTCAAGGTTTGTTTACTCTTGGTTCTTCATTTTCGCAATCTTTATCGGGAGAGAATAGAGCTTCAATCTATTTGTTCAATATCGGGAGAGTTGAACTCACGAAACGAGTAAACACGGTTTTATCCAACCATAGGGTAAAGCTACTTCGACTTAGGGATAAGTTTAGAAGTTCAGCGGCTAAGAGAGGTGTAACCCCCTTAGCCTGGTCTAGACGGTTGACTTGAATCGAGGTGATTACACAGGGAAAATCGAAGCCAACTCGTTAAAGCCAACTCCGATTGACGACCTTTTTTTCTTTTTATCTTTTCTGGATGTAAATTAAATCCTATGTGATCACCAAAGAGCATGGGAAGAAACAACACAATGATCAGAATTCTTTTAGGGGTTTAATTACTCAAATTAGGTATTTAGGGACCAAAATGTAATTTCTGCAAATTAAAAGGGCTTTTCAGATTTTAAGGTTACCATTATTCAATTAGTCACATTTCATGTTTCTCGGCCAATTTTCATCACAATCAGACCAACCAAACTCATCCAATTGCATACATGAAGACCAGGGACTAAAACGCAACATTTCAAAGCTTTAAAAGATGCTTATAACTGATTTTAACGGTTGCGTATTGGTACGCATAGGGGTCGTATCGATACGCGGGGAGGCAATGACCAAACTCGCAGAAAAGGTATCGATACGCTCATTGGCGTATCGATACGCCCTTCAAACTTGGTCTACCTGTTTCGGTACACTTCCCATCCGTACAGATACCCATGTATAAAAAGGCACAAATTTGGCTTATGCGTATCGATACGCATACCAGAAGTGTCCCAAAAATAGCCCCAAATTCATGTGTAACAACAACAAATCATCACCAAATCATATGGACATGTTTATAACATCAACCCTAACATATAAGCATGCAATTCTAAGCACATGACAAGCATTTGACATAGCATCACATGCATTGCAAGGCAAGTAAAAGAGCATGCTTAAACCACAATCCATAAGCATACCAAAAGGCAAGATAAAGCTTCAATACCAATATAAAGGCCTTCTACAAACCAAATAGGACACATATAACTTACATCAACATCAAGGAGTCCAAAACACATCTCTCAAAAAAACCATTAAATCACATTGCCATATATCATTACTAAAGTAAAAGTATAACACCATACTTGAGCTTATCTACTCCTTGGATTCCTTTAAGCCTCCTTGCTGCCCAAAATGTCTTAATTATCTACATTGTTGGTAAAAGAGAGCGTAAGCACAATAGCTTAGTGAGGCATGCTCTAGAAACACCAATACAACAATGCAGGCTTTTAAAACTCTATCTTGAAATCCATTTCTAAAACCATGCTCTTTCTATCTCATGCTTGAAATCTATTTCAAAGCAAAACATCTTTTGAAAACCACATGTACCATCTATCTATCTCATGCGTTCAACCAATGCAAATCTCATGGCAAAGCCACACATGCTTGATATACAAAAACATTTCATAATCTCAAAATCTCATATGCATTTCTCATAGCATAAAATCATTTCAACCATTGGTACATGTGAATCAAAGTTCATTCTCATATATTGGTATTTCATGTTCTATCTTTACTTGGATATGCGGATAGCTTGACTCGAGGCCAAGTCCTACCCCAGTGGGATGTCGCTACCGGACTCTCATGGCGGTATCTATCTTCGCCACAAAGCTTGGGTGTTTCACCGAGTCCTACCCCGATGATATCTCACATCACCGGACTCTCACTTTAGATTGGGATGGCACTACCCCCATAGCCGACTCCAAAGAGCACGTACGAATTTTTAGTTTATAGTACACTTTACATCCTATTGTTTGACCAATTATATTCGGTAATCATCTTATCATTTATGCCAATATATTACATTAAAATCATCATCTCACCTACTGTTTTGATGCAACATTTATAAATCAATCTCATCCCATTTCAAAACCACAATTCATGCATAGCATTTAATCAAAATCTTAAAACTCTTTGCAATGTTATTCTATCTCATGGGATCAATATAAAACATCATCTCATGTCATAAATCATGCACAAAACAGTAGGAATTTGTCTATCTCAATTCAAGAGCATGTCAAAGCATTTAGGGGCATCATCCACATTTCGAGAGCAAATCTAAATATACTTACTTCCGGACTTAGGATGGTGTTTCAAACCAATCCTAAATCCCCAAAACTTGTTTCCATTGTCCCTTAAAGACTTCTAAAACCATTTCCACTCACCGATGACGTTTCGCTTGCCTGCCGAAACGATTTCTAGGCTTCCGGCACCTCTGGATCAACACCAAACGCGTCCGATGAAGTCTCCCATGTTCATTACACATAAGAGCAAAGGATTAATGCATCATCATGCATTAAAATCACCAACCACTCATTCTAACTCGTTGCTCTACTCAAAACTAGCATTTCGGCTATCCAAAATAACCGAAATCACTTCCAAACTTTCTCTAATCAAAGCCCAACCAAGATCTATCAATTCTAACCTTTTCTAGACCTCAATCAACATCAAAAATCATCATAAACACGACCTTATACCTCTAGCAATAGCAGATTGTTGCGTGTAAAAGTGTCTATCGCAATTGAGTGCAAGTGTACACGTCGCAAGTAATAAAGTGATACTAGAGTATCGGATATCGTCTCCACAGGGACTGGGCTAACCCTTTCCTTCGCTATCTGCACAAGGGGAAAAGAAATAGTTTAAATTGTTTGTCACGAAATAATAAAGAATACTTAAGTAAAAGAGTAATGGAATCAAGATAGAGAGAATGAGCTGGTATTGAAGTGCTCAGTAGTGCAGGTATTGCAGAGTTTAGGAAATCCAGTTCTGTCGTCGCGCCCGTCACCGACAGCACCTGTCGCGGCAGCAGTCCGTTGATTGTCGCGGCAGCAAACACATCAACTCAGTACTTTCAAGTTTGGCAAGAATCCCAGATCTGCCTTGGCCTATCCCTAGGTCCAAGTCTGTCGATGATCACGTCTTGATGATACCTCCCGGCGTGAATCGAAGGATGAACACCGATGTGTATGAATTCTTCTTTAGCCACTTAACCTCGCCCTATCCCTAGGCACGAGATAGTTCAAGTATAAACTAGAGAACTTGCTCTTATTTCTTTCGTATACTTAACTCTCTCGATGCTAAGTAAATAGGTAACCTCACAATGTTCTCCCGATGCTCTTGCAAGATATTAATAACCAAAATAAGAGAACTTGAAGTTTATTTTATTGAACTGAAAAATCCTAAAACAAAACAACCCTTGCAACTACTTTACAAATCAACCCGTGGCCCTAGGGGGGTTTTAGAACATATCGACGGCGGGTAAACGGCGGAGGGTTTTGGTAGTCGGTTATGGGGAAATCGGCTATGGGTTATGGAGTATTGGCTATCCTAGGTTAAAATACATGCCCTTATATAAGCTTTGGGCTCAAGTATTCTAAGTTAACAAGGATTACAACTTTAATTAAAAGTATGATTCTAATAAAGACTTAATCTCCAAGGATCCTACTTTTCAGCCGTCCTCCTTGTTTCTTGGGATTTTCTCTCCTTGAGCTTTAGCTTGACATATCTTTTGATCCGGGGCTTGGAAAAATATATGGTTTTCACACGACAGACGAGTAGAATTTTCTCTATCTATCAAGGTCCACTTTGCTTTTTCTCTTCACAAAATTGCTGTCACCATGCTGTCACGGCAGCATCATGGCAGCATCGTCCTCTTTGTCTGCTTGTCCAGTTCAGCTCTTCTGCTTCTCTGCCCAACGCCTGCCTTCACCGTCTACGATGGCGGCAACCTGCCAAAAACAGCCATTTTTAGTAGAATCTGTGCCTTTTATATATTTGTGATGTTTTGCTGTAAATTAACCTAAATGCAATGAAATGATGCTTGAATGCAGCAGAAATATGGGTTAAAAGGGGTGTAAATAATAGAACTTTTACACACTCAACACACCCCCAAACTCAAGTTTTTGCTTGCCCTCAAGCAACTAAGAACTAAAAGAAAAAGAAATTTTTGTTTTGGCTTTCAAACAGTGAACTTTCCCTTACCCGTCGTTGGTTCCCTGTGACGGCAGCAACCTGTCGGATAATTTAGGATCTGTCCGGAATCTCATATAGTCCTCGTGCAGTGTGTGCATGCTTGTGAACAGTTATATGCCAAGACTCTCTTAGTTTCACTAGAATATTCAACTCTTAACTCGAATTTTTATGCCAAAGTTTATCTTTTGAAGGCACTTTTTTCATGCTCCTTGATTTTTTGTTTTGACTCGTTGTTTCTATTTTTTTAAGCTAAAGTTTCACTAGAGCCAGTTTTGGGCACCTCTAGTTAACTTCCTAGAGCCAGTTTCGGGCACCTCTAGGGCTGTTGAGTCTCTTTTTCTAAACTTCTTTCCTAGAGCCAGTTTCGGGCACCTCTAGGGGCTATCCAAGTGCTAAGCTTCCTATTCTAGTTTGGCTAAAAGAAATCTAAGCAGTATAATAGTCACAATGGTGTTTAAGTTTTCAGAACTTATAGAAAGGCTCTAAACTTCTCCTTAAACTATCCTAAAGTTTCTGCCACGACAGAGCTGTCACGACAGATAAGTTCGGTTCATAGTTTTAAGCCAAAATTTTCAATATTTTCAGTTTTTTTATAGAAAAATACTAAGTAAAAGACACAAAATTTAACTAAGATGTACTCCATGAATATGGAGGGTTGCCACCCCCAAACTCGAGGGTTGCATTGCCCTCAATGCAAATGACAAAATAAAAATGAAAATATATGAAGGCAGTACATCACAAAATATATATGGCAGGCAGCAATAAGAAGATAAGAAACTTAAATTTTAATCACTGTCTTCACTGCTGCTGCTGAGGCGGATCTGGCGGCGGGTTCTGGTTCGCGGGGCGGACTGGGGTGGTTGCTGTACAACCTGAATATCAGAGTTGTTGCCGCTTTGTCACTGCTGCTGCTGGCCCTTGGCAGAGTTTTCTTATCTGCCATTCTTTTCTGCCTCTTTACTGGTGTAAATTCTTTCGACAGGTCCCTCCGAATAGAGGGTTCAGCGTCACTGTCGGCCCAGACGGATGAGGAAGAGAACCCATCGACAAAGGCATCAATATCATCTGAGGGAACCGGTCGCTTTGTTCCGCGGGCGGATGTTTCGGCATGAGGGCTGCCGGCTGCCGTCAAGGCAGGTGATGGAATGGAGGCAGCAGGTGGTGTATGTGGTGTGGCAGCAGGTGTAGGTGTGTGGGCAGCGGTGTTGACAGTGAAGTAGTGGGCAGGGAAGGTGGGAAAGACAACATCAGGGAAATTTAAAGTATTGTGAATGAAGTTTACTGTGGATGCGGCAAAGTCCTTGATGAATGTCATGAGGCCCAGTTGTCTGTCCTCCATCCCTTGAATAGCAGCTAGGTTTAGGAGTTGGCTGCTCTGAGGATTCAGCGGGGGCGGCAGCAGGGTTGAAGGAGGAGAGGGGGGTTGCTACTGTCAGCTCCATGAGGCTGATGATATTTTTGTCTGTCCAGCCTCGTCCCTTCACTATGCGATCGGTGTTGGCTTCTGGCACGGCAGAACAGCGGCAGGGGGACGTGATAAGGTAGGGAAGGCAGAGGAGGGCCGTCAATCTCTGCTGGTCAACGGTGGTGTGATGTGATGACGGAAGAATCCTCTTCACTGTATGAGGATTTTTTGCGGCTTGTGTTCCATTCAGTCCCTTCTTCCGTTACTTCTGCCATGACTACGTCGTAGGCAGCATCATCTAGCGTGTCAAGGAATTGCTGGTGGGCATCATCGTTGGGGCTGAAGTGGAGGTCATAGAAAGAGTTAATGCGTTCGGCTGTGAACTGCACTTCTGTTTCTCGGACAGTCACTGATGTTGCCGTCCTGCTGCCGGTGGCAGCATAGAATTCCCTCACCAGCATTTCGTTCATCTCTGCCGGTTGCTTCGCGAATTGTTCCCACAAGAGGGCTCTAATCGTCCTTGCGATGAAAGGCTTGAGGCCCTTATTGACTGCTCTTGGAGTGTAAATAAAGCCTCTTTCTTCCCATAAATCTCTAGTAGCAACGGATTGTGGGGTAGGTGCTGTCGGTGAAGAAGTTGAGGCAGCACTGCGGCGGGTTTTTTTCTGGAAGACATGTTAGTGCAAGGGTTGTGAAAAGTAATTGAAAGCAAATGAAAACTAAAGATGGAGAGCAAGTAAGAAAAGCATAAGTGAGTGAAAATGAAAATGAAATGTGGTTTTATAGAAAAGGAATTGATGCCCATTGAAACTGTAACGGTAAACGCGAATAACGGGGCAGCTGTCGAGCTTTAGCGTGTCTGATGCATCTGACACACGTTTCCACGTCTGTTACGCGTCGGTCGTGACAGCATGGTGACAGCCTGTCTTTTCCGCGTCTGTCATGGCAGCCGTAACGACAGGCTTCAATATTGGGCTTTGTTGGGCTGATGGATGGGTGGTGGGTTGAGTTCACTTCTCCTGTTCTTCTTGGCTCCTTTATTTCCTAAAAGCATTATTCGAATAAAATAAACCTTATTTCCTAATAAATAATAAATAATAAAAATAAAATTTAGGTTAAATTAGGGATGCCAGGTGGGGCATCTTCTAAGGTAACCACTTCCTGCATTCCTGGGGCTGCAGTCCCCTGATAATGCTTGAGGCGTCGTTTCCGGTACTTCTTGAAGTCCATCCGTACCCTCCATCTGGTGATTATTCTCATGGTGGGGGATCCTTTCTTTCTCTTCCTTTTGTAGTCCATGAAGTCCTCCCTTCTTGGTAATGTTTCTAAGGGCATGAATATATGATTAGAAAAAATCAAATTGACATTCGGCCACAAACTTACCTTGTTTTCGTTGAATAATGTTGTGGTTGAATGTAGCCCTTGATGTCGTGTCTGCTGCTGCGGCAGCCAGTTATTTTGACAGTCCGTTGTCAGGTTACTTTGCAGGTCAATGGGACATTGGTAAGTGCCAGCACTCTCTATACCAAATTCTGTTGACCACTCGTAGATCTCCATCAGTAGAGACTTTGATGATTCTGTGTCCACCGGCTTTGGTTCCTCAAATACCTGCAATGGAATTGGTGAGTTTTCATATAATTCAAAAGGTTCGTTTATTACCTGCTCATATTCCATCGGCGAGGCATTGTCATTAGGTAGCTCTTCTAGGTGGTTGTGCGAGTGCCATGACAGGGATGGATGTGTGCAATCTTGGTTAGGCATAATCAAGGTAGTGGGTTGAGAATTTGCCTCTGATGTGGTTGTTGCTTCAGCATCAGTTAATGTCGAGGCGGCAATTGCTGCCGAGGCGGCAGTTGCTGCCAAGGCGGCAGTTTCCGCTTTGACTGCGGTTTCTGCCTCAGAAGTGGTTGCTGTCGTGACATTCTATTGAATTTCACTCAGCGTTGTCGCGGTGTTGCTCCATTCCGGCTCCTCGATCATTGCCATGGCAAGTTGTTGCTCAGACTCATCATATGTTGGGTATTCCTTCATATGGGCGTCCTCGTCATCTTGCCTCGGGATTTCAGGTTTAGTCGTGGCATGAATGAGGACCGGTCTGCTCAAGAGTTCATCCATCTTGGCGATACTTGCGTTCGTAGAAGCTGACACTTTTTGGGTGAGTGCTAAGAAGGCTTGCAGTGTGTCTTCTAAGGATTTTGACTCCTCTTGAGGGTGATGACATTGCCAGGGCAGGTCGGGTTCTGCAGCAAAACTGTTATGGTATAAAAAATTTTACGGGTTTTGATCATACCATAAAAAATTTTGCTGCTGCGGCATCAGTAGTTGCTGCCCCTGTTGCTGTTGTGGCAGCATATCTTTACGGTAATTGCAAGAACTCTCCCACATCAACTCTCGAATGGTTTTTCCTGGCATGTTGATGTCCTTGAACCTGTATTTTCACTTGAGTTTTTTTTTATAAAAATAGAAAAAGAAAAAGAAAAAAAAAGGAAAAAGAAAAAAGAAAAGAAAAGTGCAGAAGCTAGGGTAAGAGTGTGTTGCCAGTCCCCGGCAACGGCGCCAAAAACTTGTTGCGTGTAAAAGTGTCTATCGCAATTGAGTGCAAGTGTACACGTCGCAAGTAATAAAGTGATACTAGAGTATCGGATATCGTCTCCACAGGGACTGGGCTAACCCTTTCCTTCGCTATATGCACAAGGGGAAAAGAAATAGTTTAAATTGTTTGTCACGAAATAATAAAGAATACTTAAGTAAAAGAGTAATGGAATCAAGATAGAGAGAATGGGCTGGTATTGAAGTGCTTAGTAGTGCAGGTATTGCAGAGTTTAGGAAATCCAGTTCTGTCGTCGCGCCCGTCGCCGACAGCACCTGTCGCGGCAGCAGTCCGTTGATTGTCGCGGCAGCAAACACATCAACTCAGTACTTTCAAGTTTGGCAAGAATCCCAGATCTGCCTTGGCCTATCCCTAGGTCCAAGTCTGTCGATGATCACGTCTTGATGATACCTCCCGGCGTGAATTGAAGGATGAACACCGATGTGTATGAATTCTTCTTTAGCCACTTAACCTCGCCCTATCCCTAGGCACGAGATAGTTCAACTATAAACTAGAGAACTTGCTCTTATTTCTTTCGTATACTTAACTCTCCCGATGCTAAGTAAATAGGTAACCTCACAATGCTCTCCCGATGCTCTTGCAAGATATTAATAACCAAAATAAGAGAACTTGAAGTTTATTTTATTGAACTGAAAAATCCTAAAACAAAACAACCCTTGCAACTACTTTACAAATCAACCCGTGGCCCTAGGGGGTTTTAGAACATATCGACGGCGGGTAAACGGCGGAGGGTTTTGGTAGTCGGCTATGGGTTATGGAATATTGGCTATCCTAGGTTAAAATACATGCCCTTATATAAGCTTTGGGCTCAAGTATTCTAAGTTAACAAGGATTACAACTTTAATTAAAAGTATGATTCTAATAAAGACTTAATCTTCAAGGATCCTACTTTTCAGCCGTCCTCCTTGTTTCTTGGGATTTTCTCTCCTTGAGCTTTGGCTTGACATATCTTTTGATCCGGGGCTTGGAAAAATATATGGTTTTCACACGACAGACGAGCAGAATTTTCTCTATCTATCGAGGTCCACTTTGCTTTTTCTCTTCATAAAACTGCTGTCACCATGCTGTCATGGCAGCATCATGGCAGCATCGTCCTCTTTGTCTGCTTGTCCAGTTCAGCTCTTCTACTTCTCTGCCCAGCGCCTGCCTTCACCGTCTACGACGGCGGCAACCTGCCAAAAACAACCATTTTTAGTAGAATCTGTGCCTTTTATATATTTGTGATGTTTTGCTGTAAACTAACCTAAATGCAATGAAATGATGCTTGAATGCAGCAGAAATATGGGTTAAAAAGGGTGTAAATAATAGAACTTTTACACACTCAACACAGATCACCAAAAACTCCTCAAAAACCACAAATCTAACATCTCAAACTTAGGTACCCAAGCATATTCGAGATTTATTTGTTAAAACCTCATTCTCAACATCAAAGAGCATCCAAAATGTGTTAGAAATCAACCTCAAATTAGAGTTTATCATAGAAATACGAAAATCACCAAGATCTCATCAAGAATCTTGAATTTGACAATTATTTCTTGTTTATAACATTAAAACAACTCAAAAACCATTAACAAAGGATTGATAACTTGGGAATTTCAGTAAAGAACTGATCATTAGAGGAGAAGAACGAAGCTTACCTCTAATGGTTGATCTCTCCTTAATTTGGGCAAGTTTTCTTGAAAATCCAAAGCCAAATCAATAGGATTTGATGAAACAAAGATAGGAAATATTTTTGGAAGATGAAATCTCAGAAAACAAGATGAAAAACAAAGGTTCTTTGATAAGAGAAAAATGTTTGGCTGATTGGAAGTTGAGAGAAAATGAAAAGAGAGAAAACTATCGTAAAGTTGGTTATGAAAAGTCAACTTTGATTTCCTTTTTAATTCCCTTTTACTTCTTTAATAAAATCATCATTAAAAGCTCCCAAATTAAAGAGAAATCTGATGAAAACAAATGGTAAAATTAGCTCCTTAAAAATTCAAAGTTTCAATCCTTTACAAAACAGTCACTAGCCAACTTTTGCAAAAATTGCATTTTGGTCACTATACCAAAATGTAATATTTCCAAAGCTCATTTTGTAAAATTGTTTTTACCATAATCATTTATATAATAAATGAGGATTTTTAGATACTTTTCCATATTTTTAAAACATCCCGAACTAGGTTTTCCCTAAACCAACCTCAAGGGTTCGAACCGTTCCCGACCGGCCCAATTCAGCATCTAAAACATCTAGGCCCAAAACCAGGGTGTTACAAGAGGTTTCATAATTGGTTGGTGTTCATCCTTAGATTCACGTCGGGAGGTATCATCCAATACGTGTTTGCCAATAGTACTCCAAGCTTCGGGAGAAGAGAAAGTCATAGAAGGGAGCCTTGTTGAACCTTGAATCATCGCTTAACTACCCAGGCAGTCACTTGGTCTCTACCGAGGCGGGCGCCTGCCGAGGCATAGTCGTGGACGGCTGTTGAAAGTTGTTAAGTTGATCTACAAAACTGTGTCGAGATAGTACATCAAATCTCCACACTACGAAACATCCAATACCAGCCCATTCTCTCACTCTGATTTCTCAATTTACTTTACTTACTTTAGTCTTAGTTTTAATCAAACCAACTCCTAATATTTGTGTTTTTATTTTACTTGTGCAGAAAAGTGAACTTCGAAAGGTTGTCACAATGCTTTTGGAGACAATATCTTAAATACTATAACTTGGCATCGTGTATACTTGCGCGCAATTTGCGTATCACTTTTGCACGCAACACTCGCAATCATCAAAACAACGATTTCTTTGCCAAGACCCCGAAGGTACAACTTCTTCTTACAACAATCTACCCAAGCTTGATGCTCACTAAGCCAATCTAATCTTAGGATAACATCAAACTCATGGATCGGTAAAGCCAACAAATTGGCTAGGAATGGAATCCCTTGAATTGATAAGGGGCAGTTCTTGCACACTACCCTTACGGTGACACAATCTCCTAGAGGATTGGTTACAGGGATTCTCGATGCTAATGGTTAGGAAGACATGCTATACTTCTTAACTACGATGGTGCTTATAAAAGAGTGAGTAGAACCAAGATCATTCAATGCATATAAAGGACCGGATATAACTTAATGGTAGGGGTGGGAGAAAATACCCGACCCGATTGACCCGACCCGAAAACCCGACGACCCGAAACTAAAATACCGGGTAATTCCCGAAAAAAAATTACCCGACCCGGCAAATTTCCCAGGACACGGGCCGAAAGTTTTTCCTTACTGGGTACCCGACCCGATTAAATTTAATATATATTTTTTATATTTAAAATTATATTTTTATTTTATGTTTCTTAATATTTTCACTCTAAAATTAAGTTTAAATTCCTAATTTTTTCTATGTTTGTATTATATTCTTTTAAGTTTTAAGTTTAATTTTTTTAAAAAATATTTTTGTGTTGAACATGTAATTTTTTATTATTTTAAAATAAAAAAAATAAAAAAATAGGAACCGGGTACCCGAATCCCGGGTACCTGGATATAATGGGCCGGGACACGGGCCGTTTAATGAGGTACCCGGATGAATCGGGTACCCGGTTTTCCGGGTACCCGACAATTCCCACCCCTACTTAATCGTACCTGCAATGACATCTAGCTCGTCTTTCTCTTCCATGCTTCTCACATGGTACTTCTGGGCAAGGGCTTTATAATCTTGCTTGATGAATGGTTTCCCCGAACCACTCGATCTTCTATAGGTTCCCGTTGATCCTTGCTTTGATCCCTTACCTCAAAAAGATTGAGTAGGTGAGGTAGTAGTAGTCGGGGTGGCAGTAGACTTAGTTACATTCAATGGGCAGTCACGAATGAAGTGACCTTGCTCACCACAGTAATAACAAGCTCCAGTCTGCTTACGTCATTTACCCGTTGGATGCTTATTCTGACAGTAATTACAAAATGGATGTTGGTTGCTCCGATTTGAACCTCCGGTGCTATCAATAGATGATGCCTTAGCAAATAATTGTGTCACAGATTGAAGCTTATCAATATTTCTAAAACGGAAGGGCTGCGGATAAACACTTTGCTTCGGGCCTTGATATTTTCCTTTCTTATTCCACTTGGGAGGTCGAGAATCATCCCTAAACCTCTTCTCAGATTTACCGAACCCACCGTCTTGTTGAGCTCTTTGTGCAGCTTCAGTGGCTTTGACTCGGTTCACGAGATTTTGAAAATCAACAATGCTCAATGCAGTAAACATAGGGCGTAATTCATCATTGAGCACTGCAATAAACATCTGGTATTTCTCCTCCTCCTTCTAGATATATTCAGCACCGTATCTACAATACTTGCAAAAGTCATGGATGTACTGCTCGATCAGTCGTCCTCCTTGCTTGAGATGGAGAAAGATACTTCGCCTCTCAGTGAGATAGAACTCACTGATGTACTTCTTACGAAATTTTTAAGGAAAAACTCCCAAGTTAATGCGTCCTCGAAGATCGTCAATGTAGTAGTCTCCCACCAGTGGAGTGCCTCGTCTGCCAGCAATGCGAGGGCACACTCAAGTTTGTGCTCGTCCGAGCACTGCAACATCTTATTCAAGATTCGTAGACTGTTGTCCAACCAATACTCAGCAATTTCAGGATTGTCATCATCCTGGTCGGTAAAGGTATAAGCTCGATACTGGGATAGCTTGTCAACAGGGGCTCGAGTATGTTGGACAGCGGGAGCAATAGGCTGGATAACTTGTTCGGCCGTCATTGCAGTCATAAATTGCTTGAACATGTCAGCCATGTTCTTATAACATTCAGCCTGAGCAGTAGGTGCTACAGGCTCATTGTTCTGAACAAGAATGTCCCGCAAATTCGGTGGATTCGAAAGATTCCCCCCTCTTATCTCCTTACCATGAGTCGAGGAGCCGGGGACAAGCTCGTCAATGTGAGCTTCGTTAGTTTCAAATATATTTATATAAAAGATTGGATTAGTCGATAAGTCACAATATACAAAATATATAATTCCTAGGTGGCAAAGTAACAAAATAACAATGCAATGAGCTTCGGTTTAGTTCTAGAATCGACTAACTCTAGCTCTGATATCACAAATGTAACACCCCCTTCCCGGCCAGGTCAGGAACCGGGTCGGACGGTGTTACCTATGAACAGTACGGAAATTGATATGACAAAATTTCAATCAATAAACAACATGTGATCATTGTTGTATTAATAAATTGTTACCAAATATACATCTTAGTCCAATTCATCCATTATGAAACAATAACTAATCATTTAAGATCAATTCTTGACTATTACAAGTTTTAGAGACTAAACTATAAATCTGAAAAATTAGAGGTCCATCGATACAATTGATTATACCACAATGAAATTAATACAATATTATCAAGTTTATAAATTTTCATACTATTCAGAGTTCATTTACTCATCGAATTGAATCATCCTAAATTCAGTGACCAATTTGTGAACCTTGTAAACTTACAATTCATGACTTTTAACCAACTTAACTAACCATGTATCGAAACACCTTGATGTTGTTTAGATACAGGTGTACGATGGTCAACCTGGGTTGACTTTTCCCATTACCTATATCGATACAGGTAAGCCTTGTTTCAGTATGGGTTGACTTTCATTGACTTTGACTCGTTCCGATACAAGTTAGACCTGTATCGAAATAAGGGATTCTAGTCGAAAAGTGTTTCGATACAGCTCCAAACTATATCAATACGCCTTGTTCTTTAGGTTCAATTATGTTTAACCATATTGATACGCCATTATCCCGTATAGATACGGTCTGACCTGTAATGATAGATTTTTGTTGGTTTTTAATTGAATTGACCTACCAAATGATGTTCAAATGCAATGAAACTTTACACACAATACTACAATTCTATAAACTACTAGCATGTCAAATTTCATGATCATTCAAATACGTTTACTAGATTTTCACTTATGTGAGCCAAATATGCCATTTTTACCATCTTTTAGCCATACCAAAAGTCACTTTAGGGCCTTTAATAATATTACAACTTATACACATTACAAGCAAACCAAAATAGGCACAAAAGACTAGTTCAACCACTTTTCCACCTTCCTAGGAGTTCATAGAGTTAAAATACATTACTCTTGGCTTGTATTAACTTGTCTTGCCTCAACTTTTCCGATCTTCTACCACAGTCGAATCCTTAACCCGAAATGCATGAGATGAGACACATTAGACATACATAGCCTAGTGAGGTAGTCATATAAAAAATAAATGTCAATGAGTGATGCATGTACATATTCTCATGCTTATCAATATCAAGATCATGTTTCAATATACAATGATTAACATATAAAATTCATTATTAACCCTTGGATTGAATCAAGATAGTGGATACGTGAATTCCTACGCCTCGCCAAATCAATAAATGGTCTAGTCCATCCGCCTCGCCAATATGACCAATACCAAACACATCCCTCCACCTCGCCAAATCAATATAGGTCGTAGCCTTAGGACCGTAGTCCACCCGTACATTGAGCTCATGAATTCTATAGCATTCCAATTGTATCCAATGTCCGTCCAAATCAAAGGTTTCAATGACAATATCCATATTCAATATTCAATGATAACTCTAGTGACCGATGTCTTTAATGTCATTAATAGTAAACATGTCTCAATATCAATATTTCATGATTTCAATGTCAATGTTAATATCAATATCCGATGGTTCATTTACAATATTTCAATAACAATAATTATATCGATGACAATGCATAATGATAATGCCAATGACTATGTCCAATGTTCCTTACTAAACTTACCGATGCTTACCAATAGTTTCGTTTAACAATCCGATGCAATTTCTTTAAAAGAAATGTTAGCTATTCAATCGAAATCAACAATAATGGATTCGGGAAGGCTCCTCGCCTAATCTAGAGACTCCGACTACACTCACATTGATATTCGATACTCTTATAGCTCTCGGATGACAACACCCTTGTTTCTAGCTTTCGATAGAGATGGTGAAATCTCTCTCTCCACTTCTTGAGCTAGAAAATCAATAGAGAGATTATTAGGATTGATAATACGATATAAAAATCAATATAACGATATCAAAATCGATATCTGAATTCAATATAAACAACAACGATGAATTATCCACGGATGGTCAAAACCCTAGCTTGAAATTAAGCTTGATACATCCATGGAATCCGATGATTGATTGAGGAATATTGCTTACCCGAATGATAGGAACGATTCGATATCAATAAATTAAAGAAAATGAAGCTTCGATTTCTCTCCAATGGAGGTGTGTGCTTAGAGGAAGATGATAAAGATGAAAAAAATAGAAAGGTGTTTGCTTGACAATGTTTCGGGTAAGCTTCTTTCAATTCTATTTACTATGTTTTAAATTGAAGAGATTTCCTTCCTATGAAGGAAACTTTCCCGGTCATCCCACGTATGGGATTTACATTTGAGGAGAGGCTAATCGCAAGATTAGTCCCTCGACTTTTGGCTACTTAAGCCTTTATCTCCAAACTTTCAATTTTCACAATTTAACCACTAAACAGGTTTCGATACTATTCAATAAAGTTTATATTCAATAAATTGACTCAATTAGAGTCCAATGTCGATATAATTGACTACATGGTCCGAGTTAATACAATATTTAAACTTTGTCGATGTGAAATTTTCGATCACCAGAACCCAATTCCGACTAGACCGGATTTCGGGGTGTTACATGCATTTTCTTATATGATTACTTAAAGTCGATTAGATTGGAATCAAATCGTACTATAACATTATGGGCGAAGCTAATGTATAAATTAGGGGTGCAATTGACCCACTTGATTTTTGGGTATAGGGTTTTCAATGAGGTAATATAAAATTTTCATAGGAAATATTAGATTTGACCCCACTTAGTTTGTTGGGGCTATGGGGTCAACAATACTTATTGTAGTGATATAAGAATCCTCCATACCTCATACTTCACCCTGACCCAACTATATGAAAATCCTAACTCTACCACTGTATAACATGATAAATAATTACAATTGAATTTGGATAGGAACTCGAAAACTTGAATTTCATAAACTAGACTTGAATCGGAAAAAAAATTGAAATAACGTTTGAGTTGTAAAGTATGTTGGGTCAACTCGAATAACTCAAAATGTTTTAACTCGACTCCACTTCATCAAACGCTCACCCATAATTTTTAGTCATTCCGACTCGAACTGAAATTTTAAAATTTTAACTCGATCTTGACCCGATCCAAATTTAATATATTCCATTTTCGATCTGACTTGAAATAATAAAAGCATAATATGACCTCAATCTGAGATTACATGTAGAGGTGGAAATCGGGTCGTTCGGTTCAGGTTCGATTCGGGTCATTTCGGTTCGGGTCGTTTCGGGTCTATCTAGAATTGGTTTAGATTCGGTTCGGGTCTAATTCGGGTCTGTGATGAGTCATATCCGGTTCGGGTATTGGATCGGGTCAAAATCGGATCGGTTGTTTTCGAGTTGGGTCAATATCGAATCGGTCGCTTTCGGTTCGGGTCAAAATCGGGTCGTTCGGGTCGCTTTCGGTTCAGGTCAAAATCGGGTTGTTCATGTCGATTTCGGGTCGGGTCAACATTTGAATTTACGGGTCAATTCGGTTTGAGTTGGATTTAGGGTTTGAGGTTTAATATTTATGGTTTAGTTTAGAGTTATTGGTGTATGAGATTAATTCTGATTCAACTTGTTAATCTATGCATTTGAATTTGATTAAATATTTAAATCAAAGCTTCATGTATCCATATCAAAATTTTGTGTATAATTATATTAAATCAAAGTTTATTATATGTAATAATAATAATAATAATAATAATAATAATAATAATAATAATAATAATAATAATAATAATAATAATAATAATAATAATAATAATGTATGAAATGAATTAATTTATTAAACTTAGGATCCATTTGAGCTAACTAAAATCTAGAAGCATAAATCACGGACATAATTAAAATAATTTTAAAACTAAATGTGAAATTTTAATTAAATTAATCTAAATTGAAACTCAATTAAATTAAGAAAAAGAAAAAAAGAAAGACAATTGATAAAAATAGAGAGGGAAAAGACAAAATTTTGTAGGGAAATAAGCCACCAATTTTTTAAGCTAGATTGAGAAAAAAAGAAAAAGAAAAAAGACAATTGGTAAAAATATAGAGGGAAAGGATAAAATTTTTGAGGGAAATAAGCCACCAATTATTTAAGCTAGAGATTAATTACTTTTTAGGTCATGTTGCATTTAAAATGTTACATTTTAGTACTAATATTAAACTTTAAGTTTTAGTTTAATTTAATTTAGTCACAAGTATCCTACGGTTTACACTTCGGATATAGAAATCCCCTCCCCGTAGTAATATTTAGTCTCTAAAAATTTACTTTTAGTCAAAATTAACCAATCTTTGTAATTTAGTCTATTAATTTAATATAATGATATTTTTGTTCATTTTAATTTCTAAGATTTAATTTTTAGCAAGAATTGACCCTTATTTATTTATATGGTATAATTATGAAATTGGTCATTGGACTCTCAAATTTCTCTACTTCCAAATTGTCAATTTAGTCCACAATTTCAGTTTTATGCTATATTTATGGTGAAATTATAAAATTGGTCACCAGGCTCTCAAATTTCTCTACTTTCAAATTGTCAAGATGGTCTCTAATTCTAGTTTTAGCTATTTTTTATGGTAAGATTGTAAAAATTGTCTCTAATTTCAGTTTATGGTTTATTGTTTAGGCCTTAGTGTTAATGGTTTAGGGTTATTGGTTTTAGATTAATTTCTATGGCTTAAAGGTTAACGGTTTAGGTTTTTAGGGCTTAGTGTTAATGATTTAGGGTTTATGGTTTAGTTTAAGGTTATTGGTTCATGAGATTAATTTCTATGGCTTAAGGTTTATTGTTTAGGATTTATGGCTTAAGATTAAATATTGGGAGAGAAAATAGTACACTAAAATTCTAAATTTAAAAATTAGTAGGGACAAAAATTTTATTTAATTAATATTTAAACGTAAAATGACATAAAATGTTATTATACCACAACTTTAACAAGAGCAACGGTCTCTTCCATGGTATATTACAAAAATACAATAAAACATACATATTTTATTATTTATTATATTGTTAAAAATAGATAATATTAAAAATAAATTATTCATTTATTTTACCTTAATTTTCGGGTTAAAATCAGGTCGATATTCGGTTCAGCTTTCGGTTCGGGTAGCATTCGGTTCGGGTCAAATCGGTTCGGGTCCATTTCGGTTCAACAAAAATTGTCGGTTCGGTTTGGTTTGTTTCGGGTCAACTTCGAATCATCATATTCGGGTCAAAATCAGATCTTGGTTCGAATAATTCGGTTCGAGTTTCGAGTCAAGTTTACCGAGTCTAATTACATGTCCGTAATGTGAAATTAAAACATGTCCGTAATTTGAGATTCCAACACAAACAGAACATCAAAGCCTTGTACCAAAATCTAAAACTAGACGTAATAATATTAGGACACATGAACCAACCACCTCCTCGGATAAAACATCCAACAAAATATCATCAAGCCCAATCAAATATTTTTTAAATTATTAATCAGTGCCGTCCAAAGCTCCATCATTTTTATAATATTTAATATTAATTTTTTTTTTATATTTGTTATAAGGAGTCTAATTTTTTCAATAATTATTATTAGCTTATTTTTTCCTAATATTTATTATTAGTGACATATTCTTATTTTTTTCAATAATTGTTATTAGACCCAATTTTTTCTACTTATAATTAGGGGCCAAATTCTCCCATAATTATTATTACGGAAATTCTCTTAAAATTTAATTTTTTAATATTTGTTATTAGAGGTCCAATAAGGACATGATTTTTCCCTAATATTTGTTATTAGGAATATACTCTTAAAATTTAATTTTTTCTAATATTTGTTATTTAAAACCTAATTTTTTTTCTAATACTTGTTATTAGGGCCTCCTTTTAAAATTCATTTTTAATATCTATTATTAGGGGCCTAATTTCTAATACTTGTTATTAAGAGTCTACCTTTAAATTTTATTTTTTAATATTTATTATTAAAGCTTAATTTTTCAATTGTCATTGCCACTAAAATGTTAAAAACGACTATGTTATTAATACTCAAACAAAACTAAAAATAAAATAAAAAAATCCCACGCGGCATGTTTCAACCACACTTTTCAAACTGAGCTTTTACCGACAACAAACCATAAAACAGTAATGTTAAACGTTTTGTTTTGACAAAGTCAAAACGGGGTTGAATAATGTTAAAGTAAACCTAACAATATCTTCGGCATTTTTAAATCAAAACCCCTTTTAAATATATAACTAGAAGAATGACCCCCTACTAGTATTATTTAGAAAAATGATCACATTTTAGTTCACAGGCTATTTTAAACCAAAAACTCATTTTTATTTATTATCTAGAAAAATAGCCCCCTACAAACTATTATTTAGAAAAATGACCCCCAAATCTGCCACGTATGAAGAACTCACATTTTGGAGGCCACGAGATACGAACTCGCGCTACGCGGAAAGCGAGTTCTGCATACGTGGCAACACTTTTTAGAATAACGAACTTTACGGAAACTCACGTTCTGCCAAACGTGAGTTCCCCAAGAATTTCAAGAGGCAGCTGAATTTATCGCGAGGAACTCGCTTTCTCAGAAAACGAGTTCTTTGCAATTCTGGGTGGAAGAACAAGCTTCGATAGGCATGTTCGAGCATTATTTCAGGCTTATTAATCGAATATTTTTGGTAATCATTCAGTTTGGCTTCGTATTACTAGAAATTCTCTTTCATTTGACACCAATATGGGCAATTTCCGTCCGTTCTAAACCTAGTAAAATTCGCGTCGAAAACGGTATCCTAGCTTGTTTTGTGAATGTATGAAAGTATAAGATGGCCTCATAGGCTCTTTTTGCAAGAACGACAAGCCGGAAAAAAAGAATTTTTAAAACGAATAAGACTTAGTTAATACGAGGGCCCGAGCAATTAGAACACTTGTTCTTTGTGTGTCCAGGATTTGTACATCTACTGCAATGTTTCCTTTGTTCGGTTTTTTCTCTATGTTCGACCAGATCCTCGGCATAGTAAATTCGTGTCGATCATGGACGTCCATTTTCTCTTATTAGTGCTCGATCTGGGCGTATGGTCGGTTCAGTATCAACGACATAAGGATCAATTTCATTTCCGATGGGAGGGAACTCTTTTTCGTAAACCTTGAATACTATTTCGAGTAAGTATACCGGATCAAGCAGTCTCGTGTAGTTAATATGTTGGTTTGAACAAGCAGCAATGGTGTGTGAGCATGGGTATTTGAATGTTTGGAATACTCCGCAGTCCCAGGTTCTTTTCCTAAGATCTACCACGTACGCGTTGTGTTGTATGCCTTCCAACGGCCTGGAAAAATTATGAAATACGAAACAAATGTCCTTCTCGCAAGAAGAGAGTTGCAGTCATCTCATTTGAACGGCGCACATCAATTTGCAATTTTTCGCAAGAGTCCGGGTGAACTTTGTGGCCACCTTCCATGTACTCAATTGCTTGCCTTCCCAAGGTTGCAAATAGGGTAGCCAGATGATAGTAGGTCGCTTTGACAACGGAAATGATAGGAAAAATGCCGCACTCCCTTGAGTGTTGAGTTGACCGCCTCAGCCAAGTTCGTTTTCATGTGACCATATTATTTACCCTCGTCATATGATCTAAGCCATTTTCCCTCGGGATTTTGTCGAGGTAGTTCGCGCCATTTTTATTTCTGTCTCTCAGTTCTTGGAACAGGTCCTCTACCTCCTGTACGTAATGCGAGTTGCCTAGGGAATGACAGTTGAATAGTTAGGGGTGAACAACACATGCAATGATATCGTAAATGAAAATGACCTAAAAGACGTACTCATTCGAAGCACAAGAGTACGTTCATCATGGTTCTTGAACTGCTGCAAGTAGTTCGCCGCAATGTGTCGCAAGCAGTAACGGTGGTAAATGTACGGAGGCTTCCAAGAATCGTGTAACACCCGGGTTTAGGGGTCGGGTGAAAATAATATTTTAATATTATTTTGGGTTCGGTTTTATAATTAAAATAATCTTTTGGGCCTCGGGTTTCAAAAACAAATATTTTTGTGTTGGACTAAAATGAATGAAATACAATTTGGAGAGAATTTAAAGAAAATGGAAAATAGCCATTCATTAATGGCAAACTTGTAAATAATTCAAGTTTCATTTTAAATCCCCTTTTATCATCTTTTTACTATTCATCTTCTTCTCAAAATCAAAAACCAACGTGAAGAAGAGCTCTCTCATCCCCTCCACTATTCCATCACATTGCTTCTTCATTTCAACTCGTTATTGAAAGGTAATATCATTTTTGACTTGTCCTCAACTCACTCTCTTCAAAAGTACAAATGGTTTTCATTTTCCTCAATGTTTTGGAAATTGAGTTTTTAGAGATTTTGATTAAAATGATAACTTTATTATGTTTAACTTAAAATTTCAATTTAATGTTGTTAGTTATGAAGTCTATGAGTCAAATGATGCAACATATATGAATTTTACATGGTTTTGAACACATTCCCGATATTGGGTTTAAAGGGGGGTTTTGAAGGGTCTTGGATGAGTTTTGAGGGTTGTTTTAGGTTGGAATTGGTGGGCTAATGTTAGTACTATGGTTGGGGGTTGTTTTGGAATCATTTGTGGGTATAAAAAGTGTTGGAAACATGGGTTTTGATTGAGGTTTATGGGTTGTACGAGTTTGGTAAATTTGGGGTTTGCTCATGACTTGAAATGTTGAGTTTGCTGTTTGAATTGTATTCTGTGTTAGTTACTTTGATGCTTGGGCTGATTTGAAGTTGTTCGGATTGTGTTGAGGTTGTTTAGAAGCAAGAGCTTGTGTTGGTGAAGCATCAAGGGTGAATCCGGAAGCTTGAAGTTGGTTGCTTGCTTGGTAAATTGAGCTTGGAAGTGAAGGTGAGTGGTTAATGTTTTCAAAGTGTTTTCTAAGCGTTTGGTTCGAGCATGTGGACTAGGTCGGGCTTGGTAGACCCACCTAGAGTTATGATTGGGGTGGTAGCCTAATTCTAAGCTTAAACTAGAGACATTGGTTGAACTCTTACTTGATGCTTATGCCTCATGATGTTATGATATGATGATTTATGTATAATGTGTTATACATGTGTGATGAGGCATGGTTGTGATGCAATGTGTTATGCATGTGGATTGTTCATGATTGTGATCATGGTGAGTACGTGCTAAGCATAGAATTGGTTGTAAATGATAATGTGGATTGAGTTAAATGTTGGCACTAGTACGCTTGAGTACAAATGATCGATCATTAGGATGTTAGTGTGCACACATGAGTCAAATTCGCGCGTGGCCTTGGTGGCGTTGAGTCACCAAGGAGAAGTACGGGTTCGCCCGAAAATTGTTGTATATATTAGTCGATGATGAGTGGAATCCCATCGACGGGGCGTGAGGATGAATGGAATCCCCTCCGCGAGACCGGTGATGAGTGTGATCCCACCGTGAGGTAAAGTGGTTGTTAGATGTGAGTTCCAACGTGTTTATCCGTGTATTCGGGTCATAGCTAGGGTCCAATATAAATTGATATGTGTATCAATGTGATGTGGAAATGTGTTACCTATTCGGATGATTATATGTGTTTACATATGTTATGGAAATGAGCTTGTTGATCATGACATATTAATGGATATTTGTTCATGCATCATTGACATTTTGGCTCTTGAGGATCTAAGGTATGATCATGCATTTACCTTGGTTGAGATCGTGCTTGGACCCTGTATTATCGAGGTTTGTTTTTAAAGAGCTTACCCTCACTAAGCTTTATTGCTTACGCTCTCTTTGTTCGACAATGCAGATCAGTAGCTTGTGGGTTGCTAAGTGAAAGAAGAGGCCTCCAAGTGTGTGTGCTTTGTGGTGCTAGCCTAGCTATCAAGTATGGTTTTTAGTTACGATTTAATGGTCAAGCAATGGGACATGTATTCGTGCTATGATGCTTTTGAAGTATGATGTTGTTGTTTAAGAGCATGTTAGACTCCTTTTATGTGTTTGTTAATTTGGCTTTTGGGGTGTATGCCTTGCTTGTAAACCATGTTGGTATTTTGCTTACCTTAAAATTGTCTAAGTGTTGACTTTGTTAAAGCATGCTACATGTAACGCCATCTATGGTCTTTGGAATGGATGCTTTTGTATATCTTGTGTATGTCGAGTATGGTTGCTAAGGAGCATGCCTCTAGAATGTACTTGTATGATTTGTATGCTTCGTGTAGTTGTTTCGGACGTTTGGAATCAATAGGAGATGTCTAAAACTGATTTTTGGAAGTTGCAGGCAGCAGGTGTTTCGAAACGGGTTGTCCTATTTCGAAATGGGTTTGGTTCCAGGGCCCCCGTATCGGAACTCGTTTCGATACAGTTTGGCTATTGTGAGCCCCTGTTTCGAAACCAGTTTCGAAACACTTTTGCCACTGGAATTGCCTATTTCGAAACTGGTATCGAAACGGCAAGGCAAATCGAGACCCTGTTCCGAAATGGGGTGGATGCGTTTCGAAACGGGTGTCTGACTTTTCAATATGAAGCTAGTGTTTCGAAACGGGCTTTGACTGTTTCGAAAAACAGGCCTAATTTTGGGCTTTTTGACATCTCTAAAGGGTTCCAAGTGTTGGGCTTAGGCCCTGTTTACTGTTGGGCTTCCGCTTAGGTCTAATTGATGTGTTTAGATAAGATAAAAATGAGAAATTTTCTCTAGGGTCGGTAACCGAAGTGGAGCCTTAACGGGTTTCATCTCGGTTATCCTCGTGTAGCCCACTCGGATCGGTCAAGCGTCCGGACCGGGACGAGGGGTTACACTTGTTGGTATCAGAGCCTAAGGTTACCGAGACCATGGGCAGGTAAGTGAGGTAAGTTTAAGTTTTGTATTGATATGCACGGTGTTTGCTTGCCTTGTAAGTATGAATGCTTGTGTGACAAGTATGTTGGTTGTTTTGATTAAAAGCATGTTGTTTAAGAGTCCCATTGCTACTATTACATCGGAAAGGAATTTTTAAAGTGAGGGAACGTACTTGAGCCACTTGGAAGCCTTGCCTTGCTAACCCAATCTTGTATATCTAGTTGTTGTGGTTGTAGTTACTATCTGTGAGAGCGATGTCTAGAACGAGAGGTAGGCCGAGGGTGGTTCGTCAGGAACCACGGGTTGCGGCTCCTGTTAATGAGCCGCTGGTTGGAGTTGAGGCTCACGTGTTGGAGCCTGCTGCTGGAGTTGGAGTTCCTCCACCACCACCACCTCCTCTGCCTGGAGTTGGAGGCGAGGATGGAGCCGAAGGAGTAGGACCTCAGGGTGGCCAGGGTGGCCAAGGTCCGGCTGGAATTGATATGACTCCGCTTGTGCAAGCAATAGCTGGAGCATTTCAGGCTGCAGCTCAGCCTAGGTGTGATGATGCTAGTCTACCGTTGGAGAGGCCGAAGAGTTTAGAGGATCAACATCGGAGAGGTCTGAGTTGTGGTTAGAGAAGACCGTTCGCATCTTAGTTCAGATGGGTTGTGTGGGTGCGCGTAGATTGGGCTGTGTGGTCTCCTTGCTTCAGGGTGATGCCTACACTTGGTGGGTCACTGTTACTATCGGGGTTCCAGAGGCAGAGGTTGATTGGGATTTCTTTGAGTCTGCTTTCAGAAAGAGGTACTTGGGGCTGAGGTATCTAGATGAGAAGAAGCGAGAGTTTATGACTCTTGTTCAGGGAGATGCTACTGTGACTGACTACGAGATCTGCTTTGTTCGTCTGAGTCAATATGCTCCAGAGTTAGTGCCTACTGAGAGGGCCCGATGTGACCGCTTCAGATATGGACTTCGTGAGGAAGTTAAGAGGTACACCTTAGCTTCAAATTATTCAGACTTTGATGTCTTGGTTGCTAGAGCCAAGGACATTGAGCACAGCTTGGGGCTGGCCAAGCGTTCTGGAGGTTCTAGTTCTGGTAAGAGGCACAACAACTTTGACAGTAGAGATGCCAAGAGGCATAGAGGTGGCGGACAGCAGTTTGACCATAGGCGTGGCAGTGGCCACCATGGTAGGGGCCATCAGGGCCATAGAGGAGGAGGGCGTTTGCCCGAGTGCACACGTTGTGGGAGACAGCACACTGGTGAGTATTGGGGTAACTTCCATGCTTGTTCGAACTGTGAGTCGAGGGACCACTTTAGGAGGGAGTGTCCGCATCAGGCGGCACATGCACCGAACATAGCTCAGGCTCCTACGATAGCAAATAATTTTCAGAGAGGCCGTGGGCGCGGTCGTAGCTACTTCCAGCCTAGGGCTGATGCACCTAGGGTAGATGTTCAGAGGAACCTTGCTCATGTTGTGGCAGTGCAGCCAGAGGCAGGAGGATCAACGAGAGTCTATGCTCAGAGAGAGGCCGGGAACGACACTGATGCGATAGCAGGTAATTTTGAGTTACAGTCTATGTCTTTGCTTTCTTTGGTTGATTCGGGTTCTACACATTCCTACCTTTTGAGTGAGCATGCACGGAAGTTAGATATACCTGTTAAGATCTTAGATGTAGGTATGCATGTGACTAGTTCTTTTGGTGAGACAGTTGTGGTTAGACGTATGTATAGGAGATGTCCACTGAAGATTCAGGGTCATGTGTTCTCTGTTGATATGATGGAGCTCCCTTTCTATGGTTTTGATATCATTTTGGGTATGGACTGGTTAGTTGAGCACCGGGCTAGTGTGGATTTTGAGACGAAGAGGATTTCCTTGAAACTTTCTGATGACTACGAGGTAGTAGTGGTAGGCGAGAACATTAAGTTCTTGTCTAATGTTGTGTCAGCTTTAGAGGCTCATAGGTTGATGGATTCCGGATGTGGGGCTTACTTAGCCTATGTGATGAATCCGAATATGAGTGAGGCTAGACCGAAAGATATTAGAACAGTTTGTGACTTTCCGGATGTGTTTCCTGAGGAGTTGCCAGATTTGCCTCTTGACAGAGATGTCGAGTTTGTGATTGAGACTGTTTCAGGGTCTAATCCAGTTTCGATAGCTCCGTATCGTATGGCTCCGAAAGAATTGAAAGAATTGAAGAGTCAGTTGCAAGAATTATTAGACCATGGTTTCATTAGGCCTAGTAGTTCTCCTTGGGGTGCTCCTATGTTGTTTGTAAAGAAGAAAGATGGCAGTATGCGTATGTGTATTGACTACAGGCAGTTGAATCAGTTGACTGTGAAGAACAAGTATCCGTTGCCTCGCATAGATGATTTGTTTGATCAGTTGAGAGGTGCTTCAGTGTTCTCGAAGATAGATTTGAGATCAGGGTACTATCAGTTGATAGTGAAGGAGTGTGATGTTTCGAAGACAGCTTTTAGGACTAGATATGGTCACTATGAGTTCCTTGTGATGCCGTTTGGGCTCACGAATGCACCTGCAGCATTCATAGATATGATGAAAAGAATTTTTAGGGACTATCTAGACCGTTTTGTAGTTGTTTTTATTGATAATATTCTTGTGTACTCGAAGACAGAAGAAGAGCATGATAAGCACTTGAGATTTGTTTTACAGAGATTGTTGAGCAATCAGTTGTATGCGAAGCTTAGTAAATGTGAGTTCTGGATTCGAGAGGTTGTATTTCTCAGCTATGTTGTTTCGGCCGAAGGTATCCATGTTGATCCATCGAAGATTGAAGCCATTGTTGAGTGGAAACAACCTAAGTCTGTGACTGAGATTAGGAGTTTCCTAGGATTAGTCGGTTACTATAGGAGATTTGTTAATGGTTTCTCTAGGGTAGCTGCTCCTTTGACTAAATTGTTGCAAAAATGAGTTAAGTTTGAATGGTCAGATGCAAGACAGAAGGCCTTTGAGAAATTAAAAGAAGCTTTGACAAATGCTCCAGTGTTAGTGCAACCTGTTTCAGGTAAAGAGTTTGTCATCTATAGTGATGATTCCTACATAGGGTTAGGTTGTGTTCTAATGCAAGAAAGAAGAGTTGTTGCTTATGCTTCTAGGCAGTTGAAGGTTCATGAGAAGAACTATCCTACTCACGATATAGAGTTAGCCGCAGTTGTGTTTGCATTGAAGATTTGGCGTCATTACTTGTATGGTGAGAAGTGTATAGTTTACACCGATCATAAGAGCTTGAAGTATTTGATGACACATAAAGAGTTGAACTTGAGACAGAGAAGGTGGCTTGAGTTGTTAAAAGATTATGATTTGACCATTGAGTACCATCCGGGTAAGGCAAATGTGGTAGCCGATGCTTTGAGTAGAAAAGTTGTCGTTGAGTTGAGAGCTATGTTTGCTAAATTGAGTGTATCCGATGATGGTGGTTTGATCACCGAGTTGCAAGTGAAGCCTTCCTTGATTCAGTTGATTAGAGAGAAGCAGTTGCAAGACGTGTCTTTAGTTCCTCATGTTTAGGACATAACCGAAGGTAGACCGACTGAGTATAGTTTCGGTGGTGAGAACTTGTTGTGCTTTAGAGATAGAGTTGTTGTACCAGAAGACGTTGAGCTGAGACGTCAGATTTTGAGTGAAGCACATTCGAGTCCTTTTTCTATGTATCCGGGTAGTACCAAGATGTACCGTGACTTGAAGAATGATTACTTCTGGGTTGGTTTGAAGAAGGACGTAGCCGAGCATGTGAGCCGTTGTATGGTTTGTCAGAGAGTGAAGGTAGAACATCAGGTTCCTTCAGGTTTGTTACAGCCTTTGAAGATTCCGGAGTGGAAATGGGAGAGGATCACCATGGATTTTGTGTCGGGGTTACCATTGTCTCCTTTGAAGAAGAATTCTGTTTGGGTGATTGTTGATAGGTTCACTAAGTGTGCTCACTTCTTAGCAGTGAACACTACAGATTCCTTAGACAAGTTGGCAAGCTTGTACATCCATGAGATTGTGGACTTCATGGAGTTCCGAAGTCTATTGTTTCAGATAGGGATCCTAGATTTACTTCGAGGTTCTGGGGTTGCTTGCATAGTGCTCTAGGTAGCCGTTTGCATTTCAGTACGTCTTATCATCTGCAGTCCGATGGGCAGTCAGAGTGAGTGATACAGATTTTAGAGGATATGCTTCGTTGTTGTGTGATTGACTTCCAGGGTTCTTGGGAGAAGCACTTACCTTTAGTTGAGTTTGCTTACAACAACAGTTATCAGTCTAGTATTCAGATGGCTCCCTACGAGGCTTTGTATGGTAGACGATGTAGGACTCCGATCTGTTGAGCTGAAACAGGTCAGAGGTTGTTGCCTATGCCGGATTTGCTTAAGGGGACTACCGAGAAAGTAAAGTTGATTTGTGATTGTTTGAAGGCAGCTTCCGATCGTCAGAAGTCTTGTGCAGATTTGAAGAGGAAAGAAATAGAGTTCTCCGTGGGTGAGAAAGTGTTTCTGAAAGTATCTCTGTGGAAGAAGGTGATGAGATTTGGCCGGAAAGGCAAGTTGAGTCCGAGGTTTATTGGTCTGTATGAGATAGTTGAGCGGATTGGGCCTGTAGCTTACCGTTTGAGATTACCTTCTGAGTTAGAGAAAATCCATGATGTCTTCCATGTGTCGATGCTTAGGAAATATAGATCGGATCATTCTCATGTTATGCTCGTTGAGGAGATAGAGTTAAATCCGGATTTGTCTTATAATGAAGAGCCTGTAGAGATACTTGCTTTTGATAGCAAGGTGTTGCGTGGTAAGACCATAGAGTTGGTCAATGTGTTGTGGAGACATAGAGGTGTGGAAGAGGCCACGTGGGAGAGGAAAGCTGATATGCTTGAGCAGTTTCCGTATTTGTTTCCGCCAGGTAATTTCGGGGATGAAATTCCTTAAGTGGGGGAGAGTTGTAACACACGGGTTTAGGGGTCGGGTGAAAATAATATTTTAATATTATTTTGGGTTCGGTTTTATAATTAAAATAATCTTTTCGGCCTCGGGTTTCAAAAACAAATATTTTGTGTTGGACTAAAATGAATGAAATACAATTTGGAGAGAATTTAAAAAAAATGGAAAATAGCCATTCATTAATGGCAAACTTGTAAATAATAAAAGTTTCATTTTAAATCCCCTTTTATCATCTTTTTACTATTCATCTTCTTCTCAAAATCAAAAATCAACGTGAAGAAGAGCTCTCCCATCCCCTCCACTATTCCATCACATTGCTTCTTCATTTCAACTCGTTTTTGAAAGGTAATATCATTTTTGACTTGTCATCAACTCCCTCTTTTCAAAAGTACAAATGGTTTTCATTTTCCTCAATGTTTTGGAAATTGAGTTTTTAGAGATTTTGATTAAAAATGATAACTTTATTGTGTTTAACTTAAAATTTCGATTTAATGTTGTTAGTTATGAAGTCTATGAGTCAAATGATGCAACATATATGAATTTTACATGGTTTTGAACACATTCCCGAAATTGGGTTTAAAGGGGGTTTTTGAAGGGTCTTGGATGAGTTTTAGGGGTTGTTTTAGGCTGGAATTGGTGGGCTAATGTTAGTACTATGGTTGGGGGTTGTTTTGGAATCATTTGTGGGTATAAAAAGTGTTGGAAACATGGGTTTTGATTGAGGTTTATGTGCTGCACGAGTTTGGTAAATTTGGGGTTTGCTCATGACTTCAAATGTTGAGTTTGATGTTTGAATTATATTCCGGGTTAGTTACTTTGATGCTTGGGCTGATTTGAAGTTGTTCGGATTGTGTTAAGGTTGTTTAGAAGCAAGAGCTTATGTTGTTGAAGCATCGAGGGTGAATTCGGAAGCTTGAAGTTGGTTGCTTGCTTGGTAAATTGAGCTTGGAAGTGAAGGTGAGTGGTTAATGTTTTCAAAGTGTTTTCTAAGCGTTTGGTTCGAGCATGTGGACTAGGTCGGGCTTGGTAGACCCACCTAGAGTTAGGATTGGGGTGGTAGCCTAATCCTATGCTTAAACTAGAGACATTGGTTGAACTCTTACTTGATGCTTATGCCTCGTGATGTTATGATATGATGATTTATGTATAATGTGTTATACATGTGTGATGAGGCATGGTTGTGATGCATTGTGTTATGCATGTGGATTGTTCATGATTGTGATCATGGTGAGTACGTGCTAAGCACGGAATTGGTTGTAAATGATAATGTGGATTGAGTTAAATGTTAGCACTAGTATGCTTGAGTACAAATGATTGATCATTAGGATGTTAGTGTGCACACATGAGTCAAATTCGCGCGTGGCCTTGGTGGCATTGAGTCACCAAGGAGGAGTACGGGTTCGCCCGGAAATTGTTGTATATATTAGTCGATGATGAGTGGAATCCCATCGACGGGGCGTGAGGATGGGTGGAATCCCCTCCGCGAGACCGGTGATGAGTGTAATCCCACCGTGAGGTAAAGTGGTTGTTGGATGTGAGTTCCAACGTGTTTATCCGTATATTCGGGTCATAGCTAGGTGCCAATATAAATTGATATGTGTATCAATGTGATGTGGAAATGTGTTACCTATTTGGATGATTATATGTGTTTACATATGTTATGGAAATGAGCTTGTTGAGCATGACATATTAATGGATATTTGTTCATGCATCATTGACATTTTGGCTCTTGAGGATCTAAGGTATGATCATGCATTTACCTTGGTTGAGATCGTGCTTGGACCCTGCATTGTCGAGGTTTGTTTTTAAAGAGCTTACCCTCACTAAGCTTTATTGCTTACGCTCTCTTTGCTCGACAATACAGATCAGTAGCTCGTGGGTTGCTAAGTGCATGAAGAGGCCTCCAAGTGTGTGTGCTTTTGGTGCTAGCCTAGCTATCAAGTATGGTTTTTAGTTACGATGTAATGGTCAAGCAATGGTACATGTATTCGTGCTATGATGCTTTTGAAGTATGATGTTGTTGTTTAAGAGCATGTTAGACTCCTTTTATGTGTTTGTTAATTTGGCTTTTGGGATGTATGCCTTGCTTGTAAACCATGTTGGTATTTTGCTTACCTTAAAATTGTCTAAGTGTTGACTTTGTTAAAGCATGCTACATGTAACATCATGTATGGTCTTTGGAATGGATGCTTTTGTATATCTTGTGTATGTCGAGTATGGTTGCTAGGGAGCATGCCTCTAGAATGTACTTGTATGATTTGTATGCTTCGTGTAGTTGTTTCGGACATTTGGAATCAATAGGAGATGTCTAAAACTGATTTTTGGAAGTTGCAGGCAGCAGGTGTTTCGAAACGGGTTGTCCTGTTTCGAAACGGGTTTGGTTCCAGGGCTCCCGTATCGGAACTCGTTTCGATTTGGTTTGGTTACTGTGAGCCCTTGTTTCGAAACCAGTTTCGAAACACTTTTGCCACTGGAATTGCTTGTTTCAAAACTGGTATCGAAACGGCAAGGTAAATCGAGACCCTGTTCCGAAACGGGGTGGATGCATTTTGAAACTGGTGTCTGACTTTTCAATATGAAGCTAGTGTTTCGAAACGGGCTTTGATTGTTTCGAAACACATGCCTAATTTTGGGCTTTTTGACATCTCTAAAGGGTTCCAAGTGTTGGGCTTAGGCCCTGTTTACTGTTGGGCTTCCGCTTAGGTCTAATTGATGAGTTTAGATAAGATAAAAATGAAAAATTTTCTCTAGGGTCGGTAACCAAAGTGGAGCCTTAATAGGTTTTATCTCGGTTATCCCCGTGTAGCCCACTCAGATCGGTCAAGCGTCCGGACCGGGACGAGGGGGTTACAAATCGCCCAAACATTCTATTGCTCACAAGATCGTTGTGCCTCTGTCGGAAATAAGACATATCCCATCGTCCCTTTCCCGCATTACAAGAGAAAGAACATGTTTCTGTAGGTTCTTAAGGAAGAACACCCAAGACTCGAGATCCTTTTTTTTGACAATTGTGAATGCTACAGGCACGGTTTTCTGATTACCGTCTTGTGCAACCGCCAGACGTAGGACCTGTGTATATTTCCCGTACAACCATGTACCATCGACTTAAACCATCGATTTGCAGTGCTTGAATGCATTAATGCACTATGGGAATGTCCAAAATAGCCGGTGGAATTGACAAGCACCTTGAACGACACGATCATTTTCGTATGCCGGAATCGTATGAAGTTTGACAACCGCTCCGGGTATGTGTTTTTGCATCAGGTTTAGCCACGGGAGCAACTCATTGTAAGATTCATCCCATTGGCCAAACAGTTTTTCTACGGCTCGGTTCCTTGCATACCATGCTTTATGGTATTCAGGATAGTAGAGGTGGACCTGTTGAGCTGTAGCTTGACAAACGCAAACCGTGACCCGGGGATTTGCTTTTACCAGTGGCATGAAGGTTTTGCAGAAGATGTGCACATCGAGGTTCTTGTGATCCTGACTTACGCTAGTAATTGTGCATGTATGGGGCCCTTCCAGTTTTGTGATTCTCCACAGGCCGCCCGCCTTCTTCAATTGAGATACACAAAATTTCCACTTACATCCTTGATTATTCTTGCGGGCGCACACCGCCTTGTAGAAACTCGATTGTGTTTTCACCACGTTCGTCATAACAACGCGGCGAATGTTGTATTGCTTAATTGCGACCATCGCTAGTTCTTTTGTAAGGAACGTCATCCCAATGACCAGTTCACCATCAGCACGGTTGATTCTTCCGTCAATTGTTTGGTTTTGGAATTGTGAAAATTCTAGAACGTCCAACGCATCTATATCAATCGTCATGAAGTGGAATGGTGGCTGGTAATAAGAAATAGGTGTGGCCGATGCTGGAACATTGCTTGTTGTCGGGTGTTCTTCGTTGCCTTCCAACTCATCCATATTAATTGTTGGAATGATCACGTCTTCTGATTCTTCATAGAAGGGCCCTTGCTCGTCGCCTTCGGGTCTGGGTTCCCTAAGTGGTTCTTCGTCAGAATTATCCCCCTCGAACCGGTATAGTTCAACGTCGTTGATTGCTACCCTTTCAGACGAGCAGGTTGGTCGTCGATCGCGAGACCGCTTAAGAGTCCGCCCATGAACCGTATTTCCAAGATCAAATTCTAGAGCACCTACACAAGAATGTCTCCCCATAGATGGTTGAACGTACTCCGTGCTAGGGACATACATTGAGTATCGTCCATATGAGAAATCATCAAATGGGTTGAATGCTTCATGGTCAGACCTCATGTTAAATGATGACGCTGCCTCCCCCCATAGTATATTGATTGTACAAACTGTACATTGCATGTCTTGGCGCATCGAATTCATCGTTCGGGGGCTGGTTCAAGTCGAACCCGAAACTAGCTACGCACGAATGTCTTGGCATAGTAGACGATGATGCACCGAACTCGTTGCGTGGACTGTATGTAGTTAGCAGGTTTAAATCATTCCATAAACTGTCCGTCGGGCTATCAACATTGGCATCCGGATCAAAGTCAAAATTCGCTCGTCTCCATGTTGGGATTTCGATAGCAAGATTAGAATCACAAAACGATTCATACAGTTCTAGGGGACCGCCTAATGAATACTCCAAGTGGGTTGACAGCATCAGCTCCACATCACCGTTGTCTGCAATGCAGCATACGGAGTACGTTAACGGATCTATAGAGATCGACAGACGATACTTCAAGTCGAACAGATTTTGGTTTTGGCCATGCAGGACATTGCTCTCCAGTTCCTTAATCAACTTATTGTAGGATAATCTCTTCGGAATCTTCAGTGTTACAGTATTCGATGGCTGAAAAATTATGCTGAGCGAGGCATCGGCGATTATCTTGCCATCGTAGTATACTAAAGCAGCATTACCTCCTCGTATCGACATTTTTTCGGCAATTGAAAGACTTGAAAAATTGAAATACTTATTTTGTGAATGCCATACAATATCAGTATTGCATTCTGCATCATATAAGGGAACAAAGTGACTTCTGGTACCTTATTCATCCAGAAAATCCCAGGGAATCTCGCTTTTGCAGATGTGTCAGGGAACTCGCTTTCTGTAGAAAATGAGATTCTATGACCTCGTGTTTCATAGAAAGCGAGATTCTATGAGATTCTATGATCTCGCATTTCACAGAAAGCGAGTTCTTTTGGATGTCGCGTTCTACAGAACACGAGTTCGTTATCGAGTCAGCCACTGACAAAGCTGGATTGACACGTCTCAAAAGGTAAATAATAATTGTACTATGATTCAAACCGGATTGAATACATGTTTGAATAAGTGAGGCAATGGGAGGTATATATATATACGGGGAAGGTTGAAATTTAATTTGTAAGGACTTCGATCGATATAATATGTCGAGACGAGAAAGTATTACAGCTTTGGTATATTACAATGGTCAAATATTCGATGATGCACCTCTCGGCGTCGTTTTTCAGTCCTCAAGTGGTATATTGCTTCCGCTGCCATACAACTTATCGTATAAGAAGTTAATGAATGAAGTAAAGAAACATGTTCCACATAGTTATGGTAAAAAGATAGAATCATTGAAGTACAGAATACTGACGTCTTTAGAACCATTAACGTACTCATTATTCCACATTATGGACGACATTGATGTGGAAACGGTGGTGGAATCTCATCATCAGTTTTGTTCAGGGTGGGCCTTTGAGCTTGAGCTTTATGTAATGTTTTCGGATCACAGTGATGTTACTTGAGTCAGAAATAATATGTAAACCGCGTCCTGTAAAAGGCAACTTCTTTGAATAATGTCAAAAATAGCGTCCTCTAAATCGCGACTTTGACAAATCATTTGGACTTTGTTCAACCCTATAAATGTTAAGCCGATGTTCCAAAAAATTTACACAACTCAAACAATATTTTTACACTACTCAAATAATTTCTTTGACAAATTATGGCGCGTTTTTCTGCTACTGTTTTCTTTCGTGGAACCTACTTCTTCACTTCTTTCAATGAGAAAATCACAAGAGATGAATTGTTTGAGTTTATATCAACAAGAGTTAAGGAGTCTACAAGCTCTAAAATTTCTTCTTTGCTTGCCAAAGTTCTAGTAAATGAGCCCAGCCTAGAAGAACACTACATGCTAACACTATCTGATCATAAAGATATACACAAGATGTTTCAGGCATACAAACGTGTCGGAGGCACGATCATCGAGCTTAATGTAAGGTTTGATGACAGCTCCAGTTCATCAACAATACTTAAGCCTCAAGACGAGGACGCGGTATTTACAAAAATTATAGGAGACGACAGGAGAAGGAACAAAAAATTGAGGAACTAAACTTAACTTATGACATAAGTACCGATTACAAGGCCAGGGAAAATGATTCGTTCTAGTAGATTTAAGTATGCTTAGTAATTTAATGCTTTTGTACTTCTTCCAATTAACAATGTAGTACTACTTTTCGTTAATATAATTATCGCAAATATTATTTCCTACATCTGAACCACTTCTATTTTCAAACAATTAACAATCACAAAATATGCAATTAACAAACATAGACAAGTATTGAAACACGTAAATATTACATATGAGCCACTGCATTATCTTCTTATGTTAAAAACAATTGTCACCAACACGATACAAATGTCACCAACACCGGTGTTCTTCCACAATACATATGTCACCAACATCGTTACATGCATAAGAACCTACTGCAAACTTTTTCTCAAAAGAGAAACCTTGGTCGGCCTGTGTATTTATGTGACTTCTTGACTAACAAGCTCAGCAAGAAGTTTCCTTGTATAGAAAAAGCAAAAGTACCCGATATTGTGATTTGTCGATCATGTTACACAAACACAAATGATACATTGCAACACATCTTCTACCCGACATATTTTCTAATCATTTGAATACTCAAACTCAAACTTTGCAAATCAATTCAAGTGCAAATATATACCAAAACGTTCGAGTATTTATAGCCCAAATTCATCGAATCTCAAGGAAAATCGCGTTCTATAAAGAGTGACTTTGGCAGGAATAGGATTCCAGACGTGTCAGTGGCCTCGCGTTTTATGAAGACCGAGTTTCTAAAGACCTCGCATTTCACAGAACGTGAGTTCTCCACATCATCACCGTCTGCTGCTTCTATAAATACCCAGCTGATCGAGGAAGGGAAGCAACACTCAGTCGGGAAAAAAATTTGCCTTCTCAATATGTGCGTGAAGTTTTGGATTGTAACTACTACTAGCAACAAATCACGTATCGGGGAAATTTATTCCCAAACTAATTTCCCTGATATTGTGATTTGTCGTTATTTGTAGTTGCATATATATGTTGAGAAGATGTTAATTATTTCGTATTTTTGTTCACGAGGATCGACAAACAACAAATCACAATATCGGGGAATTCGAGGTCTTTTTGAATGGTAGACAGGTAACAATCTATCCAATAGACCTCAAAGATTCAAGACATGCATGGAGTGCAAGGCAAGATTCACGAGGGCCGGTCTTTAGCATCACCTTAATGATGATCGTCACCGTCAGAACAAGTTTCAGCTTCTTCAATAAATGTTGGTTGGATGCAAATGCGATTTTATCATTTTAATTGTAAAAAAATACCATAATCCTTTCAATTGTAAAAAAGAAATATTTAAATCCGATTTTAAATGATATATAATATATGATTTATAATTATATTATTCAAATATATTAACAAATATTCAAATGTATTAATAAATATACTATACTAATATCAAATGTATTATATTATTAAAATATATTATATTATTCAAATTTATTATTATACTATATTAATAAATAAGAAAAGTAAAAAAATATTATTATACTATACACTATACTATACAAATCAAATGTATTAATAAATATAACCATTATTATAATAATTTTATTATTATTTATTAATATATATTACATTATAAATGCTAAATTTAAAAAACCCATGACCTCGCTTCCTATGAAGAGTGAGTTCTTTAGAAACTAGCGCTCTACAGAACGCGAGGTCCTCTCTGCCCGTTCATTGTACGCGTCTGTTGCGATGTCGCGTCTCTTCAATGAAACTCGCGTTTTGTGTAACACGAGTTCTTTGGAATATCGCGTTTCGTAGAAAGTGAGGTCTCTTTAATGTCGCTTCACAGGGGCGCGATTTCTTCTATAAATAGACGATCCCTATCCCACAAACAAATCACAAAGCGAGTTCTATTTCATCCTCTACTCTAATATTTTTCATACTCCATACAAATGGCGTGTTTATTGCGACTAGACCAGCAACACGTGTTCGATTACTGGAGGACAACTAATGAGGTAATATTCTTTATATTTTTAATTTTTTTTCTTTTTATCTTATTTTATTTATTTTTTTATTATATACTGTTTTATTTTTTTCAAGCACTACGAACGTGTATTGACATTATACGACAATCGTATCACCGTCGCGCCGGATCGAGAGATTATATCGTTCATTGAGGAAGCTGGTTTAGGTCACGTCATGAAAATCGTGTCCGGTATGAAGTTGAATATTTCTCTGATTAACGCCTTAATTGAACGATGGAGGCCAGAGACGCACACTTTTCATTTTCTGTGTGGCGATGCGACAATTAACTAGAAGATGTCGCATACCATCTTGGCTTGCCTATGGACGACGATCTTATTACCGATATAGCCGATGGTAACTGGCCAACCCTATGTCAAGACCTATTGGGAGAAGAGTCGAACACGTTCGACGGTGGCAAAATCTACATGACTTTTTTTGGACCAACAGTTTTCAGTCCTCCCCCGATGCGGGTGACAAAACAAAACGGGTAAATATTTTTTATTATATATTTCCTGTTTTTTTAATAATTGAAATATTTTTTATATATTTCGTGCCTTTTCTATTAAAATATTTTGATTATTATATATTTTCAAAGCGGTTTGCTCGTGCACACATACTACGCGTTATTGAAGGGATTTTGATGCCTGATAAATTCCGCAACAAAATGCATGTCATGTGGCTATATCATGTAATTAATTTTGTGAAATCAAGAGCAAAATGTTAGGAAGCAGCGGTCTTGGGCTTTATGTTCAAGGAGCTTTGCAGAACCGTCGACCCTGACAGACAAGCAATCGGAGGGTGTCTTTTGCTCCTTCAGTCTTGGGCTTGGTTTCGTATGCCATTTTTAAGCCCGCGGCCTAGATAGCCCACGCCCTACATATTTCCACTTCTTCGAAGGTACTTTTAAAATTATTTAATTGAATATATATTTTTTAATAATTTCTTTAACGAATTTATTTATTTTTCATTAATAACAGGTGGGCCGGTGCACTCACCCACCATGGACTGCCAACCAATCAGCAAGACTACATGCTTGTGATCGACAAGATGCGCCACGATATGGTAATCCGAAAATTTATTTGTAGTTCTTAATATTATTTCTCTAATCAAATTTCATATAATTAACGTTCGAATAAATTTTTTCAGTTCGTGTGGACTCCGTACGCTAGTCTTGCAATTCGCCAGATTACTCCATCAGACATTGCACAGTTCTCTCACGTATGGTTTCTGCGAGTGCCACTCATCAACTACGAAATTATCGAGTGGCATCCTACAGACCGGGTTCTGCGACAATTTGGGTACATCCAAGGGGTTCCTCATATGCCGCCTAATTTGAACAAATTACATCGGTTGACGCGACATGGGAAGACAGAAATTCATTGGGACCATCATCACGCTGACTGGGTCTAGCAATGGATGGACAGATATGCCAGCCGACCGCCCATCCTCGCACCCATTGTGGATTGGGCCATGTCTGTCACTTTCGACTATTTTCAGCGGTACCTCCATAATGGGAAACCACATATACTTACTCCGGAGAAGCGCGAGCGAGAAATTGAGATGCCTCCCCAAAACCGCCCACGCCCTCAACGTTGACCCAGCGAGAGCCAGAGCCATTCGAGGCAGCACGATCCGAGACCGCGAACTCAGACTGCAGGGGCATCATCTTCTTGAATAGTGTTTCAAAATTTCACTGGTTCTTCCACGTTTCAGCAGATGAGGCCTCCACCCGAGTTTGACTTCTCAGATGCCTATCGTCCCTCCATACCGATGAGTGGTTCTCCGGTGATCGATGTTCCACCGTTGGCATCACAGTTGGACTACAACATTGCCCAGCATACGCCATCGGCTAACTTGTTCTCCACTAGCCCCGGTCCCAGCATGAGTCCGCATTTCGAGGACCTCTATGGAGCCGATGATAATGCTGCTGATGCTGCTGCTGCCGCTGATGATGATGATGAGAACGACTCTGGAGCACATGACATTCAGAGGAATCCGCCATGGGATCATCGTGCACCCCGCTGCGGAACGGGTGGACATAGACATTATTAGGGCCTTTTTCATATTTAATTATGTTTAATTATATTTATGAAAGACATTATTTTTTTATTTTGTAATTACGCAATTTTAATTTTCTTTAGTAATTTATTTTTTATACTTTTTCCTAATTTATATTTAATTTTGTTTTTAATTATTGTTATTCGATTAAAGGCAAATTCAATAAAAAAACAAACTAGGATACTGTTTTTGACGGGAATTTTACTAGGTTTAGAACGAACGGAAATTGCCCATATTGGTGTCAAATGAAAGAGAATTTCCAGTACTACGAAGCCAAACTGAATGATTACAAAAAATATTCGATTAATAAGCCCGAAAAAATGCTCGAACATGCCTATCGAAGCTTGTTCTTCCACCCAGAATTGCAAAGAACTCGTTTTCTTCCCCGCGATAAATTCAGCCACCTCTTGAAATTCTCGGGCAACTCGCGTTTGGTAGAATGCGACTTTCTGTAAAGTTCGTTATTCTGAAAAGTGTTGCCACGTATGCATAACTCGCTTTCTGCATAGCGCGAGTTCGTGTCTCACGACCTCTGAAACGTGAGTTCTACATACGTGACAGATTTGGGGTCATTTTTCTAAAAAATAGTATGTGGGGGCCATTTTTCTAGATATTTAATTAAAATAGATTTTTGGTGTAAAATAGCCTAGTTCACGTAAGGTAAACTCACGTCAATAGAAAGAGAGTTCTGTGTTAAAAAAGGCGGTAAATTAATTTTTTTATCAATTTATTCAACACAAAATTCACGTTTTGTAAAAAGTGAGTTCCGAACTTGCGTCCTGTAAAAAACGAGTTCACCTTACGTGGACGATTTATTAATTATTTTTCCAAATAATGCTGGCAGGAGGTCATTCTTCTAATTAAATATTTAAAATAAATTTTTTATTTAAAAATGCCAATATCTTCCCCCCATTTCCTACCATCACCAATAAGATAAGATAAACAGTGGAATGATTTTGCTATTCCAATTTCCATAAACATATATAAATCAAGGAGTAATACTAATCCAACAATAATTATAATTCAATTACCTTTTATTAACGTCCAAGATATAAATCATTTTAATAATTTATTATCAATAATTGTTGTATGTTTTAAAAATATTAATAATAATATCAAATAAAAACAGTAAGGACATACCGTTTTTTGCCCTTCAAAATTCAACGTTATAATCCTAATCCAGTGTCGGCTACCTCTCTTCACGTTCACGTACCTTCGTAAGCACGAGCATTTCCCATTATTCACGACCACGCGTCGTATTTTCATTTGCTGATTCACTGCTCGAATTTATCTACGAAGCAGCCTTTCCTCATATTCAACACCCCACGTGCCTATTAGCCACCTGTCTCGCTGACCTTAACAGCCTAATCCAATAATCACTTTACGCGTGTATGAAGTCAAAGCCCCGTTCCCCGTTTCCTTCTCTCTATATATACCTGCAACTGCCATGGCGCCCCCAAAGCAGAAACTCAAACATCCAAACACTAACGTTCAAAATCAAGCCTTTTGTTTCAATCTTCTTTGTTAAATGATTCAAAAATCAAACGGGTCGAGTCGCCGGATTCTGACGTGTCCGGCGATACATCCTTGCGACTCCATTTCTCCTGCTACTCTCCTGAGTTCGCTAATCGATCTCGGTCGAGACATTTGCGGTTACAGATCCAAGTTTTTCTCCGTCAACAAGAGAAACGCGCGCCAAGCTTTCCGTCAAATCACGAACCTTCTTCTTTTCCTCCAGGAGATCCGGAATACAACGTCGGATCCACCTGCCCCGTTCGTCCTCAGCTTTTCGGAGCTCCATCTCACTTTCCAGAAGCTGCGATTTCTTCTGGAAGACTGCACTCGCGACGGGGCTCGGGCATGGATGCTGGTGAATTCGGATCGGGTTGCGAACCAGTTTCAGATATTGATCCGGGGCATGGCGACGGGTCTGGATGTTTTCCCGCTTTCAACCGTTGATGTGTCAAATGAAGCCAAGGAGTTGGTTGAGTTGATCATCCGGCAAGCTAGGAAAGCAACTTTCGATTCCGACCCGGAAGATAAGAAGGCGGTGAAAGATCTTATGCGGATCCTGAACCAATTCGAGGAAGGGACCCGACCCACTCCGGACGAAATCAAACGGATCTTGGGCCATCTCGGGATTCATAAATGGAGCGACTGCAATAAGGAAGTGAAATTCTTAGATTCAGAAATCGAAATCGAATTTTCCAGTCGAGAACCCGAAAGAGAATCGGAGCTTCTGAGTAGTTTAATGGGATTCATGAGCTATTGCAGATGCGTAATCTTTGATTTCATTGATTCCGAAAGTCCAGATGTCAATAGCTCATGCAATTGCAACGAAGCTCTTAAAGGAATCAACGGCGAGGATCTCAAGTGTCCGATCTCGTTAGAAATGATGTCCGATCCGGTGACATTATCAACGGGGCATACCTACGATCGTCGCTCGATTCTAAAATGGTTCAATTCGGGAAACGCCACGTGTCCCAAGACCGGCGAGAAGCTGACCAGTACAGAACTGGTACCCAATATTGTATTAAAAGCGATGATCCAACAATTTTGTGCCGGAAACGGCATCGCAGTCGTCGCATCGAGCCGAAAGAATCGCGATATCTCGAGGACAATCAATGCCGGGAGTTTGGCCGGAGAAGAAGCAATCAAGATGTTAGCTGAGTTTCTCGTTAACAAACTCGTTAACGGCAACGGTGAAGAGATGAACAAAGCGGCTTTTGAGATTCGGGTTCTAACGAAAACGAGCATTTTTAACAGGTCTTGTTTGGTGGAATCCGGTACGATCCCGCCTTTATTGAAGCTGTTGTTGTGTAAAGATAATAACACCCAAGAAAACTCCATGGCTGCCCTTCTGAATCTTTCCAAGCATCCGAAAAGCAAAGGTGTAATAGTGGAGAACCAGGGGTTGGGTTCGATCGTCCATGTTTTAAGAAAAGGACTCAAGATCGAAGCTCAACAACACGCGGCTGCAACCTTGTTTTACCTTGCCTCAATCCAGGAAAACAGGGTTCTGATCGGTGAAAATCCTGAAGCAATTCCAAGTTTAATTGAGTTGATTAAGAAAGGAAACGATCGTTGTAAAAGGAATGCATTGGTTGCGATTTTCGGACTTCTAACACATTCCGGTAATCACTGGAGAGTTCTCGCAGCCGGAGCTGTTCCTTTATTGCTAAATCTCTTGAAAAACATGGAAAGAGAGGACATTGTAACCGATTCTCTAGCAGTTTTAGCTACTCTTGCAGAGAAAATTGATGGGGCGGTCGCGATTTTACGTCGTGGAGCGTTGCCATTGTTGGTGGGGATTTTAAGTAGCTCTACTTCAAGAACAGGGAAAGAGTACTGCGTTTCCTTGTTGTTGGCTCTGTGTGTTAACGGAGGTGGAGATGTGGTTGCTCGTTTGGTGAAGAATCCTTCCCTTATGGTATCCTTGTATTCCCAACTCGGCCAAGGCACATCTCGATGTAGCAAAAAGGCCAGTGCAATCATCAGGATTCTCCATGATTATCACGAAAAGAGCTCCTCAGCTTCGGTGACTCCAGTTCTACCACGAGAAAGATTTGTTCATGTCTCATAATTGGTAAACCCCAATTTTTTTCGGGTATCCATTTGTTCATTCCTGCAATCTTTGCATGTAAATACCTGCAACTATGTACATTGTTTTCATTCTTTATTAGCTCGGGTTTTAGAAGAGCTAATCCACTCAGCTTCTGCCTTTTTCACATGAAGCTGAGTTAGATAAAGTATTGTTCTGTTTACAGATTTTTTTATGATCAAATTGTAACTGTAATAAAGTGATGTATGAACTACTTCAGCTCTTGTGTACAATAAGTGTTACCTAATTCGCCCAGAATCCCATGAATCTCGTTTGGATTCGCACGTTCCAATTCACGGTTCGTTTTTGTTCCAATTCGTTTAGAAACGGGAACTGAAACAGGTAAATTGATGTACCAAATATTCAAAGTCACCTTCTTTTCACTAACGAGAAAAGAAAAAAAAACATCTAGAGTCTAGCCACAATCAATGTACTAGCATTAAAAAAAACTACTTAAGCATACATGCATATCTCTTTTTTTTTTCAAGTTTCAATTAAGTAATGGAATGAAAAAAGTCCATTTTTATTCTATATCATATCTTTCAACTCTGCTCTATAATTACCCACGTTAAAACAACACACCTTTTATTATTCTTTTACTAAACATTCTATTCTTATATTTTAATTATCTCATTAATTTTATACTTTCAATCATGACTTATGAAGAAAGAAAGAGAGGCCAAAATTCAAATGAACATGAAGATCTCATATTATCCGATAATACAGACTTAAAGTTTAATAATAGTGCTGGAGGAAAAGAGAAAGAACAAGCAAATGAACTAGAATTACATTTTGTTTTTGCTCCAAGATCAAAGCATGGGAAACAAGATAAGCAAAGTAGTAAGCCTTTGCTTGATGAAGTTATTATACTTAATAGTGCATCAGGCAAAAATTCAGGAGGTGCAGAGTCATGATGTTACAATCACTGTTAGATCAATTTTACAAGCACTCATACAAAGATTCACACTCATTTCTTTGGGTCTAAAGCTGAGAAGAAAACATATATCTAACGATGCAAAGCACTCATGAACGATCGAGATGCTTATGTGAAATTAAAGAAAAAAAATTAAAGAAGCAGACAATACAAAAGTATCAGTAAGATTATGACAGTCTACAATCATCAAAAAATAGTTTTCCTTTCCTAACATATCACCACTTGAAATATCCTTTAGAACTATAACTAAAAAAGTTGTTGATCTAAAGATAATAAGGTGTCTTTTTGCAAATGCTATTGCTTTTAATAGTTTTTGAAGTCCTCAGTGGCATGGAATGGTTCAAGCAATTAGTCAAGCACCTAAAACAAATCACCTTCTTTTGAGAAGACAAGAACATTCTTATTTGATGAATGTTAAAGGTTCGTTGAAAAAGAGTTAGCCCCAGTTAAAGATACTTAGTATATTCATGGTGTATTGGTTGTCTCAAATGGTTGGTCCAATTACAAACAAGATCAACTTATCAATGTCATTGCACAAATTGTAGAGGAGCCATGTTTATGTATTGTGGTGTCTTTAATGGAGTAGAGAAAACAAAACAAGTGATTGCTGTTTTTTTACTGGACGCGGTTAAAAAAAATTGGCTCCAATATTCTCTAAGTTGTCACAGACAATGCCAAAAATTGCACGGCTGCTGGAAGAGAAATTCAAAAAGTACATAAACACATTTTTTGATCTCTTTGTGTTTTTCGTACTTTGACTTTGCTGAGATTTTCTCATGGATTAAAAGCACATACAAGTGCGGAAAGCAAATTGTGAAATTTTTCACTAATCACAAATACTTATTAGCATTATTAAAGGCTAATTCAATCAGAATTTTGTTAAAGATAACTAAGACAAGATTTGGCTCACATTACATAATGTTAAAGAGGTTATTTCAATGTAGAAAATTTATTGAGACAATTATTGTATTAAGATTATGGAAAGATTGAATTAGCAAACAAGATGCATCAACTAAGACTTTGGGTTCTTTGATAGTTGAAAACATTCATGTTAGGAGAAATTAAAAATATTATGGCTATTAGCAAATACAAGCATGAATTCTCTAGCATGGAACAAATTCTGGTTACAAGGTGAGATAAGATGACAATACCTTTACATTGTTCAGGTTTTGCTCTTATGTCATGTTTCTATGATCATATTTATTTGAAAACTCATACTCTTAGTGATTTTACTCGTAGGGCATCTAACATCGATAAGGAGGTGGTTGTGAATTGTATGAAAATCTTTAACAAAATAATTAAAAACACAGATAAAAAATAATTGTAAGATCTATTTGTCGAATTCCAGTTGAAGAAGGGAATATATTCTATTCCCCAAGCTCAAATGGATGATATCACTATGAATGCAATTGATTGGTGGTCTATAAATGGGTCGCAAACTCCAAAATTAGCGGAGGTGGTAAAAAAGATCTCTTATCTCAACTTATTAATTTTTTTCAGCAGAGAAAGCTTAGAGTACTTACGGGCATGTGCATAGCTTAAAAAGAAATAGATTAAATTCTTTAAGCATAGATAAATTGGTGTACATTCACACCAATCTACGTCTTATTTCTCGTTACACTGATGGTTATAAAAATGGTCTTTACAGAAAATGAGATATAGATCTAAAAAGTTCATGCTTAGAAGAATCGCCTTTAGAGTTGGAGGATATGAGAGGATAAAAATTCTGTCCCTTTTCGGTGCTCCTATATATTCCCATAATTAAGAAGTACTAAAAAATTAAATTTTCAACCTTAACTATAAATTTTAAATCCTAAACCCTATACCCTAAAAATAAACCCTACTCTAAATTTCATAAATCCTAACCATAAACCCTAAATTTAAACGCTAATCCCTAAATCTAATTTGAGTGTTGGGGTAGGATCACCGAAAAAGGGTAGAGAATTTCAACCGATATAAGATGGGCTGATTTGGAGAATGATCTTGATGAAGAACAAGAGACTTTAGCCGATTAAGAAAAGAGCATTGTTCTATTTTTCTATTTAAGCTTTGTTGTGTTGCGGCATTTTATGTAATTTTTTAATATTTCTTTTTCAATAATGAAAGTATTCATATTTTTTTTGCGCAAACAATAGAACTAATGAATTGCGATCTCGTACACATTCCGCGAACAAAAGCAAACCACAAATTAAGTAACACTAATACAATTCTTTTCCCATATTGATAATAAGATTGTGTTACATATATATAGTGCAACGGTGCTTTCAGAAGCCGCTCGAACTCAAGTTTCATAAAAATAACAACATTCCTTTTACATAATGCGAGAGAGACACAATCTCCGAACGTGATTGCAAATCACACAATGGAAAGAAGGAAAACAAACTTGAAAAGTACAGTAAAAGTGTAATATATATTCTTAAAAGAAGTGACCAATTCAGGGATTCTTCATCTTAATCCTTAGATTCCTAGCAATTTGTGTTGCTTTAGGATGAACTGGCCGTTTGTTACCATCACACTGTTCTACCTCTACCCAATTAATAACCTTCAAAATCAGAGACTGAGCAACTTTCCCTTTAGATTTCTTCATGCCATTCTCCAAAGCTTTCTCTATGAACTCCATGAACCAATTCCCTGCTTCAGTCTCTATTTGCTTCCCCAATGCTAATGTATTGTTTAAGCTACTCGATAATGGTTTCTTGTTTTCGTCATTCTCGTCAACAACATCAAGGGGTGGCAGCATGCCGAGTGGAGTTATTTTGGGGTTAGATTTTGATATTAGAACTCTCCCCATGTTTGTTTTCTGCTCGGGAATGGCTGTAATCGACTTGTACAACGCGGCTCGCCTTTTTGATGAACTTATCTCTGTTCCCCTGCTTTGGTCCGTCGAGTTGTGCACAATTTCATGCAAGATTACTGGTTTATCATCTTCCCCTTCCGAGTTTAGTGCCGTTTCGGTTGCTGCTGCTTGAACGGACGTTAGATCACTCACGGCCTGAACAATTTGGACGTGGAACTCAAGAAACTGATCGAAGCATGTAGCTGGAGCATCGTGTTTTGCTGTCTTGTTCATGTTGGAAAACATCCTGCAACACCATCCAAAGCATAATAGACATTAGCAACCATAAAACTTCAACTAAGAAAAAAGAAAAAGAAAAACAATGGTTTTCAAATTTATTACTTGAGGCAGCGAACTAAATTGTCAATGGCTTTAGCATCTCTTAGTGCTTCAAGTGCAATCTTCTGAGCCACTTCTTGTTGCTGCACGGCTTCCTTGTGCAGCAAGCTAAGCATTCCGAGTAGACTTTTGCTATTATCAAATTGAGATTGTGGATTGAGGGATGCAGCTTGCGCCCTTCCCCGGCTTAAACATGGCGGCGGGGTTGAACTTTTCTTTTCCTGCATCAAAGGAAGAACCACTTAAGCACACAATTGAGTTGAACAATGAAAACAACTTAACGAACACGGAACATCAATCGTTGAAAAGGTGAGCAATGTACCTACATATGAGTTTAGAGGACTGATTGGGATCCTCGGTTGTCGACGGCAGACGCTTTTGCTCCGTGGAAACTTCGAGGCAGATGAAGGTGCAATGCAGCTTTTCCTAAGCAAACCAGGACTTTCTAGTTTTATATCCATTCTCCCACCCAAAGAACACCTTACACTACCTTTAGCATTCCCATCTTTTGCCACCCTTCTCATCATCGGAGACATAATCGGATTTCTCGCCAAATTAGTCCGTTCTTTCACCGGAGTACACTGATCAAATTCCAACGGAAACGACTTCAAACCCGTTAAAGTCTGTGGTGCTCCAACAATGGGGTGTCTTCCCGGGATAATATTTGCACCTTTAACGACAGGAACAGGGGAGCCGGGCTCTAAACTATCAACATAAATGAACTGCCCAAGTTGCATTTTGTTACTTAGAACAAAATCATCTTGGTCTGAAGGAAGACCAACATAAACTGAGTGCGAAGAATCCGAGACCTTGATGTAAAAACCATGTTTAGGCCAAAGATTCTTCTCATCGAGACCGGCCGGTACGATATCGGTGACCTGCAAAAGCGAGCTTCGACGTTCCCTAGTTGGCTTAACTCCACTGCTCATCCCATTAAGTAAGTCGAGCAGAATCCCAGGTTCCAATGTTGCCATAATTGTCCTGATCAAAAGATTATTGAAACTCAATGCATGAAAAGAGAAAGTGAATGATGTTCGGCAACCGTGGAAAGCAAAGGGCTTCTTTTAATTTTGGAAATTTTGGAACGTTGTGGCAACGGTCTTATGGTAGATCCGTCCCGTTTGATTTATGCAAATTCGAAAGCAAAAAAGCAGGTAAGTGACGTCGTTTCATTATCTTTATAGAGTCCAACGCCTTAGCTTTAACATTATATTTATTGATACTGAAATCAGAGATTAAAATATCTTCGATTCAAATTTATATCTAATTCGCCTTTGACCCCAGAACATCATAATAAAACGGTTTGATTTCAGCCGCGTAAACATAAAATGAGTATAAACGCAACGGAAAAATCGAAATTATAAATTTGAGATGTAATTGTGTTACGTTAAGTACGTCAAATCACCATCGAATACGACAAATTATAAGTTAGGACTAAAAAGCTTGTAATTTAATCGAGAAATGACCCGATTATAACTAAAACTTTAATTGAGTAATTCAATTGTAACTTTTTAATAATTGAATGACCCAATAGTAACTTTACTAATAATTGGGTTATCTCCAATTCAGTTCACCCTTTCTTACTTAACAATATAATTGGGCTTTTTCACTAATTAGACCCTCAATTTTTAAATCATTTGAACTTTGCCCCTCCCGTTTTTATGGATAATTATACCTTACCCCTTGATCTTGAGTCTTAGATCTGTCCATGTTTATTACTTATAAGAGTTTATATTTAATAAAAGATTCATCGTAAATAAAATCAGTTAGTTATGATTGGTTAGTTGGGATAATTTAACTTAGTTGTATTTCTTTTAACAATCTAGATCTCATTAATCCCATCATTTTTATTTTCAATCAATCTCATCAATTTTTCAGTGGTGGAATCGAAATCTAGGTTGTTTCGTTTGAATTTTATTATCTTGGTTTCATTTTAATATTGTTTCAACTTTATGTTATTTAATTTACTGCCAACTTCACTTTTAATATCAAAGAATATTAGTTTAAAGGTCAAATTAGCCCGAAACATCAAAAAAACTAATTAAGTCTTTATAATTTTTTTACTCAATTTAACCCTTAAAATTTAAATTATACTCAATTTAACCCTTTCGTTACGTTGACCGTCAATACCCTCTAACGGTCAAAGATATTAGGACACGTGGCATGTTCAGAGCATGCTACGTCATCAAAATTTTAAAAAAATCTAAATTTTTACAAAGTATCATTTCTTTCAAAAAAACCCCATAAATCCCTAAACCAAACACTAGAACCGATTCAAAAATTAGGCTTTTTGAAATTTTTGAGGGTTTTGGGGTTTTGGGAATGTAGGGTTAGGGATTGGGAATGTAGGATTGCAAAATTAAATTGATTTGAGAACTTGTAAATGTAGAGTTAGGGATTTGAATTTTGGGCATTTTGAAAAAAAAAAATTAAAATTTTGGAGCTTTATAATTAATTTTTTAAAATTATACAATTTTAAATATTATTTCATTACACATATATTAATAATTATTACAATAATTTTTTTTATATTTTTCGATTTTATGTAATTTTTTTATTATTTTATACATAATTTTATTTTTTTACACATTTTAATACTTTTAGATTTTTCTTGAATTTTAAATAATTATATATATATATTTATAATTTTAAATATTTTTTCAGATTTTAATAATATTTTTTGAATTTTAAAGGTATTATTTATAATTTTAAATATTTTTAAATGATATTTACGGATTTGATGACATGGCACGTTCAGAGTGTGCCACGTGTCACCATCATCAAAATTATTTTTGAGTTAACGGTCAACTTAACAGAAGGGCTAAATTGATCGCAATTTGAATTTTAAAGGCCTAATTAATCGTAATTTAAATTTTTAAGGCTTGATTAAGTGAAAATTTCATAAAAACTTAATTGGTTTTTTTATTTTTTTTATTAAAGGTCATTTTGACTTTTAAGCCAAAAATATTTTGCTTTGAAAAAAAATGTGTACTTAAGACTTTGTTATAAATATTTGACTTGATATGCTCTTGTAAAACATGGAGATTTTGACCGTGAACGAACTTTTCTTTTCAGACGAGCTGTTTATTTTTCTAATACTCATAGTAACTCATGTTACCACCGTGTAATGTGTACAAGTTTTCCTTACGAGTGAGTTCTTTGACGGTAATACAATACATTATGAAACTATTAGATAAACAATCTGAAATAATTTTTTTTTTATTTTTTTCGATGTCTCTTCTATGTTCAAACACTAAAAAATTATATTTAGAGTTTAAGATTTAAAATTTAGAGTTCGAATCTAAAATTTTATTTTTTTAATATTGAAATACCGAAAAAAATAGAAACAACGACATGTGATTTTGCACTATGTATTCTGTGAAGGAAATAAAATAGTTGATAATATGATAAATTGGTGCTTGTTTCTTCTTTATTTCTTAAAAAAGTGATTACTTAATTCGATATGTTATAAAGTAAAACCATCTAATTATGATTATTACTAATTACTTTATTCAAAAAAATATTTGTTAATGGTAAAAGTAGGACGGTTGTCGGCATTTCAACCTGTTTATCTCTTATGATTTGGATATAAAACTACAATTATATATAATTGTGGAGAATACGAGGAAGAAGAGAGTAATTATGAATTTTTAGCCAAATTTTACTTTTTGGTGAAGACGTTGATATCTCATCTTTTCTTTGCAGATGATCTTGTGTTATTTGCGGAGGCTTCTTTTTCTCAGTTGGAAGTTTTACGGCTAATTATGGAGAGATTCTGTTCGGCATCGGGACATAAGATTAGTATTCAGAAGACGGATATTTATTTCTCTAAGAACGTTTTGCCGGCGGTGAAACATATGATCAGATCTACTTTTGGTTTTACGGAGGTAACTGACCTTGAAATGTATCTTGGTGTGCCTTTGTTACACTCTCGTGTCACTAAGGCTTCCTATGGCTATCTCGTGCAAAAGATTAAGGAGAGGTTAAGTGGGTGGAAATCTAAATTACTCTCTTTAGCTGGACGTATCACTTTGGCTAAGGCTGTTTTATCGGCCATCCCAGCTTATACTATGCAAACCGCGCTTTTGCCTAAAAGTGTTTGTAATGAGATTGAAATGATAACGTGGAATTTTATTTGGGGTGGTCAGGATGTCAGGAAAGGGATTCATCTTGTTAAGTGGAACGATCTCTGTAAACCAATTGAGGTTGGTGGTCTTGGCTTTCGACATCTTAGTGTACAAAACACTGCGTTTCTTGTGAAAGTAGCTTCTGGGCTACTAACGAAGAAGGATCAACTCTGGTGCGTGTGCTTCGAGCCAAATACAAATGGTGGGATGGTATGCCGGTGTCTTTGTCGAGAAGAAACTGTTCTAATCTCTTGAAAGGTCTCAGTATGGTTTGGGAGGATGTTCGTTCTAGTATTGTGTGGAATCTGGGTAATGGATCAAGCGTTGATTTTTGGAGGGATCCGTGGATAGGGGACATTGGCCCTTTGATTGATCATGTGATTGGGAATCCTAATGTGCCTTATTTTTTCACCCCCGTTAGGACCATGATTGCGGCTGATGGTGGTTGGGATTGGGATAGGTTCGCGCCTTTCTTACCGTCTCATGTAATCCTTAAAATCGCGGCTATTGCGCCACCTATGGATTCTTTCCATTGTGACTCTCCGGGTTGGAAATGGAGTGAGGACCGCCGGTTCACTGTTAAGTCGGCATATAATATGCAAATCACAATGGAAAGTATGGAGGATTCCCGCTTGTGGAGCATTATTTCAAGGTTTCCGGGTTTACAGCGGATAAAGATCTTCCTATGGTTAGTGGCTAGAGGAAGAATTCTGACAAATGCTGAACGCATGAGGCGGCATTTCACATTGGATGCACGCTGTGGGATTTGTTTTGAGGAAGATGAAGACTTGGACCACCTTTTTCGTAGATGTGTTGGTGCACAAAGTGTGTGGAGGAGGCTTATTAGTAGTGAGAAATGGAATGATTTTTGCATGCTTGGCTTTCATTCATGGTTGTATCAGAACCTGCAGGAGACCTGCAACTTTGCGATTGTGAGGGATGATTGGCCGATGCAATTTGGCACTACCCTATGGGCCATTTGGTTGCAACGCAATCAGCAGATTTTCTCCCCTGATGATGATCCTGGGGAAACTGTGTTGGATAGAAGCAAGCGAGCGATGGAGGACTTTCGGGCGGCCAATGCATTGAGGGTGAGTCATGGGGTGTTGGCGAGACCATTATGTCGGAGTACTACACTCTGGAAGGCCCCTGGCCATGATTGCTTTAAGCTCAACACGGATGGTGGTCGATGTGCAAGAAGTGGAATGGCCTCGTGTGGTGGAGTGATTCGTGGCTCGGATGGAGCTTGGATCATTGGTTTCGCAAGATTCATTGGTATTTGTTCCGTCTTGGATGCGGAGCTCTAGGGTGTGCTTGAGGGATTACGACAAGCATGGCGACTAGGCTTGAGGAATATTGAGGTCGAAGTCGATAATAATGAGGTTGTTCGATGGATGCAGGGTTGGGGTGATGGTGTTGTGCCTTCTACGTTGGTGCAACGAATCTATCAGATGTTGCGGCTGGATTGGAATGTGAGGTTTACTCATGTGATGCGGGGGTGTAATGCCCTTGCCGATGGCTTGGTTAAATGCAGCTCACCGGGTACCTTTACCACGATCATTTTCGATAGCCCCCCTTTGGAGGTTGCATCTATTTACACTGAGGATCTATCGGGGATAATAAGCTAATAGCGACACCTTGTTGGTGTTGTTCTGTGTGTTTTTCTTGGTTCTCTTTGTATTGGTTTCCATGTATTTCTACGTGTACTCTTCTCCCCCATTTAGGTTAGGGGGATTTTTAACGAGGCACGTAGTTATACTCATTATTTATCAAAAAAAGTATAGACTTTATAAGGTATGGTGGCGTGAAAGATTAAAATTGACTGTCAGTTATTAAATTTAACTAATAAATCAAAAAAATTCAATAGTCATTTTATCATGATACTATAATTTCTTGATAAGAATATTTTTGACGATTTCAAAGGTTTTTAAAATTTTATGAATGACTAGATATAAACTGAAGAATATAATATCGGAAGGATGTTGTGGAGACTCAAGCTTGAAAAAAACGACCTTTCAAAAATTTAATAGGTATAACAACACGATTCCTGTGACCCCGAGTGGCCGCCATTGAAGCAGTTTGACCTGTAATTCGAGTGTTGAATTATATTCTATAATAAATAAATAAATACGATTCATATCCATACGACATACGTTGATTACTGGTCTCGACTATCCCATTTAACTTGTACAACACCTTAATAAATTGGGACACGCGTATTTGACTTTATTGCAATTATTTTACCATTTCTTAAAAATAAAAATAAAATTATGGTGGAAATTCACGTCACATAAAATATGAATTATGAATACGCGCTTCATTAAAAAACCTCCCTAACCCTAAAATGGAAGAAAAAGAGTGCGGAGTATCCATGTTTTAGCTGTTACAACTAGATAGCAAAATAATACGGCAATCAAAACTATTAAAACTTGAATTGCATTGGATTACATATCACTAAGTCTCTTTCCTCGAGATCCCCTTTTTTTCCCAAACTGTCTGCCAAAGTTTTACATTCTCTAGGAACATAAAGGATGCTCCAATCAAATTCATTACCTGAGCTGAAGCAAGACAATATCAGGGGTTTGAAAACTGCAGGGATAAAATGAGGATTCAAAAACCAGTCCACCAGTAGTTTGACATCACTCTCAAATAAGACCTTGTACTTATTACACCATGGTGAAGATTTGAACAAGCAAAGGCCTTCTTTAATTGCAAGGATCTCAGCTGTCGTTGCGTCAGTAATGCCAACGCTTTTAGAAAAATACAGTAGCGTCTTAGAATTGTTGTTTCGCAAGCACCCATCGATACCAACTTTGCCAAAGCTACCCGCAACAGTACCGCCAGTATTGAATTTTAAAGAACAAGAGACAAGCGGTCTCCTGGAAATGACTTTCTTCTTGCTTTGACTGCAACTTATTGAATTGAAAAGAGATGGCCAACTGATAAAACCAGTGACTGAAATATTAACTTCGGGCCACATAGCCTTGCACCACCAAGAAAGCCTCGTGATGTATAATTTGTATGCTTGATCTATGTCAACCTTGTCACCTTTGAAGACAACTGCATTTCTAAACAACCATACGTTGATTACTGGTCTCGACTATCCCCTAAAACTTGTACAAGACCTTAATAAATTGGGACACGCGTATTTGACTTTATTGCAATTATTTTACCATTTTTTAAAAATAAAAATAAAATTATGATGGAAATTCACGTCATACAAAATACGAAACATGAATATGCGCCTCATTAAAAAATCTCCCTAACCCTAAAATCGAAGAAAAAGAGTGCGGTGTATCCATGTTTTAGCTGTTACAACTAGATAGCGAAATAATACGACAATCAAAACTATTAAAACTCGAATTGCATTGTGTAAAGTGTCCATAAGTTTTATATTTTGTGCACATTCCTTCTCATATTATTGTTGTTTTTAGAGTACATTTTAGGCATAATTAGGATCATGCATTGCATTTTACAGTATTCTTTACTTTGCCATGCTTTTTATTGATTATCTTTTATTTGGTAAGGAAAATATATTGTTTTAGTTTAATTTTTGTTTCAGATACTAGAGGCTGGTAGAAGGAGAGAAGAGCTGAGGACATAATGCTGAGGCAGCAAACCAAGGAGCTGTACTGATGCAGTTCCAGACAGAGATAGTAGTTGCCGAGTAGCTGTCGTTGCCATACCTACCGCCTAGGGCAGCAAGCTGAGGAATTGGAGAACTGGAGTGCGATCTGTTGAGCAGAAAATCCTGATTCTAATGAGGCCATCCACTCTATTTTCTGATAACTGTAACAGCGGGTAGAGCCGCCGAAGGAGGAGTTCGAGATTACTTGCAGAGCAAGGCAACGTGAAGAAGTCCACATTCAACTCAAAGAAGTCAGAATTAAAGGTTGCATTTAATGCAAAAGCTACTTTGAAGACTTCTACTCCAAGAAGGACTTGACCTAGCTAATGCCTATATATACCCAATGTATTTTTACCTCAAAACAACTTAGGTTTTCTCTTAGGCATAGTTTAGGTTTTCTTGCCGCCATTGTGTTCTAAATTCTCTTTGGGTTTGGGTTATATTGTAAACTAGTGTGAGAACGGTTGTTTAGGATTTTAAGTTTGTTTTTGCAATAAAACTTTAATGTTTGCTTATTCCATGTTCTTCATAGTTTTCAATTAAGGCAAAAGATTAGTTGATTACTATCCATTTGTTCGGTATCGAGAGAGTCGAACTCACGAAAGGAGTAAGTACGATCTTCACCTTAATCAAGTGTTGATCAATCCAGCCTAGACATAGGTTAGGGTTTAAGGCGGCTAAAAGAGAACGGACCAAACATTGTTGTCTTTGCACCATTCACGCCGCGACTGGTATTATCTGCAGTAAGCATCAACAATATTCTTACTTAGACATAAGCGGGATCACTCTCAAAGCATTCTATCGAGCCTTGAAGTATTACCGAGTTTGCCGCCAAGACAATCGTTCGTTCCACTGTCGAGGCAGCAAAAGCGTCAGAGCAGCCAAACTGTCATCTCCCGCCGAGGCAGCAAAGTCTCGCAGCGCATAACAACTTATCCTATTCAACGCAGTTTCACACTAGGGAGCAGTACAATCCGGCCCATTCCATCAATTTGATCTCTTCTCTTTTATTTACTTGTGTTTTATTTACCTTTCTTCTTAAACAATTCAACTTATTTGTGCATTTAATTTTCCCTTGTGCAGGAATTACGATTCAAGTTAAGATGTCCAATCCCTGTGGGAGACGATACCTTTTATACTATAACTTGATAGGAGTGTGCACTTGCGCTCATAAATAGAGAACACCCAAACGCTCTACAAGTTTTTGGCACCGTTGCCGGGGATTGGTAACAGTGAAATTCATATTTATATTTCTACACCTTTATTTTTATTTGAAGTTTTTATTATTATCTTTATTCGAAAAAAGAAGAGCTTTACAATTTTATTTGCTAGTGCATGACCAGAGCAAATCCAAAGAGCGAAATCATTTACTTTGACGATATCGAACGAAGAGCAAGAGAACTCAAAAAGGAAATCAGAACAACCCTATGAAAAGCTAAGGAATAGGGAAAAACAGAGGCAAACATGGAAAAAATAGACAAAAACCTTGCCAATGATGCTCGAAACGACAGGGATGGGAAGCAAGACCGCTCCCCAAGAGAACAGCGGCAAGTTCCACCTAGGCAGCAACCCCTTATTCCGCGGAGGCAGCCACAATATGTTGGAACAACCAGAGACTACTTGGAGCATGACTTTAGAGGGTTTGATCCTACTATAATAGAGCCTGATATTGAGGCGGATCACTTTGAATTAAAACCCGTGATGTTCAACATGATCAACACTTTGGGGAAATTCGGATGGACTGCCACAGAAGATGCTCGGCGGCACTTAAGAGGATTCCTGGACATATGCAGAGCATTCAAAATACACGGAGCCCATCAAGATGTGCTAAGGCTAAGGTTATTTCCCTATTCACTGAAGGATAGGGCAAAGTAGTGGTTGAACAACCAACCAACAGGGTCATTCAACACTTGGACAGGGTTGTGCAAGGACTTCTTGGATCGTTTCAGCCCATCCAACGTCATAAACAAATTAAGAAATGAGATCACAACCTTCCGACAAGGGGATGATGAGCCAATGTATGAAGCATGGGAGGGGTACCAACAGATGTTTAATAACTACCGCTTCATGGTTTTCCGGCTTGGACACAAGTGTCAATGTTTTACAACGGGGTGAAATACCCAACTCGAATGATGATCGACGCCTCAGTCAACGGAATCATCCTCGAAAGACCACCAGAGGAGGCACTGCGGATCCTAAACCAAGCCGCCAAGAATGACTATAAGTACCCAACAGCATGCTGAGGCGGCATTAGGCGGCCAACAGTTGTGAACGAAGTAGAAGCCTTAGAATCTGTCAATGCCTGCCTCGATAAACTGACAAAACTGGTTATGAACATGGTAAAACCCATTGGAAAAGTCTACGAGGCCAAGGTTGTAGAGCCATTTTGTGATGAGTGTGGGGGCAACCACGATTCCTCCGAATGTACTGCATCTGTCAATTTCATGGGAGGATACGAGAGGAACAATATGCCCTCCACGAACACATACAACCCTAGGTAGAGGAATCATCCAAACTTCGCCTAGAGCAATCCTAAAACTACTGCTAACCCTCAACAACAACATGGAGGTTACTAGCAGAACCAGTCCAGATAGCAAGCTCAGCAACCATAGAATAATTCACTAAAAGCAACTTTACAAACTTTTATGTCTAATACTAGTGATTTTATTGTTCGTACTAATAAGTTTATTGATAAGTCTAAGTCGTTTATGGATAGGATGGAGATGAGGATGAACAACCAGGAAGCTGCGATAAAGAACCCGGAGACCCAGTTTAGGCAGTTCACGGAAATCTTTAGCAGCATGACAATGGGTGCATCATCCAGCAGTACAGAGGCAATAGCTAAACCCACATATGAGCAGTGCAAAGCCATATCAACCAGAAGTGGGAAGCAGTTGGATGAGCCTAAAGTGGAAAAACTAGCAGAGGAATAGCCAGCACAAAAGGAACTGCTGCGGCAGCCACAACACCAGCCGCCTCGGTAGATGAGTCTGACAGCAGCCCTGAGGCAGATGATCCTCCACAAATCAAGTTCCCATGCAAGGAGCGTATAGAGGACATCTGCCTACCAGCACCTTTCCCCAGAGGCTTAAGCAACAGAAGCAGCAGTTCAGGAAATTCTTGGATATTCTGAAACATGTGCACATAAATATCCCTCTCATATAAGTCATTCAGAACATGCCCAACTATGCAAAATACCTAAGGGACATGGTTTCCAAGAGGAAGAGAATTGGGGAGTTCGAAATAGTTGCTGTGACATAGGAGTGTATGGTTGTGCTACATAACAAGTTGCCGCCTAAGCAGACAGATCCATGCAATTTTGTTATACCATGTATAATTGGCAGCAACTATGCAACAAAAGCCCTGTGCGACTTAGGATCCAGCATCAACTTAATGCCTAAGGCAGTCTTCGACAAACTAGGAATTAGACAAGCCAAACCTACCTCCATTATGCTGAAACTTGCTGATCATTCATTTGTACAACCGGAGAGCAAGGTTGAAGGCATCCTAGTTAGAGTAGGTAGCCTTATTTTTTCAGCTGACTTCCTCATCTTAGACTGCGAGGCTGATGAAAATGCCCCTATCATCCTTGGGCGACCATTCTTGGCCATGGGCAGAACGTTAATAGACGTGGAACATGGGGAGCTGATCATGAGGGTAGACAATCAGAGCATCAAGCTAAATGTGTTGCAGCTCTCAACAAAGGAAAAGGAAGGATGCCCAGACGCTCATGTCTCCAAAATCAACACTAAGACAAGTCAAGACATCAGCTGTCACGGTAGACCAAAGGGCATGCTGAAGGACCCAACAACACACCACCTCTCAGAACATGAGGACCCCCCAGGAGGGAAAGACAAGAAACACCACCTCAGGAAGTGGTTATGTCTTGTAGATGCACCCAAATGCACTCCCAACATAACTTAATTAATTAATTTTCCTTAGGATTAGATTTAAAATTAGTTAAATTTATTTTTCACTTTTTTATTTTTCAGAATTTATTTTTAGTATTTAATCATCTTTATTTTTAATTCAATCTTTAAGAATAAAAGAGCCGGACCAAGAAGAGGCCCAACAAAAAGCCCGCCCACCATCCCGCCAAGACAGCCAAGGGCGGCCCAGTGCAAAAACCGCGTTACGGTTAGTTGCCCGCTAACGGCTAGCTGTCAACGGCTACATAAGTAACATGCAAAAATCCTGTAATGTGCGCGAGACAACTTGACCGTTGGACATTTAATGCCGCCACGACACATCTCGACAACCTCTATTTAAACCTCACTCTTCTCATTCATTCACTTTACTTTCACCTCCTTGTTATCTCATTCTTGAATCCACTGCTCTCTTTCTAATTATCTTCTTTTTAAGTTTCAGTTTTCATCCAGACAGTCTCATACATGGCATCCGCATCCCAATCCAAACCCACCTTCCAACGCTTTTTCTCCCGCGATGACGAAAAGAGATACAAAACCCAATTTTCCAAGCAATCCATATGGGAGGAACAAGGGTTCCATTGCACGAAGCAGATAGGGGACCTTGGCCTAGAGCCCGCCCTGTTCGAAAAGATACACAACAAGGGTTGGGAGATGTTTGCACAGCAGCCGGAGGAAGCAAACATCACATTGGTCAGGGAATTCTATGCCCACAACCCCTGCCCTGAGATATCGTTCGTGTTTGTTTGAGGGGAGCCTGTCAAGCTCAATGCCGCCGTGATCAACAGCTTCTACGGCCTAGAGATGGAAGACAACCCTCACGAGGAATGGAGGCAATCACTGACGGCTGCCGACTACGACATACTAAAGGCCAAGCTGTGCGAGCCCAACACGTCGTGGTTGGCAGGAAACCATGGTGGCTCCTTCCAACGCCGCTAACTGCTGCCCGAGCCCATGCTTTGGAACACTTTCATCAAACGGCGTCTGCTGCCCACCTCCATCAACTCCACCATAGACCGGCCGTACCTCGCACTCATCCACAACATCATGGTTAATTGACCGATCAACGTTGAGGAGATCATATGCAAGAAGATCCACAATTGTTTTCACAAGACAAAGGGCAGGATGTACTTCCCGTCTCTCATCACCGGCCTATGTGCATACTTCAACGTACCCTCCGACCCAGAAGATGAGATGACAGCTGCCAAGGAGGGTTGGACCAGGAAAGTCTGCATGCATATGATACAGGCCCAAGAGACAGAGCCCATCACCCCAGCCAGCCCTCCGCTGCCCAGCCAACCACACTAGCCGCCCCCGACAATACTGAAGCTGCCCTGAACAATGAAGTCATCACGCTGCTGTGCACTCTCATCGACAGTAACAAACGGATCGAACATCAGCAGTTGATGTTCATGAAGTATATGAGGGAGGTCCAAGAGGCTTTTCTGTTGAGTGGATCGAAGAATCGATTTAAGCCAAGAGGGGGTGAATTGGATTTTTAGAAATTTTAGTGGTGGAGTGGAAAATTAAAATTTGCTAGACAAGAGAATTTAGAGTGGTTCAAGTTCCAATTTAACTCTACATCCACTACCTTAGCTACCACTAAGGATTTTCCAACAATCCACTAATTGCTCTTCCCCTTTTCAAGGCTTAGGAGGTAACCTTTACAATACCGGTCAAATTTTCTACCCAAAATTTGACCCAATCCTCACTCAAGTAATATAAAGAAGTATAAGACTAAAGACTAGTATCTCTCAATACAAATGTAGCCCTTTTTACAAGCACTCAACCCAATTGAACAAATAAAATTGGAAATACAAAGTTCTACAATTGGGGTTTACAAGAAAATATGGGATTTTAGCACAATTGCTTGGATTTGATGTTTGGATAATTCTTTTGGGATTAATAGTTTTTGTTGGTGCTTTTAGAGGCCCCTTTTATACATTCTCATTGAATTCTAGCCATTGGGGTTGTTGCCTTCATTATTATAGCCGTTGGGATGTTATCTTCCCTCCATAAATGCAGTCTGCAACTACCCGTTCCGAAACGCCCGACCCTGTTTCGAAACAGACCAAAATAGAAAGAGATGTTGGGGTTTAATAAATAGGCCGTACCAAAACGGGCACGATCGTTTCGATACGATAAGAGCCTGTTCTGAAACCCGTTTCGAAACATTTTGCCACTATCAAAACCTGTATCGAAACAGCTTGAAAGCGTTTTGATACGCCTTAACAATATTTTTAAAATTAGTTATAAAACTTCAACGGTCATATTTTGGAAACCAAGTTTGAAATTCGTTTCGAAACGTTTGAGGTCGTTTCGTTGTTCTTCATCCGTTTCGAAACACAACTAGCTGTTTCGATACACCCGTATCGAAAAGGGAAATCTAGTTCCGAAATAGAGGTTAATAGATTCAAAACGTTTCGAAACGCCCAAAGGCCGTTCCGAAACGGTGACTCGAAAATCACTATTTTGACTTGGTAAACACTTAGAAAATATTTGATAAGTTAAGGTTTTGACTTGTACATTTTTCTTTAAACACATAGAGAGGTTTTGAGGACTTAAAAATTCATTTTCTCTTTTTCAATTTAGTCCATAAATCTTTTGTTATATCAAAATCAATTTATTAGTTTTACAATCTCCCCCTTTTTGATATAACAAAACCAAGTTTGAATTTTTAAGAAATTTGAAATCTTGAAAACGTTTTAACTCCCCCTCAATGTAAGATGGGTTTTAAAGAGATTTAAAATTCAAGTGTTTGAAACTCAAAACCACAAATATTTGGCTCTTATATTACTTCTCCCCCGTTTTTGTTAGATCAAAAAGAATAATAATTAAGGCTAATTATGAGAAGAAACAAGGTTATAAGCAAAAACCAAACAACATAATATAGATAGAATTAAGTTCAAATAACCAAACACAAATACTTAAAGCAATAGAGTTTAAGCTCAATCCCAAACACAAAATAAGCAAAGCATAGGTTCTTAAAGCATAAAAAATTGAAAGCTGCAAACTTATTCCTAATATGATAGACTAATATGAGATGAAATGGAGATCCTAAGCCTCGTCATCATCGTTATCACCATCATCATCAAGAGAATCATCGTCTTTAGCTTGAGCATGACGAAAGTTCCTCCAATCACCATAGAAAGTAGAGAAAGACAAGTCCATCAATGATTGTTGATTATCAAGAGCGGTGAGACGATTCTCATTTCCAAGAACACGATCCTCCAAGGATTGCAAACGAGTGTTGATAGCACCAAATCCCAAAGCCATATTCGTATCCATTGAGTTGAACTGCTCGGTAAGAAAAGTCATAAGAGCTTCATTGTTAGGAGCCGGAGCTTGAGGTGGTGGCTCAACTTGAGGTGGCGGAGCTTGCCTATCAACATGAACCCATTGGCCAATAGTGTAGCGAAACCCAGACTTAGTGAGAGAGGATTCACCAATATTGCGCTTGCGGGGTTCCGGAGAATCATAGGAGCAATCAATGTTGAGGGTACCAAAGACATAGCTTAAAACATCCCCATAAGTGAAAGATGTAAGAGCATCGGTTTCACGAATCTTCACATTATGGACCATCTCGACGAACATAATTTTGACAAGATTTGGTTGTTCTCCTCGGTAAAATCACTCTAATAAAAAATAGTCAACTTGACGAACATGGGAGAATTTACCTCCGGAAGGGCGGATGAACCAAGAAATCATCAAATGGAGGAACCAGTCATGAGCATCTAATGAGAGAACGGATCCGGTGTGAGCACCAAAGTGGTTCTCATCATCAATGCCTTCATCCTTGAGCCCAAGAGCATTCTCTAAAACGAATATACTAATGATGAACTTCTTACCCAAAAGGTACGACTCAATGTCAATCACCTCGGTATGATCTTCATTATCAATAAGAACGACATTGGAGTAGAAAAGGAGGACCGTATGCTTGTAGACAATATCCGGAATGCTCAAAAAGGCCAAGAAACTCCATTCTCGCAAACGAGCTAGATAGCGGAATGCAAAATGCTCGGAGTCAAGGAACGCGATATCCACAACATGCTCTCGGTGAACGAATATATCTTTGAGGATTTTGAAACGGTCCTTAGTCTCTTGATTCCGAAGACTCTTTTGAAAAAGAAGGGTGAGGTTAGGACGGATATTCACTTGGGATGAAGCTTCACCCGTTTGAGTCGTCTTGCCTTTCTTGTTAATGTTTTCCATTAGGTTCCTAAAAACATAAAGCAAGCAATTAAAAAATTAAATGTATGCATATTAATCCTTAATTCAATCCAATGACAAATCCCATTTAGGTTTTTTAAAAAACACTTTAAAAACATATATACATATAACAAAGAAAATTTTGAAAAAGTAACAACTTTTGAAAACAGTAAAAAAATACGAGTAAAAACAAATATATTCGAATAAAAAACTTTGAGATTTTGAATTTTTTTTTACAAATTTTGAAAAACCCAATTTGCAAAACATATAAACTATACAAAATTAAAATTTTCTAACTTAAGAGTCGAATCAAATCAAAGGAAAAAAGATGAAAAATACCTTAAATAGGGATTTTGGATAAATGAATGGAAGAAATTGCACCAATTTGTTGAAGCTTGCTTAGACTTAAGTTTGTGAGTAAAAGCCCTCAAGATTTGATGAAAAACAATGAGGTTTAGAGGGTTTTTATTGGGAAAATCGGGTTTAGGGTTTTTAGGAGTTTTAATGAAAAGCAAACTTTGCAATTAAAGACCTTCAAAAAGCTGTCCGCAGAGGCGTTTCGGAACATGTACGATCGTTCTGAAACGTGCGTACCAAAACGTTGACTGACGTTTCGAAACCTGTTGACCGTTCTGATACGGCTTTGACCGTATCGAATCCCATGTGTTAACCTGTATCGAAACGCTTTTGGGTCGTTTCGATACAATTCTTGGCAGAGGCAAAACGTTTCGAAACCCTTTTAGGTGTTTCGAAACACCCTGGTCACAAACCATTCTATTAAGGCACCCGTATCAAAACAGATTGATCCGTTTCGATACGCCTAGGCCTGGAGGTACAGATGAGGCTCTAATATTGTAGAAAGTTTGAATTTTATGAAGTCCTAGATGCATAAATGATATGAATGAGCGGGAATAACATGTTAAAACACAAACATACTCCCCCTAACTATAAGCGTGGATGAAATTAAGAGTAAAAACACATAAGCATGACATTTTGCAAGAAATCAAGCAATTTAAGCACAAAAGGTCCTAAAAGGTCAAGATAGGATAGTTAGACCTAACTCTCTCCTAAGGGACTAAAAACGCTCCTTATCTATAGGTTTTGTAAAGATGTTCGCTAGTTGATTTAAGGTATCTACGAACTCTAAAACAACATCTTCCTTAAGGACATGATCTCTAATGAAATGATGCCTTATTTCTATATGTTTGGTTCTAGAGTGTTAGATGGGATTTTTAGTTAGGCATATAGCACTTGTGTTGTCACACTTAAGGGGTATGGTTTCAACTTTAACACCATAATTTAAGAGTTGTTTCTTCATCCAAAGGACTTGAGCACAACAACTTCCTAAGGATATGTACTCGGCTTCGGTGGTAGAAAGAGCTACACTATTTTGTTTCTTACAGAACCAAGATATGAGCATACTACCTAAGAATTGGCAAGTGCCGGAAGTACTTTTCCTATCAATTTTACAACCCCCGTAATCCGCATCCGAATAAGCATGAAGGTTAAAGGTTGAGTCTCTAGGGTACCAAAGACCTAGACAAGGAGTATCTCTAAGGTACCTAAAGATTCTCTTAACGGCTATAAGGTGAGACTCACTAGGACTAGCTTGAAACCTAGCACACAAGCAAACACTAAACAATATATCTTGTCTACTTGCGGTAAGGTAAAGCAAAGATCTAATTGTTGCTTGTAAAAGTCTATATCGCAATGTAGTGCAAGTGTACACGACGCAAGTAGTAAAGTGATACGTAAGTATCAGATATCGTCTCCATAGGGACTGGGCTAATAGCTTCACCTTAGATTGCTGCACAAGAGAGGAAAGAAATAGTTTAATTGTTGTCACGAGATAATAAAGAATACTAAAAGAAAAGAGTATTGAAATCAGGATAAGAATGGGCCGGTATTGAATTGCTCAGTAGTGTAGGTGTTGCAAAGTCTAGGAATCTCTATTCTATCGTTGCATCTGTCGCGGCAACACCTATCGCGGCAGCGGTCTGTTGTTGTCGCGGCAGCGAACACACAACTCTGTACTTCAAGCTTGGCAAGAATCCCTGTTGTGCCTTGGCTTATCCCTAGGTCCAAGTCTGTCGATGAACACGTCTTTGATGATACCTCTCGGCGTGAATCGGAGGATGAACACCGATGTTGTTGAATTCTTCCTTAGCCACTTAACCTCGTCCTATCCCTAGGCCCGAGATAGTTCAACCATAAACTGGAGAACCCATACTTATTCCTTTCATATACTTAACTCTCTCAATATTAAGTAAATGAGTAATCTCACAATGCTCTCCCGATACTCTTGCAAGATGTTGAAAACCAGAATAAGCAAACTTGAAGTCTATTTTATTGAACAGAAAAATTCCTAAAACAAATGCAATCCTTGCAACTACTTTACAAATCAACCCTTAGCCCTAGGGGAAGTTTAGAACATGATGAGAAGGGGGAAACGACTAGGGTTTAGAAGAGAAGGCTAGAGAGTAAGATATCCTTCCTAGGTCGAATTACATGCCTTTATATAGGCCTCGGGTTCAAGTTTTCTAATATGGCAAGAATACAAGTTTAATTTAAAGTACAACTCTATTAAAGACTAAATCTTCAGAGCATGTCTTTAATTTGTCCTTCCTTCTTGCTTGGAGTTTCTTCCTTGAACTTTGGGCTTGGCCTACATTCTGATCTAGGGCTCAGAAAAATATAAGGGTGCTCCACGACAGACCGACTTAATTTTCTCTTTCTGTCGAGGCACACTTCACTTATTCTTTTCACCATTGCTGTCGTCCTTGGCTGCCACGACAGCGGCAGTGGCAACATCGTCCTTCTTGTCTACAGTCCAGTTCCAGCTCTGCTTCTTTACTGCCCAGCATCTGCTTCTCCACTGCCCTTCATCTGCTACAGCAGCTACCTGCAAAAGCAACCAATTTCAGTAGAAACTGTGTCATTTGATATAATTGTGATGTATACATGAAATCTATCCTAAATGCAATGAATCATGCTTGAATGCAGCAGAAATATGGGTTAAATAGGGGGTAGAATATAGAACTTTTACACACTCAACACACCCCCAAACTCAAGTTTTTTCTTGCCCTTAAGCAATTCAGACCTAAAAAAAAAGAAAAACATTTTTTTTGTTTGGCTTAAAACAATGAACTTTTCCTTACCTACCATTTATTCCCTATTGTGAGCAACACCCTGTTGGATAATTCAGGATTCATTCAGAACCTAGCTATAGTTCTCGTGTAGTGTGTGCATGTTTTGTGAGCAATTATATGCCTAGACTCCCTTAGTTTACTAGAATAGCTTATGCTTCTAACTTGAATTTTTATGCCAACTTTCATCCTTTTTTTGGAAGCAATTCTTATGCTCCTTTAGTTTTTAATTTGACTCGATTCTCTTTTCTTAAGTTTGACTAGAGCCGGTTTCGGGCACCTCTAGCTAACTTCCTAGAGCCGGTTTCGGGCACCTCTAGGTTTGAGTCTACTTTAACTTCTTTTCCTAGAGCCAGTGTTAGGCACCTCTAGGGGCAACTCAAGTGTTAAGTTTTTCCCTATTCTAGTTTACCAGTAGAGTTATAGACAGTATAAAGGTCACAAAGGGTGTTTAAGTTTCAGAACTATAGTAAGGCTCTAAACTGCTCCTAAAACTATCCTAAAGGCACTGCCACGATAGGGGCTGTCACGGCAGGTAAGTTCAGTTCAAAGACTTAAGCCAAATTTTCATCTTTTTTTAAGCAAAAATAAACTAATTAAAAGACACAATATTTAAACTTAAACAGACTTCATTAATGGAGGGATGCCACCCCCAAACTCGAGGGTTGCATTGCCCTCAATGCAAATGACAGAGATGAAAAGCAAGAAAAATAAAAACAACATCACAAAATATAACAAAAAGGCAGACAACAATATTAGATAAGAAACTTAAATTTTCGAGCGCTGTCCTCGCCACTGCTACTGTTGCTGCTGAGTTGAATCTGCCGACGGGCAGTGACTTTCCTTGTTGGTGCCGGCAGACAGATGGGAGAGGTAGAAGTGTTCTTGGTTTTGGCTTCCCGTAGAGGTTGGATGCGGGTAGGGGAGATATGAGGTGGTTTCTCCAATACCTGAACCTCTTCGGAGCTGCTACTGCTGCTGCTGCCGTTGCTGCTACTGCTGCCGAATTTTTCCTGGTCGGACGGGTCAACTCCGAGGCCTATTTTCTGTCGTTTCTCCGAGATAAACTCCTTGGACAAGTTCCTCTTGACAGAGGGCTTGTCATCGGATGCCGCCCAAATTTTAGAGGAGGAGAAGCCATCAATATACCTATCGAGGTCGGACATAGGCTCCTTTCTCTTGGCTCCCCGGGCAGATGTTTCGGTTGTGCGGCTGCCGCCTGCAGCTTTTGTGGCAGGGGTCGGAGTGGATGCGGCAGATGGTGTTTTTGGTGTGGCAGCAGGGGTAGAGGTATGTGTATGGGTGGGGGCAGAAAAATAATGGTTGGGGAAAGTAGGGAACAGTACATCAGGGAAATTAAGAGAGGTGTGGATGAAATGTACCGTGGCAGTGGTGAAGTCTCGGATGAAACTCATCAGGCCTAGCTGTCGTTCCTCCATTTTCTGTAGGGCAACGAGTATTTGTGTGGAGGTGTCTGCTGAAGGAGCTGCTGCGGTGGGCTGCCTGGGCTCTGTGGCGGCAGGCTAGGTTTGGGTGGGATCTATCGGCTCACCTGCCGTGGCAGTGGGGTCAAAGGACGACATGGGTGTTGCAGCTTTGAGTTCCATCAGGCTGAGGATGTTTCTGTCTGTCCAGCCTTTTCCTCGAACTCTTAAGTCCTCGGCAGCTTCTGGTACATTGTGGCCGCGGCAGAGGGCAGTAATGAAGTATGGGTAGAAGAGTGGTCCTGACGGCCGGTATGCACAATCCAATATTCCCTCCCGAACGTATCTGCCAACGTTTATTGGCCTCTCATTTAAAATAGAATGGATGAGGGCTAACCTTGTTTGGTCGACTGTTGTGTTGTGCGAGGAGGGCATAATCCGCTTCTTGATAAATGCATTCCAAAGTTTTGCCTCCGGAGTGAGTTGAACTCGTTTTACCGTCCTTGGATGTTTAGGATCGGTATTCCACTCGGTACCCTCGTCTGTGAGTTCGGCCATGACAGCATCGTAATCTGCCGGCTCTAAGCTTTCTATAAATCTTTGGTGGCCATCTTCTTTTCTCCCAACATAGAACCCGTAAAGTGTGTTGATGTATTCGGGCTCAAAAGGCACCTCTTTTCCTCGGACCATAACTGCTGTCGCTTCCCTGCTGTCGATGGTAGCATAAAATTCCCGTACGAGGGTCACGTTCATTTCCTCTAGCTGCTCAGCAAATATCTGCCACTGCATGGCTCTGATTTCGCGGGATATGAACGGTTGCAGCCCAAGGTTCTCTGTTCTGGTGGTGTAAATGAAGCCTTTCTCCTCCCACATATCTCGGATCTAGAAAGAGCTGGGAGTGGATGCTGCTGTGGCAGATCTTGAGGCAGCGCTTCGGCGGGTATTTCTGGTACTCATGTTGCAAGGACTGTGGAAAGAAAATGAAAGCAAGTAAAATTCTAGAGGAAACAAGTAGAGAGAGTAAAAGTGAGTGAAAATGAATAGTAAAATGGGGTTTATATAGAGGGGGAGTTTGCTGCTCGTTGGAGCTGTAACGGCAGGCACGAATAACAGGGTCAGCTGTTATGCGGTTTCTGACGCGTCTGTTACGCGTTTCCGTGTCTGCTACGTGCCTGTTACGCGTTTGCGTGTCTGCCGCGACAACGTGTTGACAGGCTGGATTTTCCGCGTCTGTCGCAGTAGCTGTAACGACAGGCTCCAAAGTTGGGCTTTTTGGGCTGATGGAAAGATGGTGGGCTGAATTCACTTCTCCTTTTCTCCTTGTCTCCTTTATTTCCTGAAAATAATAAAAATAAAAACTTTAGTTCCTAAAAATAAAATAATTCTAATTATCTAATATATATATAAATAATAATAATAATAATAATAATAATAATAATAATAATAATAAAATTAGGTTAAATTAGGGATGCTAGGAGGGGCATCTCCTAATGTAACCACTTCCTGCATTCTTGGGGCTTCAGTTCCCTGATAATGCTTCAATCTTTGTCCATTGAGATTGAATTGGTGCCCGTCTTTTAAAGATCTGATTGTGATGGCACCATGGGGAAAAACCTGCACCACTTGGAATGGGCCAGACCATCTAGATTCCAGCGTCCCTGGGAAGAGTTTCAATCTAGAGTTGAATAACAACACAAGCTGCCCTGGGCAGAACTGTCGTGGCAGCAACTTCTTGTCATGCCACTTCTTTGTCTTGTCTTTATAGATTCTTGCGTTGTCATAGGCCATTTCTCGAATTTCTTCAATCTCATTCAGATCAAGTAGCCTTTTCTGTCCTGCTTTTTCCAAGTCCATATTCACTGCCTTGATGACCTAGTATGCTTTGTGCTCAATCTCAACAGGTAGATGGCATGTTTTCCCATAAATCAGCCGGTAGGGTGACATTCCCAATGGAGTTTTGAATGTTGTTCTGTAGGCCCATAATGCATCGTTGAGGTGTAGAGACCAGTCCTTCCGAGTTGGCTTAACCATATTTTCAAGAATGTTCTTAACCTCTTTGTTGGATATTTCGGCCTGTCCATTGGTCTGAAGGTGGTATGCTGTTGCGATCCGATGTTTGACACCATACTTTTTTAAGGCAGCAGCTATAACCCTATTATCGAAATGCCTCCCTTCATCACCGATGATCGTCTTGGGAATGCCAAATCTGGAAAATATGTTTTTATGTAAAAACCTCTAAACCGTCTTGGCATCGTTTTTCTGAGTAGCGACCGCTTCAACCCATTTGGACACATAATCCACTGCCAGAAGGATATATAAGTTCTCACATGAAGTTGGGAATGGTCCCATAAAATCAATCCCCCAAACATCGAAGATCTCGACTTCAAGAATGTTTTGGAGTGGCATCTCATGTCTTATTGAGATATTTCCAGTCCGTTGACACTTGTCACAATTTTTGTAGAATATCTGGGCATCCTTGAATAGTGACAGCTAATAGAATCCAGACTGCAAAACTTTGGCAGCAATTTTGTTACCACCTAAGTGTCCTCTATATTGTGAAGCATGACAGTGATGAAGCACAGCTTCCTGTTCTTCCTGTGGTGCGCATCTCCTGATAACCTGATCTGCACAATATTTGAAAAGAAGAGGTTCGTCCCAATAACAATGCTTAACATCATTTTGGAACCTCTTTCTAGCTTGATAGTTAAGGCCAGGAGGAGTTATTTCGCTAACTAAATAATTAACGAAATCAGCATACCAGGGGAGTTCAGAAAACTTACCTGCCGCCATGGCTGTCGCGGCAGTGCTTGTGGCAGCGAATAGCTGCTCGTCAGGGAAGGTCTCCAGTATGTGTGTCTCATCTGTTGGGAGACTCTTTCCTTTCTCTAACCTTGACAAGTGATCTGCAACTTGATTCTCTGTCCCCTTTTTGTCTTTGATTTCAAGGTCGAACTCTTATAGTAGCAGAATCCAGCGTATCAATCGAGGCTTCACATCCTTCTTGGCGAAAAGATATTTCAATGCAGAGTGGTCTGTATGGACTATGACCTTCGTTCCAAGTATGTACGAACGAAACTTGTCAATTGAGAACACCACAGCTAACAGTTCCTTCTCTATTGTGGTGTAGTTTACTTGGGCGTCATTCAATGTTTTGTTGGCATAGTATATAACATGAAAGAGCTTGTCTTTCCTCTGCCCAAGTGCTGCCCCGACAACATAGTCACTAGCATCACACATGATCTCAAATGGCAGTTTCCAATCTGGTGGATGTACTATTGGGGCTGTTACCAGCTTTTCTTTCAGAACCTTGAATGCCTCAGTACATTTAGTGTTGAAGTCGAAGGGACGGTTCTGCTCCAGAAGATGGCATAGGGGTTTGGTGATCTTCGAAAAGTTTGCGATAAACCTCCGATAAAAACCAGCGTGCCCTAAGAAACTCCCGATTCCCTTGACTGTGGTGGGTGGCGGCAGCTTTTCGATTACCTCAATTTTAGCTCTGTCGACTTCTATGCCACGGCAGCTCACTTTATGGCCTAGGACTATCCCTTCATCCACCATGAAGTGACATTTCTCCCAGTTCAATACCAAGTTTTCTTTCTCACATCTCTCGAGCACTTTCTGTAGGTTGCCTAGGCAGCTTTCAAAATTGTCTCCAAAGATGGAGAAATCATCCATGAATATCTCCAGGAAATCCTCCACCATATCGGAGAATATTGCCATCATGCACCTTTGAAAGGTTGCTGGTGCATTGCAAAGTCCAAATGGCATCCTCCAAAAAGCATAAGTACCGTATGGACAAGTGAATGTCGTCTTCTCTTGATCTTCTGGTGCAATGGCTATTTGGTTGTAACCTGAGTATCCATCAAGAAAACAGTAGTAAGGCTTTCCAGCTAATCTATCAAGCATTTGATCAATAAAAGGCAGGGGAAAGTGGTCCTTCCGGGTAGCTTTGTTAAGCTTCCGGTAGTCCATACAAACCCTCCAACCGGTCACAATCCTGGTTGGGATTAACTCGTTTTCTTCGTTGGTTACCACGTTTATTCCTCTTTTCTTAGGAACACACTGTACCGGGCTCACCCACTTGCTATCCGAGATGGCATAGATTATTCCAGTATCTAGCCGTTTGATGATTTCCCTACGCACCACTTCTCGCATAGCATCGTTTAAACGTCTCTGTGCATCAATGGTCGACTTGTGATCATCCTCTAAGAGGATTTTATACATGCATAGTGCCAGATTGATGCCTTTGATATCAGCTATCGTCCATCCAATAGCCTTTTTGTGCTGCTGCAGCATCCCTATCAGCTGATGTTCCTGTTCCTGCATCAACTTGGAGGAGATGATTACGGGCAACATATCATTTAAACCAAGGAAAACATATTTAAGCTACCCTGGCAGGGGCTTAAGGTCTAGAACAAGTGGCTCTACAGTTGATGGCTTTTGGAATATATGTTCATTCGAGGTATAGTTTAAGGGCTCGAATAACTTACCTGGACGATTGCCTATCCAGTTTACCTCCTCTTGATCTTTAGTATCAGATGTGTCAGATTCTGAGGAGCTGCTGTCATCGTCGCTGCCGTGACAGTCTTCTAAATGGCTACTAGGGCAGTGGCCAATTTTGATGTCATGGCAGCCGGACCTGATGCAGGGTTGGTCAATGATAACTTCAGTGATAGCCTTGCATTCTTCTCCTGCATCAACATGTTTTATTGCCTAGAGAACATTCAGCTTGATCTCTTGATCGTTCACTCTCATGGTGAGTTCTCCTTTTTCCACATCAATCAGTGATCTTCATGTGGCTAAGAAGGGTCGCCCTAGGATGATTGCTGCATTCTCATCTGCTTCACAATCTAAGACAAGAAAGTCAGCAGGAAAAATAAATTTATTCACTATTACCAGAATATCTTTAATTTTTCTTTCCGGATGAACGTAAGAGCGGTCTGCCAGTTGCATTACGACTGTTGTGGGCCGAGCTTTTCCAATACCTAATTTCTAAAAAAACAGATTTGGGCATTGAATTTATACTAGCACCAAGATCACAAAGTGCCTTACCCACAAATTTATCTTCGATTATGCACGGTATGATGAAGCTCCCAAGATCCTTCTTCTTCTAGGGTGGATGCTTGTGCAGAATACTCATGCATCCCTCTATCATTTTAACCGTTTCAAATTCCCCAAGTCTGGATTTTTTTGACATGGCATCCTTGAGAAACTTGGCATAACCAGGCATCTCCTTTATAGCATCTAACATCGGAATATTGATGTGGACCTGCTTAAAAATATCATAGATCTTCTTAAGCTGGGACTCCTGTTTCAATTTCTGTAACCGTTGAGGAAAAGGACGTGGAGGACGGTAATCAACAATACGTCCTTCCCAATGCATTCGGATTTGAGGAGGCTTAAGTTCTTCATCTTTCTCCTCTGTCCCTTCTGCTGTCGTGACAGGTTCATCGGCAGCAGGCTGTTTGCCGTCTACCGGGGCAACGTTCTCGGCAGCCGACTCCAAGGCTAGTTTTTTAACTGATTCAGCTTCCTTCTCCGCCCCTGGTAATTTCTTCTCACTCCTTGTTGTGATGGCTTTGCACTGCTCATGTGTGGGTTGTCTAGCGTTTTCAGCATCGCTAGGAAATCCTCCATTCTGCCTTGGTTTAATATGCTGGGAAACCTGACCCATTTGTGTCTCCAGTGATTTCAGAGTAGCTTCATGGTTGGTCATCCGCATCTCTGTTTTATCCATGAATGACTCAGTCTTCTTGACAAAGTGATTCATGTTTTCAATGTAAGTTCCTGTTTGGGACATGAATGTAGCCAAGGTTTGCTCCAGTATACTAGTCGTGGCAGCTGGTGGCTGTTGCTGCTGCTGCGGTTGCTGCCGAGTAAGTATTCTAGGTCCCCCTTGATTCTGAGTGTTTTGCGCTTGAGGATTCAAGGCATTGTTAGGGTTGCTCCAAGAGAACTTGGGATCCTTTCTCCAGTTGGGATTGTAGTTGTTGGAATTGTAGTTCTGTTTATTGTAGTTCCCAACATACATTCCTTCCTCTAACTGTAGTGGACAATCTTCCGAACTGTGATTCCCATCACAAGTTTCACATACCTCTTCAGCGGAGTAGACAAGTTTCGAATCTTCTTTCAAGAGCTTTTTCACTGCCTTTGTGTAATATGCCACCTGTGTTTTTAGAGAACTGTCGGCCTCATAATCTTTCACAGCTAGTACTCGTTTACCCCCTCTTCTTGTTGTAGGAAACTGTTCCTCGTTCTTCGCCAGATTTTTCAATACTGCCATTGCGTCTTCTGGATCTTTGTCTAACAGCAATCCATTCGCTGCTGAATCAATTCTCATACGAGTTTGTAAGTTGGCAGCATTATAAAATTTAGTTACCTGGTTCCAAACAGGGAATCAATGCATAGGGCAATTTCTTAGAAGAGTGGTAAATCTGTCCCATGCCTCGTGCATCGGCTCGTCATCTTCCTGTTGAAAAGTAGCACTTTCGTTACGTAATCGCTTAGATAAATGTGAAGGATTAAAATGAGACAAGAACTCACGAGTTAAATCTGCCCAAGTTCGTATTGAACCCGACGTTAGTTTATTCCACCAAGTTTTCGCCCTGTCCCTCAATGAATGAGGAAATAATCGAAGCCTTAGTATCTTCGGATTTACTCCTGGTAGTCTAAACGAACCACAGATTTCCTGGAACGTTTTCAGATGCTCCCTAGCATCCTCTGTAGCAGCACCACTAAATTGGCCAACGTTGTTAATCGTGCTGAACATAATAGGTTTCAGCTCAAAATTGTCAACTTCTACGTCTGGCAGGGTTGTTTCTAGTTCCACATGATCATTGAGCATGTAGTCTCGGCATGACCGACGTGCAGCAGCAGCAGGTGGATCGGCAGGTTGTACGTTCCTTCCATCTCCGACAGGATCTTCAGCATCCTGGGATTACTTTGGTTGTTCATAGCTTCTAACTGTTCTTCAAGGTATTCGTTTCTGGCTAACACGAAGCGAAGTCGGTTCCTAAGATTGTATGAGCGTTCAATTTCAGGGTCTAGTGGATACTCAGGTTCCTCTCCTCGTTTCGATATGCGCATAAACAGAAAACCCTGTGAAAAGCACAAGTTGAACAATCCAAGTAAAAACAAAACAGAAAAATAAAGAAGTGCAGTAAAAGATAGGGCCAAGATATGTTGCCAGTCCCCGGCAACGGCGCCAAAAACTTGTTGCGTGTAAAAGTGTCTACCGCAATGTAGTGCAAGTGTACACGACGCAAGTAGTAAAGTGATATGTAAGTATCGGATATCGTCTCCACAGGGACTGGGCTAATAGCTTCACCTTAGATTGCTGCACAAGAGAGAAAAGAAATAGTTTAATTGTTGTCACGAGATAATAAAGAATACTGAAATAAAAGAGTATTGAAATCAGGATAGAGAGAATGGGCCAGTATTGAATTGCTCAGTAGTGTAGGTGTTGCAAAGTCTAGGAATCTCTGTTCTGTCGTTGCGCCTGTCGCGGCAGCACCTGTTGCGGCAGCGGTCTGTTGTTGTCGCGGCAGCGAACACACAACTCTATACTTCAAGCTTGGCAAGAATCCCTGATGTGCCTTGGCCTATCCCTAGGTCCAAGTCTGTCGATGAACACGTCTTTGATGATACCTCCCGGAGTGAATCGAATGATGAACACCGATGTTGTTGTATTCTTCCTTAGCCACTTAACCTCATCCTATCCCTAGGTCCGAGATAGTTCAACCATAAACTGGAGAACCCGTACTTATTCCTTTCGTATACTTAACTCTCCCGATATTAAGTAAATGAGTAATCTCACAATGTTCTCCCGATACTCTTGCAAGATGTTGAAAACCAGAATAAGCAAACTTGAAGTCTATTTTATTGAACAGAAAAATTCCTAAAACAAATGCAATCCTTGCAACTACTTTACAAATCAACCCTTAGCCCTAGGGGAAGTTTAGAACATGATGAGAAGGGGAAAACGACTAGGGTTTAGAAGAGAAGGCTAGAGAGCAAGATATCCTTCCTAGGTCGAATTACATGCCTTTATATAGGCCTTGGGTTCAAGTTTTCTAATATGACAAGAATACAAGTTTAATTTAAAGTACAACTCTATTAAAGACTAAATCTTCAGAGCATATGTCTTTAATTCGTCTTTCCTTCTTGCTTGGAGTTTGTTCCTTGAACTTTGGGCTTGGCCTTCATTCTGATCTAGGGCTCAGAAAAATATAAGGGTGCTCCACGACAGACCGACTTAATTTTCTCTTTCTATCGAGGCCCACTACACTTCTTCTTTTCACCATTACTGTCGTCCTTGGCTGCCACGACAGTGGCCATGGCAGCATCGTCCTTCTTGTCTGCAGTCCAGTTCCAGCTCTGCTTCTTTACTGCCTAGCATCTGCTTCTCCACTGCCATTCATCTGCTACATCAGCTACCTGCAAAAGCAACCAATTTCAGTAGAAACTGTGTCATTTGATATAATTGTGATGTATACATGAAATCTATCCTAAATACAATGAATCATGCTTGAATGCATCAGAAATATGAGTTAAATAGGGGGTAGAATATAGAACTTTTACATACTCAACACCAATCATAGAGCGATAAAGCTTAGAGTCAACACACTTACCTTCTTCATCTTTGTCAAGCTTTGTAGATGAGCTCATTGGTGTGGCTTTAGGCTTTGCATTCTCCAAGCCAAACTTCTTGAGCATATCCTTGATGTACTTAGCTTGATTGATGAAGATGTCATCCTTCATTTGTTTGATTTGGAGTCCCAAAAAGAATGAGAGCTCCCCCATCATGCTCATTTCAAATTCACCTTACATCAACTTAGAGAAATCTTTACAAAGCAATTCATTAATAGAACCAAATATAATATCATCAACATAAATTTGAGCTACTAATATATCTTTGCCATTGTTTTTAATAAAAAGTGTTGTGTCCACCTTTCCTTTCTCAAAACCTTTTCCAACTAGAAAACTTTAAAGTCTTTCATACCAAGCTCTAAGAGCTTGTTTTAAACCATATAAAACTTTTGACAATTTAAAAACATGATTTGGAAAAATTGGATCTTCAAAACCCAATGGTTGTTCCACAAACACTTCTTCATTTATAAAGCCATTTAAAAATGCATTCTTGACATCCATTTGAAAAAGCTTGAAATCATGATAACATGCATATGCAAGCAACATCCTAATAGCTTCCATTCTAGCTACGGGTGCATAGGTTTCATCAAAATCAATTCCCTCTTCTTGAGTGTAACCTTGAGCAACTTGTCTAGCTTTGTTTCTCACTATGTTACCACTCTCATCTAGTTTACTCCTAAATACCCATTTAGTTCCTATAGTAGATTGATTTATAGGCCTTTCAACTAATGTCCACACTTTACTTCTCTCAAATTGATTTAACTCATCTTGCATTGCCATAATCCAAAAATCATCTTTTACAGCTTCTTTAATATTTTTAGGCTCAATGCATGAGATAAATGCAACATGATTAAGCATTTTAAGAGAAGAGCGAGTAGTTACCCCCCTGGATGGATCACCCAAGATTTCACCACCTTTGACATAGTTGTATTCCCTTGGGTAGCTCACTTCCTTTTCCTCAAGAGTCAAGTCCATCAAGGCTTCAAGAGGTGGATCTTGTGCATCTTCTTATTTAGTTGGAATCTCATCCCCCTTTGAAGTTTGTTCTCCATCAAAGGCATCAAGGATTCCTACATCATCATCATCACAAGATTCCTTCCTCGGAAGGAGGTTATCATCGAAAACCACATGAATAGATTCCTCTACAACTAAAGTTCTTTTGTTAAACACACGATAGACTTTAGAGTTTAAAGAGTAACCTGGAAAAACAGCTTCATCACTTTTTGCATCAAATTTACCTAAATTGTCTTTTCATTATTTAAAACAAAACACTTGCAACCAAAAGGGTGAAAATAGCTAATGTTAGGCTTTTTAGATTTTAAAATCTCATAAGGAGTTTTCTTTAAAATAGGCCTAATCATTACTCAGTTTATAATATAGCAAGCGGTGTTAGTGGCTCCCGCCCAAAAATACTTAGGTAAATTGTTTTCACAAAGCATAGTCCTAGCCATTTCTTCTAAAGTTCTATTTTCCTCTCAACTACCCCATTTTGTTGAGGAGTTCGAGGAGTCAAAAAATTATAGCTAATTTCATTTTCATTACAAAATTCATTAAAAACCATATTTTGAAATTCCGTTCCATGATCACTTCTAATGTGTGAAATTTTAAGTTCAAGATCATTTTGGGTTAATTTTGAAAATGTGATGAAGTTTTCTAAAGCCTCATCCTTGGTGCTTAAAAAGAGAACCCAAGTATATCTAGAGTAATCATTAACAAGCACAAAAGCATATGATTTTCCACCCAAGCTAGTTGTCCTAATTGGCCCAAATAGATCAATATGAATTAGTTGTAAACATCTACTTGTAGAAACATCATTAATGGATTTAAAGGATGATCTATGTTGTTTACCCTTAGAGCATGCATCACATATTTTATCATTAGAGAACTTGATCTTGGGTAAACCTCTAACTAGATTTAGGGAAACTAATTTTTCTAAAACACTAATGCTGGCATGTCCTAGTTTCCTATGCCATAACCATGCATCATTTTCATCATGAGCAACAAAACATGCATGGGATGTATGAATGTCATTTAGATGCACTATATAAATGTTACCTATGCGATGACCAATGAGCATTATTTTATTTGATTTAATGTCAACAATTTTACACCCATTTTTATCAAACAAGACATTAAACCATTTATCACACAATTGACTAATGCTCAATAAATTGTGTTTTAGACCATTGACATACAAAACATTTTCAATGAGTATAGTGGAGTGATTACCTATGGAGCCAATACCTTTAATGTGGCCTTTGGAGTTGTCACCAAATGTCACTACTCCTCCACTTTTTGGCTTTAAGTCCATGAATCGACTCTTGTCTCCGGTCATGCGCCTCGAGCATCCACTATCAAGGATAGTACCATGAGTTTTAGCTTTGTGCTTTGGCCTTGTATCAATGCTCCCCCTACAAAAAAAGAAATTAAACTTTGATTTTTGGTACCCAAATCATTTTGGGTCCACGAGTGTTAGCTCCCAAAAGCTTGGTTCCCTTAGGAATCCAAGGTGACATGGCATCAACATTATTAGATTTGACAAGTTCCTTAGGAACCCATACACTTCTAATTCTTTTAGTTCTATTATGCCTATAGGAGTCACTTTGTTTGTAGTTATAGGTCTTTCTCTTAGGTTGGTTTGTTCTAGATGATTCACCTATTTCATTTTTCACATTACCAACACTTTTGAAAGACTCTTTGAGCTTATTAAGCTCACCTAACACCTTTTGGTGTTCAATATTACATTGAGAAATAAGATTGTTTAAGTCTACATTTTCATTTTGAAAGAATTCAAGTTCATCTTGTAAACCTAAGATCTTTTTCTCAAATTTTAAGTTAGCTTGAGAAAGTAAGTCATTTTTAGCATTTAAATCGGAAATAATCTTTTTATTTTTTAAAACGGACTCCTTAAATTTCTCAACTAACTCATCGTATACCTATTGTAACTCATCATAAGCATCTTGAAGTTCATCAAATGTAAAATCAAAAGTAGATGAGTTAGAGGTTACCATAGAGGAATCCTCCTCAAGAGCCATGAGGCAAAGGTTAGCCACTTCATGTTCCTCATCCTCGGATGATTCCTCATCACTCCAAGTAGCAAGCTTGGCTTTGAGCTTCTTCTTCTTCTCAAAGCCCTTCTTCTTGAGTTGAGGGCAATCGGAATGTATGTGACCCAGCTTCTTGCACTCAAAGCAGATGATTTGGTCCCTCTCTTCTTCTTTGCTTTTGTTCTTGAAGTCCATCTTTCTTTGAAATTTTCTCCCTCAATTGGACTTCATGAATCGTGAGAATCGTTTGGCTATCATAGCCAATTCCTCAAAGTCTTCCTCCTCACTAGAAGAGCTCTCCTCATGTAGAGAGGCTTTGAGAGCAACTCATAGCTTCTTTTTCTTTTCTACCTCATGCTTCTCTATCCTTCTTTCTTTCTTCATCTTCTCTTCCTCTCTTCCTTGCTTCATAATCTCGTGTGTAAGAAGAGACCCAACAAGCTCATCAAGCTTCAAAGTTTTCAAATTCTTTGCTTCAATGATGGCCGTCCTCTTACCATCCCAAGACTCTAGGAGAGAGTATAGAAGCTTCCTCACTAGCTTATCTTTAGGAATTATTTCACCGAATCCTTTAAGGCCATTGACGATGATCGAAAACTGATCAAACATCTTTGAGACGCTCTCATCGGGGTCCATCTTAAAATTCTCATAGCTCAAGTTTAGAAACCCAATCTTCATCTCTTTCACATCGCTAGTGCCCTCATAAGTCGTCTCCAATGTGTCCCACACTTCCTTTGCACTTTCGATAGATGAAACCCTTGAGTAGATATCCGGACCAAATGCACAAAATATGATATGTAGAGCTTTGTCGTTGACGTACATCTTCTGTCTATCTTCCTCGATCATCTCCGATTTTACCTTCATAACTAGTCTTCCTTCATCGGTTCTCTTAACCGGAATGTAGGGGCCTTCTTCCACTACATCCCAAACCATGTAATTCGTTGACTTGATGAAGAGACGCATCCGATTCTTCCAATATGGGTAGTTGTCCCCATTGAAGAAGGGTGGTTTAGTGGTTGATTGTGACTCATAGATGTTGGAGGTTGAAGTAGATGTCATGGCTTGTCTTGTAGTTGATCACACTCTTCCTAGAATCTCCTCTTGTGGTTGTTAACCCTTCAAAGAGGTAGGCTCTAATACCAATTTTTGAGTGGATCGAAGAATTGATTTAAGCCAAGAGGAGGTGAATTGGATTTTTAGAAATTTTGGTGGTGGAGTGGAAAATTAAAATTTGCTAGACAAGAGAATTTAGAGTGGTTCAAGTTCCAATTGAACTCTACATCCACTACCTTAGCTACCACTAAGGATTTTCCAACAATCCACTAATTGCTCTTCCCCTTTTCAAGGCTTAGGAGGTAACCTTTACAATACTAGTCAAATTTTCTACCCAAAATTTGACCTAATCCTCACTCAAGTAATACAAAGAAGTTTAAGGCTAAAGACTAGTATCTCTCAATACAAATGTAGCTCTTTTTACAAGCACTCAACCCAAGTGAACAAATAAAATTGGAAATACAAAGTTCTACAATTGGGGTTTACGAGAAAATATGGGATTTTAGCACAATTGCTTGGGTTTGATGTTTGGATAATTCTTTTGGGATCAATAGTTTTTACTGGTACTTTTAGAGGTCCCTTTTATACCTTCTCGTTGAATTCTAGCTGTTGGGGTTGTTGCCTTCATTATTATAGCTGTTGGATGTTATCTTCCCTCCATAAATGCAGTCTGCAACTACCCATTCCGAAACGCCCGACCCTATTTCGAAACAGACCAAAATAGAAAGAGACATTGGGGTGTAATAAATAGGATGTACTGAAAAGTGCACGATCGTTTCGATATGATAAGAGCCTGTTCCGAAACTCGTTTTGAAACATTTTGCCACTGTCAAAACCTGTATCGAAACGGCTTGAAAGCGTTTCGATATGCCTCAACAATATTTTTAAAATCAATTATAAAACTTCAACGGTCATATTTTGGAAACCAAGTTTGAAATTCGTTTCGAAACGTTTGAGGTAGTTTCGATACAGTTGTAGCAAAACGATTCAAACCGTTCTGTTCTTCATCCATTTCGAAACACTACTAGCTGTTTCAATACACTTGTATCGAAACGAGAAAGCTGGTTCTGAAACAGAGGTTAAAAGATTCAAAACGTTCTGAAACGCCCAAAGGCCGTTCCGAAACGGTGACTCGAAAATCACTGTTTTGACTTGGTAAACACTTAGAAAATATTTGATAAGTTAAGGTTTTGACTTGTACATTTTTCTTTAAACACATAGAGAGGTTTTGAGGACTTAAAAATTCATTTTCTCTTTTTCAATTTAGTCCTTAAATCCTTTGTTATATCAAAATCAATTTATTAGTTTTACCGCCCCCGGCAGTACTGAAGCTGCCCCGAACAATGAAGTCATCACACTGTTGTGCACTCTCATCGACAGCAACAAACGGGTCGAACAACAGTAGTTGACGTTCATGAAGTATGTAGGGGAGGTCCAAGAGGCTTTTCTGGCCTATCTCCTTCAGAAGTTTCCTGATGACAGCCCCACTCTGCCAACTTTCCCCGACGATTTAGCTGCCCCAGCTGCACCAGGACAAGGAACACCATCAGCAGTAGCTGCCCGCCATGCCACCTTCCACCGCCAGATGCCGTCTTTGACGCACTACCCATCGTACTCTCCCACCTCTAGTTCAAACCCAGTGGTAGACAGTCCCGAGAGGCATTAGCAACACCTTTCTCCCACCTGCACAACGGCAACGGTGGCCAACACCTCATAATCTGATGAGGTCGAGCAGCAGCAGCAGCCCCAATGGCGATATACCCCCCGGAAGCACCAACGAAGGAAGCATCAAGAAAGAGGAAGCGACCCATCATCTTTGCCGAGTCAAAGGACAAGGAATCTGAATCCGAGACAGAAGAAAAGGAAACCCTTCCTAAAGAGCCTCGTTAAGAACCTCGGCCCACTTCCAAGAGAGTCCAGTCGTCGCGGACAGCAAAGGTATCACCTACAAAGTCTATCGTCCGGACATCTGCCTGCCGCCGCCTAGTAATCCAATCCTCCTCTACCGCCAAAACCCAAGCCTCCTCTCAGCCCTCAGCAAACTTTTAGAGTTTTTCTTTCTTTCTTTTCTTCTCTTTATTTTATTTTTCTATTTTTATCTCAATTGTATTTATTTTTCTGTTTTTATTTTGTATTTTATTCTGCGCATTGAGGGCAATTCCCATCTCGAGTTTAGGGGGGTTAGCACTCATCATATTTAGGCATAACTAGTGCATAATAGGTTGCATTATGTACTTGCCTTAGAAAATTAATCGAATTTTTTTTTGTTAGAACTTGTGCCTATGATAGGATAGCCGACTTTAATTTTTCACACCAAGTTAAAATGAACTTAACTTTAGGGAAAAGCATGAAGTAAACTTAGGATTTTTCTATAATTGCCAAAAATTGAAACACTACTGTTACTTGCTGAATTTGTTTGAGTTTCTGATAAACATTGCATGCTTGAAGTATTTGAAAAATTCTAACATGGTTGCAGGAAGCTGCCGCAACAGGGTAACAAACAGGAAAAACAAAAGCATTGCCAAGGCAGGAAAAGAAAGTTTTTGTGCTGTCTATCCCTAGAGGTGCACGAAACAGGCTCTAGGAAGAATCATGTGCAAGGACACTCTGCTGCTATCAAAGTCCATGAATCTGAAAATCTTGAAGTGACAGACAAATTATCACAAGTGAATGAAAGTCTTCACGGGATGACTCTACTTAATGGGTTCGGGGTTTTGTAGTTTGCTCCTATCTTAATTTCAGACCTAGAAGAGTAGTTGTGATAAGTTGAAGCCCTTAATGCCATGCTTATTTAATTGTGCTTAGCTATGCTACCTCGACAACAACCTTATATATCATGACATCATCTCCATTTACTTAGAATATTCTTCAAATTCAGCCTGTAAACAGTTCTGCACACACTTCACTGGCATTATAGTTTAATTCTGAGGTAATTCATATTATTCCCCTCTCACTAATCTAATGACAGGTGTCATGGCCTTGAGGTGTTAAATCAAGTTTAAAACATTTTTTTCTTTTTGATTAGTTTAAAGGGCAAGTATGTTTAGGTTGCATTGTTTGAGGACAAGAAATAGTTCGAGTTTAGAGGTGTGTAAAGTGTTCATAAGTTCTATATTTTGTGCACATTCCATCTCAAATTATTGCTGTTTTTAAGTACATTTTAGGCATAATTAAGATCATGTATTGCATTTTACAGTATTCTTTACTTTGCCATGTTTTTTATTGATTATCTTTTATTTGGTAAGGAAAAGGTATTGTTTTAGTTTAATTTTAATTTCAGATACTAGAGGCTAGCAGAAGGAGAGAGGAGTTGAGGATATGATGCTGAGGCAGCAAACCAATGAGTTGTACTGATGTAGTTCAAGACAGAGACAACGGTTGCCGAGTAGCTGCCGCTACCATTCCTACTGCCCAAGGTAGAAAGCTGAGGAATTGGAGAGCTGGAGTGCAATCTGTAGAGCAGAAAATCCTAATTCTAACGAGGCCATCTACTCTATTTTCTGATAACTGTAGCAGGGGGCAGAGCCGCCGAATAAGGAGTTCGAGATTACTTGCAGAGCAAGGCAACGTGAAGAAGTCCACATTCAATGCAAAGAAGTCAGAATTAAATGTTGCATTTAATGCAAAAGCTACTTTGAAGACTTCTACTCAGAGAAGGACTTGACCTAGCTAATGCCTATATATACCCAATGTATTTTTACCTCAAAACAACTTAGGTTTTCCCTTAGGCATAGTTTAGGTTTTCTTGTCGCCATTATGTTCTAAATTCTCTTTGGGTTTGGGTTATGTTGTAAACTAGTGTAAGAACGGTTGTTTAAGATTTTAAGTTTGTTTTTGCAATAAAACTTCAAGGTTTGCTTATTCCATGTTCTTCATAGTTTTCAATTAAGACGAAAGATTAGTTGATTACTATCCATTTGTTCGGTATCGAGAGAGTCAAACTCACGAAAGGAGTAAGTACGGTCTTCACCTTAATCAAGTGTTGATCAATCCAGCCTACATATAGGTTAGGGTTTAAGGCGGCTAAAAGAGAACGAACCAAATATTGATGTTTTTGCATGATTCACGCCACGACTGGTATTATCTGCAGTAGACATCAACAACATTCTGACTTAGACATAAGCGGGATCACTTTTGAAGCGTTCTACCGAGCCTTGATGTAATACCAAGTTTTCCACCGAGACAATCTCCGTTCCACTGCCGAGGCAGCGAAAGCGTCACACCAAACTGTCATCTCCCGCCGAGGTAGCAAAGTCTGGTAGCGCAGAACAACTTATCCTATTCAACGCAGTTTCACACTAGGGAACAACATAATCTGACCCATTCCATTCCATCAATCTGATCTCTTCTATTTTATTTACTTGTGTTTTATTTACCTTTCTTCTTAAACAATTCAACTTATTTGCGCATTTAATTTTCCCTTGTGCAGGAATTACAATTTGAGTTAAGCTGTCCAATCCCTGTGGCAGATGATATCTTTTATACTATAACTTGACAGGAGTGTGCACTTGCGCTCATAAATAGAGAACACCCAAACGCTCTACACATTGGATTACATATCACTAAGTCTCCTTCCTCGAGATCCCCTTTTTTGCCAAATTGTTTGCCAAAATGTTGCATTCTCTAGGAACATAAAGGATGCTCCAATCAAATTCATTACTTGAGCTGAAGCAAGACAATATCAGGGGTTTGAAAACTCTAAGGACAAAATGGGGATTCAAAAATCAGTCCACCACTAGTTTGACATCACTCTCAAATAAGACCTTGTACTTATTACACCATGGTGAAGATTTGAACTAGCAAAGGCCTTCTTTAATTGCAAGGATCTCAGTTGTCGTTGCGTCAGTAATGCCAACGCTTTTAGAAAAATACGGTAACATCTTAGACTTGTTGTTCCGCAAGCACCCATCTATACCAGCTTTGCCAAAGCTACCCGCAACAGTACTGTCAGTATTCAATTTTAAAGAACAAGAGACATGCGGTCTTTAGGAAATGACTTCCTTCTTGCTTTGACTACAACTTATTGAATTGAAAAGAGATGGCCGACTGATAAAACTAGTGACTGAAATATTAACTTCGGGCCACATAGCCTTGCACCACCAAGAAAGCCTCGTGATGCATAATTTGTATGCTTGATCTATGTCAACCTTGTCACCTTTGAAGACATTTGCATTTCTAAACAACCATATGGACCAGGTGAAACAGAAAAACTTAAAACCCATACCTACTCTTAGACTCTGATTTTTAGTATGGACATCCACTGCTAAAAAAACTCCCACAAATTAGCATAGATGAAAAAGGAAAACTGCCATAAACTGCACCAGTTTTGTCATAGTTTCCAAGTGACTGGGCAATGGCAAAACACGTGAGATATCGTTTCCAATTCTTTTAAGCAAAGAGGAAAAGAACCAAAGTGTTGATTAACTGCTCCCCTTTTTTGCAGTTCAATTCTGATTGGAACACGTCCAATTAAAGCTTTCCACACAAACGCTGCAACATTTGGTGTAGCGAAGTTGCACCACACTTTCTTCCGCACAGGGTTAATAACAATATTAGAGCTTAAGGAAGCTTTACAGAAAGACTTTACACTGTAAAAACCAATGGCTTCTGTAGACCTTCAAATATAGTCTTGAACATCTGGATTTAATCGACACATGTTAATAAAATCATGTTAAGTGTGCAAAAGTACTAGATTTCAGCTCTAGGATAGCTCAATTATTATTAGACTTAAGCCCATTTTAGTTACATAATTAGGTAAACATACACAAAACTGCATAGATTAGATAATATGCCCTGTTTGATGAATTTTATTATTTTTCTCTATAAAAGATACTGCTCAGGTACGTGTTTTACTGTGCACAGATACCCGCCCAAATAGACGATGCCAAGGCAGCAAGGAGGGCAGAAGGAAGTAGCTGGACAATCGATGGAAGATGCTGATGTACCTGCTGAAGAACTGATTAGACTAAGCTACGGAGGAAAAGCCCAGCTTAAGGAGCCCTGCTAAGCCACTCATATCGATATAGACCTCTGCCGAGGCAGCAGATGGTACACCCTCGAGGTAGCATCCCAAGGCAACTGAAAATATGCAAAGTGGTATGCGATTGGAAGAACACATCAAACCCAATTTTTAGAGACCACTTGCATGCAGATCGGAGCCCAAAAGCCCAAAAAAAGCCACGGTCAAAGTCCAAGGATTTTGAAGTCAGCCGAAAGTAAGCTTGGATTAATTGAAGATTTAATTAGAATTTTAATCTTTTTAGGAGATCTACTTTATTTCCATCTTGTACTCTAGTCCCTTAACCGACTTTAATTAGGCAAAGGCCTATATATATATTGTATCTTAGCCGACTAGTAGGGATATCGAGAGTTCTTGGAGAAAACCCTAGTGCTTCCATCCATCCATCATGTTCTAAACTCCTAGGGCTAAGGGTTGGTTTTGTTGAGTAGTTGTGAGAGATTGCTTGTATTCGTTTAGGTTTTTAGTGTTTGCAATAAAATTTCAAAGTTTGTTTAGTCTTGGCATTATTCTTGTTTGCAATCAAATCGGGAGAGGAGAGGGCAATTATCGATTTGTCTAATATCAGGAGAGTTAGACTCACGAAACGAGTAAACACGGTTTTATCTAACTTGGGGCGAAACTACTTCGGCTTAGGAATAATTTAGAAGTTCAGCGGCTAAAGGAGGCTTTAGATTGGTTGGTGTTCATCCCTCGATTCACGTTGAGAGGTATTATCAAGATGTGTTCGCCAATAGCACTTCGACTTAGGGATAAGGAGGAGTCATTGAAGGAAGCCTTGCCGAACTTTGAAGCATCACCAGCCGCCCGGGCAGCACATCATCCTCTACCGAGGCATCACCTTGACAACTGTTAAGACAGCTGAGTCGATTTTGCAGTACTTGAACCGAGACAAAACATTCAAAATCCACACTACAACGCATTTCAATACCGGGCCATTCTCTCAAACTGAATTCTTAACCTTTCAATTTACTTGCTTTTAGTTTAGTCAAATCAATTCAAAACTTCAAATTACTTGTGTTTTTTATTTTACTTGGATAGGAAGATAAATTTTGAAGAATTTCTCAATTCTTGTGGAGACGATATCTTTTATATTATAACTAGGCATCGGTGTACACTTGCACTTAAAACATGACTATTTGACAGCCTACAAATCACAAAAAGATTCCCAAATAGCTAATTCCCAATCGAACAATCTCCTTCATAATTCAATTTTCCAAGTCCAAACACCATTAGCAAAACCACCAAACTCAGCAATATCCCCTGCTTTCTTTGTAGCCAAAGCATAAATCCTAGGATACATAACTTTTAAACTGGTGTTTCCTACACAGGGGTTTGTCCAAAACTTTATGCTATTGCCATCTCCCATTATATAACGAATGTAAAGGTTAAAAGGGTTGCTCGAATTGCATAGTTGTGAAGCGATGCTCTTCCAAAGCCAACATTTATTTGAAGAATTCAGATTATTGGGCAGAATAGTTTCGGACTTAGACTCGTAAATAGCTTCTATAGTCTTCCGCCACAAATTATTTGGCTCGGTTCCAAATCTCCACAACCACTTGCACCTTAAGGCCTTATTCTTTGTCTTGAAATCATACAAGCCAAGGCCACCAGCTTCTTTGGGGAGACACAAAATCTCCTAATTTACCAAATGGATCGTCCTTTGATCAAGGGAACCCCAAATAAACCGTGCGATCAGCTTCGAAAGAAGAGAGTTAATTGAGGTTGGCATATGAAATATTGACATGTAATACATCGGGAGATTGGATAGCACTGATTTTAATAACGTAATACGACCCCCAAATGATAAAAGTTTTGATTTCCAGAACATGTCGAAGAGTTTCTCACTCTTGCATCCAAGAATCAAAGCCCATTTGTCAACCAGAACATCAGCCACATTAATACCGATAAGCTTAGATTTGCTGAGATTTAATTTTAGTCCTGAAACGAGCTCAAAGCCTTTTAAGATACGCACAATGTTCCTTATTTGTGTTTCACTAGCTCCGGAGAAGATAATTAAATCATCGACAAATTGGATGTGTGATATTTTGAGAGATCCATTGCCTATCTTGAAGCCCGAAAGGAAGCCTTCAGCTACTGACTTTTTTAATTAAGGAACTAAGTGCTTCAACAATGACATTGAATAGGTGAGGGGATAATGGACAACTTTGCCACAAGCCTCAAGAAAATTTGGAAAACTGGTGGACGAACCATTAACTAGTACTAAGATCTTCGCAGAGGATATGCACGTCTTAATCCACGAACACCATCAACTACCGAACCCCACGTGCGACAATACAAACAACAAGAAATCCCAATCAACTGAATCATAGGCTTTGCAGAAGTCTACTTTAAAAAAAATCCTGACAGACCCCTTCTTTTAGTGTAATCTATGATCTTATTGGCGATGAGAGAGCAATCGAGGATTTGTTTTCTAGGAACAAATGCGAACTGTGCATCCCCGATTATATCGTTGGAAACTCGACTAAGACACGTGGCTAATACTTTTGCCAAGAGTTTGTAAATGCAACCCGCGAGACTTATGGGACGGAAATCCTCCATGCAAGTCAAATTATTCTTCAGCAAAAGAACTATGGAGTGATTGAAACAAAAATCTTTAATTTTTCCATAATAGAAATCTGTGAAAAACTGGTGAATCTCATCCTTCAATTGATTCCATAATCGCTTCAGGAAGTTTATGTTAAAATCGTCAAGACTTAGTGCTTTAGATCCGTCGACCGATGATAAAGCGGCCTAGATTTCATCTGAAGAAAAATGAATATCTAAAGAATTAGCTGACTCAGGGATCAATTTATTTAGTTTACAATCTAGATGTTCGGCTTTGATGGTCAGGCCTACTCGAAACGAGCTCTTAAAATAGCTTTCAACAGCTTTTTTCAGTAGCCTCGAATCCCTTAGAACTTTGTCACCCACCTTCAAGCTATCAATGTTGTTTTTCCTTCTCCTGGTAGAAGCTACTATGTGGAAGAACCTTGTGTTTCTATCGCCTTCTACAAACCATTTGAGTCTGGACCGCTACAACCACTCTCTTTCCTCAATTCTAATGCGACTCCAAAGCTTTGCAATTTCCCCTCTAAAAGGGTCTATTTACTTTCTAAATCTGGAATAGAATCCGTCTCCAAAGACTTTTTCCTGGAAATCCAATTTTTTGAGGTGGTTTTACACTCTCTGAGTAAGTTGCAAATTCCACCCCCCTTGTTGCTGCCACACGCCTTAATAACCTGCTTCGTATAGTCTTTGTCTTCTGCCCAGTAATCAAACCATGTAAATGGTTTTGGACCCCAATCCATATTCGTACTAGCCAGATATAATTGCTCTGAATAACGGATGAGGTACATTCGAATACGGTAGGATCCCATAAGGAGATAAGACCTCCAGACGATCCTGTAGAAGGAGAAAATGCCCATCGATAATTTTTCATTCTACGACTAATACGGTATATCATTCTTTCATCCTTTATAATCTGAGATGATTCTCTTCACTGATGCTTTGTTTTCGGCCTTGCCCAGGATAAACAAATACACTAATTCATTGGTTAATCGAAAAAAATCGAGATTGGAATTGAACTTTGCGTACCCCTTAAAGCTGTCCATCGCCCTTCATCGATACCATTTCCGCTATGCTTCTGCAAACTTCCTCATCTCAAGCTTTAAAGAACATGCCAGACAGATTACACACAGCAAGAGTCTTCCTTGCTTCTTCAACCCGGGCATCTGAAAAAGATTACATTTCTTCTGACGTTGAGACGTTATGGATTTTAGTGGACTTGAAATCAGTTTCTCTGGGTGATTCTATAAAGATAAAGCTCTTTTGATTGTTATCCTTTTTTCTGGCTTCGATAATTGGGTTATGGGCTGCTCGATGACTGATATTACCCCTAAGAGATCTGGAGGACCAAGGTGACATACACTTGATACTTTGAGGTCTTCTTTGCATGGAGGACTTTTATGGAAAAGCCATCCATTTTTTTATGGGTAAATTATTGCAGGGGTCACTTACGTTTAGCGTCTGTAGATAGTTAGTCACCACTTTTGAAAAGTGTCATTTAGTAGTCCTCTACGTTTTCGATGTGTAAATACTTGGTCACTCCGACGTTATACTCCGTTAGTCCCCTAACGGATTGTTGATGTGGCGGAATTAAAATAAGGATAAATTACTGCAATAGCCATTAAAATTTATCTCATGTACATTTTTTCTCCTCAATTTAAAAAAATAAACATTATAGTCACTAATAAAAATGTTTCTTTATAATTTCACCCTTAAATTTTTAAAAATTCATTTTTCAATCCTAAAACTTTACAATCAATTAGTACAATAATATTATAAATGTTATGAATATTTATTTATGTGGATGTCTATCATGATTAGAACTTTATCAAAGGAGTTTGATTTATTTATTATTAGGAATATTATCTCTATGAATTAGAGTTTAATGTATTATGTACTTCTTATGCCTATAAATAGATGATTCATTGAAGACATTGTATACAAGTCTATATTTTGAGAATAATACAAATCTCCCTCTTTCTCTCATCTCTTTGTTCTTCTTGTTCTTATTCTTGTTCTTCTTTATTTTATTCACAACACGTTATCAGCACGATCTCGCTCGCTCAATTACTGTGATTATTGTTGGTGGTTCTCGAAATGAATTTCAATTTGATATTGGTGACTACATCTATCATATATTCAGCTTACCTTGGAAAGTATGGTATGTTTTACTTATTTATATACTAATATAATGATTGATTGATCATTCTCCAAAAGTTAGTATATTCATATCTATTATTTGGTTATTATTTTAATTTATTATTATTTTATTCATACTTGAAGTAACTCTTGAATTAACGAAAAATTAAAATTATCGTCGTACTTCATTAGATGGATTGATAAAGCAAACCAAATTAAAGCCCTCAAGGATTTCGGCTAAATGCTATTGGGCGCACAAATTGGAACATTTTATCACACAGTATATTAGTTTTATTCAAAGTTTTTATTATTACATTCTAATTTATAATTGATTCAATTCAAGGATTGTGTTGTCATGTGATTGTTATATATTTGTTTTTATCATTATTATTATTATTATGGTAATTTATATGAATAAATTCGAGATATAAAGCAACTTTATTATTTGTATCAATTACTTTGTATGTGAATCAAAGGCAAAAGGAATATGTTACTTTGATGTGTTTATATATTCATCAAAATGTCGCTTGATTTTAACTATGGTTGTTTATAATTTGATCACATCAATTATAGTTATGTTTATTCAACTTGATCTATGACTACTTTTATACTTTTTGATCTAGTCTCAAATAAATTTTTTTTATTCTATTGATAAAAGTCGATGCTTTTAACTGTGTTTTGAGTTTTACATGTATTCAAATGAGTTGGAAAGAGACATGGTGTAAAAAAGATTATGAGAAGATGCCTTGGTTCATTTGCTACGTCATCATTGTCTTTGAGACGAAATTCAATATCGGTAAACTCTATTTTATTTTTATCTTTTAAAATACAATTTTAAAGTGCGATAAATCATGATGATTTTGGATTTACAAGAAGATTATTATAAAGTCTATATTTGCTTGAAAGCAATATTTCTTCTTCGTTGAAAAACTCGACCATAGACTTCTCCCAATTTCAAGTTACGAAAATTCGTCTTGATCCAAAAAGTTTTATGGGAGGCATTCCTTGAAGTGAATGCAAAGCATGATGTTTATTCCATGCGATTATCAATGATGGGGCATTCCCTGAAGTGAATGCAAGCATGATGTTTATTCCATGCAATTATCAATGATGGGGCATTCCCTGAAGTGAATGCAAGCATGATGTTTATTCCATGCGATTATTGGATCTGTTTCATTCCCTGAAGTGAATGTAAACATGGTAAATCATTATTCAATTTGAGACATATTTCGATATAATCCAAGTATAATTGGCTGGACATCCCGTTCTGCGAGGCTACTGGTCTCAAAGGAGGTTTTTAAAGGACCTTGTGGACAGGTTTAACAATGCCGCGTACGAGGATTAAATCTTTGTTCTCTGTGATAAGGATATGTGAAAAAAGGTTTTAAAGGCCCTCTGGCTCTACTCCATTCCCTGAAGTGAATGTGAGATTATATTATGGAAGGAATAAAAAATCACATTAAAAGTTGTGGTCGTGGTCGAGGCTATGAATATACACATGAAAAATATAGTCGTTTTAAGAATACATCTACCCGCTGGTAGCGAAGTTATAAGGATGCCAAGAGTGATAAATTTCATTCTAAGGAAGTGAAATCATTTTACCAATGTGATGTTATAAACCATTGGTTTCGTACTTGTCAAACGCCAAAGTATTATAGACTTTATCCATAATCATGAATGATAAATGAAATAAAATATAAACAAATTTTGTTTATGGAGAAAATAATTATGGCGTTATTGGTCCAACTCAATTGGATATTGTTAATTTTCTCATAACCCTTGAAGGGAATAATTTACCGTTTATTTTATTTCCTTTATAACCTCTAACATGAATAATTGATTTTTCTTATGTTAATTCGTTTTATTTATTATTTATTTATGTTGGTTTGCTTTATGTTTATTTATTTCACATATTATTTATTTACGATTTATGTTAATTTATTATTTGAAGAATATGATTACTTCCGGAATAAAATATACAATGAATTGTGGCTATTTATGCCTAGAATTGTGGCTATTTATGCCTAGCAGATAATGCAAGTACTCATATTGTACTTAAGCATGAGAAATATTTTTCCCATTTAAATGCAATGGGAAATATGAGTAGTATTTCTCAAAGTACTAAAATATCAATACTTCGGAAGAGCATCTGAAAGTTTATCTCTGATAGATAATCGACTTGATATGATGTGCTATATTTTATATTTTTCATTCCTCGAAGTGAATTATACAAAGTACATATTTTCATTACCTGAAGTAAATGAAACAAAGCACATTTTGAAAGGTGCACAATTATGCATTTCTCGATTAAAATGCAAGGGAATAATGTGAGTACTATATCCAGAAGTACTAATATCACAAAAGGCTCTGGTTGAGCAAATATGTTATTGTCAAATGGAACTTTATTCCATATTCAAAGTGCGTTATACTCGTCAAAGTCATAAAGAGAGCAATATGAGTTCGCAAACTTTCCCTTTGGGAATTATAGATAACATATGTTATCAATTGGCATTTGAAATAAGCCAATATGGATATAAGTTCTGGTAGTCAAAAAGTCAGTTGAAAGCTCTAGAAGAGCTATATATTGCTACCAAAAGATAATTTCAATTGAAAGCTACGAAAGAGCTAAATATATTCCTATTTAAAGGAACAATTTTGATGGCCACACTAGACATGTACGAGTGAGATTGAATTACATGTTATGGTAAACAAGGAGTTTACAAATTCAGAGATATATACACACATATATATAGTTGGCATGATCGGTTAGACCATCCTGATCAATGGTGCAGAAATTATTGAGATTTACATGCACATGTATTAAAAGAACATGTAGTTCTTGTGGTGCTTATTCTCAAAGGAATTGATTAAATTCCACTTATTAAAGAACGTGAAGTTCTTGTGTTGCTTAAAGGAATTGATTAAATTCCACTTACTAAAAGAACCTGAAGTTCTTGTGTTGTTTGTTCTCAAAGGATATAGATGATCCCACTTACCAAAAGAATTAGAACTTAAAGTTTTTGTATTGAAGTTGAGACTGTATGTCTTGCATATCTGAACGAAATATGGGCCCATATATCCACAAATGTGGAAAGTTTTATATGATTTTAGTAGATGCATCTACATTGTTTTATCGACTTACAACCAGAAGTTTGTGAGATTGATTCTAAAAATATTCAGATTATGCAGTTAGACTATTCGTCTTGAAAAGCTAGTGGGTTTATACTTTAGGCTATATCAGTTGTTACAAAGCCTATTGATTATGAAAAATATAGTTTAGCAAAATTTCAATTGGATGCCTCCTATTTAATAGCTAAACTATGAGAACAAAAGAGTTATTATTTATATGGTGTTTCCATATAGCAACACTTATACGCATCAAGCCAACGAGTTATAATAAACTCCCCGTTATGATTGGTTTTTGGTCAGAAACCATACATTTCCCATTTTATGATTTTTGAATGTGCGATATGAATTGCTCCACCACAACGCACAAAATGGGTAAATAAAAAAGGTTGAGAATATATATTGAGTACGAGTCTCCTTTTATGTTTAAATTCTTAAACATTAATTGGAGAATCATTTATGACATGATTTTTCTCAACATCAGGGGGAGACAATAATCAGCTGGATAGAGGAAAATGAATTATCATTATTTAGATCCTCGTATATGAACTAGAAGTTCATAAGATAATTCATGTTATTACATGTCAACTGCCAGACATATTTACTGACCCAATGAGAGTAATTAAGTCTCATATACCAGCTGAAATGCTCTAAGTTTAAATTACATGTTAGAGCGAGAGAATGTAAATCATGCCTGAAGCATGATAGTTGAAATGGTTCCAATGATCAAAATTCTCGTAAATAGAAAGTAATATGAGATGGTCATATATTGGAGGCGGGTGCTCCTGAAGAGACCCAAGACATAACAAATAATAAAACTCTATAAGAGTTTCAGGTACCTGAAATAAAGATTGAAATCTTGAAGAGATCTCGATGAGTTATGTCATTACGAGAATGGAACCAGAAAATTGGAAAGTTGTCGACAACGATTTTACAAACAATTTTACATAAAATACTTCTATAGAAGTAAAGAAAGAAATCGAGGATCTTGTATAAAATCTATCCGGAAGTATAGATATTGAATTGGCCAATGTTGAAAGACGCTTTGAACTTCTAAAGTAGAAGTATTTGGACAAGCAGTCCAAACACCTAAAGGTGTAATGCAAGTGAGGCACAAATAAGTAGTCGTAAATACGACTTGAACTATGATTTATGAAAAGTTTTAATTACTTCATGGTGGATGCAATTACTTCGGCAGTTTTGAAAATTTTGCATACGTCTAATTATTTGTGGATCCATATTTATCCTTGAAGGATCTAAAATGCTATAAGCATTTGAAAATTTCTGAGGAAATTTATTTAGACATGTCTCATGAATATTTTGGCGCAATTGATATAATCGCCTTAGTGAATACTAATTGAGAAAATACTATAAGAATGATCAGATTTTCTTATGTATTTTATAAAGGAGTTTGGATCAAGATCCATTATGATAATTTTAGAACTCCTAAAGAGCTTCAAATTGGAAACTCATGAAGTACTTTCAATACAAGTACTTGAATCTTGACATCAAATTTATCTTGACCTGAAGATCGAGCATTTTTATATATTTCTTTTGTCTATGAATAGACATAAGCTGAAAGAATCTTAAAGAAGATTCAATATGAATAGAGCATATCTATTGAGTATCCCAATAGTTGTAAGATTGTTGGATGTGAATAAAGATAATTATATCTTTTCTTGGTCTTGAAACACTATATATTAGTTGGTCAAGAAATATCTATAATGTACAAAGATCATTACATTTAGATCTTCAAACATTCATTGATGCCTCCTCAAATGTCGTAGAAATAATTGTTATGCACGAGGCAAGCAAAAAAAATGTGTTTGGCTAAGATTATTGACTCAACATATCCAAAAGATATGTGGATTTACTTTTACAAGATATGATAAAAGCTATCTTGTGTGAAGATAAAGCAAGATGTATATCTCAGTTTGAAAGTTGATACATCATGGAACATATTACTCCAAAGTTTCATCCCTCGCGATCTTTAGAAAATGATATTCAAGATTAAATTATGAAGATTCAAAGATCTTATGTGATGTTTTCATGAGGGGGAGTAAATACGCGTTGCACTCTTTTTCCCTTAACCGAGGTTTTGTCCCAATGGGTTTTCCTGGTAAGGTTTTTAATGAGGCAACAAGTTATGCGTATCAAAGATGTGTGTACTCTTTTTCCTTCACTAAAGATTTTTTTTCCCACTGGGTTTTTATCTTAGTAAGGTTTTAACGAGGCACATTATCTCCATAGACATCCAAGGGGGAGTGTTATGAATATTTATTTATGTGGATGTCTATCATGATTAGAACTTTATCAAAGGAGTTTGATTTATTTATTATTAGGAATATTATCTCTATGAATTAGAGTTTAATGTATTATGTACTTCTTATGCCTATAAATAGATGATTCATTGAAGACATTGTATACAAGTCTATATTTTGAGAATAATACAAATCTCCCTCTTTCTCTCATCTCTTTGTTCTTCTTGTTCTTATTCTTGTTCTTCTTTATTTTATTCACAACAATAAATGCTTAGATGAAAAATAGGTGCCCAAAGTATACCCTTTGAAACTTAGGTGCCCAAATTGCTCCTATTTAATAACTCAAACTTAAAAATTTAGTCCACTAACTACTAAAAAATTCGAGTTATTGGAATTTCTATTTTATAATTCAAACTTTATTTTGAATTTTTGAGTCGAGTATTTTCACATCAAACCAAAAAATTTAATTTTTTCGAGTCAAGTCGAGTTATTGGAATTTCTATTCTATAATTCAAATTTTATTTTAAATTTTTAAGTCGAGTTTATGAAATTATGAGTCAAGTATTTTTGAATTTCTATTTTATAATTCAAAATTTAATTTCTATATAAACATTGGTCACTTCACTCTCCCATATAATGAAAAAGCTTCTTTTAGGGTAGAGCGATGGATTTTCTTGCTAACAAAGTTACATAAACTCAAACTTCAAATACGGAACCATGATATGATCGACTATCTTCAGATTTCTTTTGCAACTGAATCTTCCTCTCCCAAGCTCTGTTCCACCGATCTGCACCCGAGCTCTAATGCTTCATCTCCCAAGCGTTCATCATTACAAAAAAAAAAGGTTGGCAGAAACTCACGTCCCACAATTATTTTACCGTTAAATAAGGAATAGAAATTATATACCTTTTTGGTATTTTTATTTATGCTCCACACTAAAAATTAAATTAAGGATTTAAGGTTTTAAGCTAAGGGTTATAAAAGTTTAGAGGATTTGGGTAGAGTGTAGGGTAAAGAGTTTATGATTTAAAGTCTAGGGTTAAAGCTTAGAATTTAAATTTTTAATGTTAGAACATAATCGCATAAAAATTAGCACCGAAAAGGGGCAACGAATTTTTGTCCTTAAATATGACCTTAGAATATAGGCTTATTTCATAATTGAGTGTTTAAACTACGAATTTTTTTAATATTTATTTATTTTTATATCAAATGTTTTCAAACTATAACTCTCATTCTAGATTAGTCTTTAAACTATGAATGTTTTGTTATCATTCCCGAATTATGGCTATCATTTTAAACTAGTCTTTAGACTTTTGAATGTTCTAGTTTTATCCTCAAACTACGACCTTTATTCTAATTTGGTCCCCAGAATTTTAAATGTTCCAGTTTCATCCTTAAACTACGAGCTGCATTATAAATTAGTCCCTAACTTTTAAATGTTCCAATTTCATAATCAAGTTATCGTTTATGTCGCATTATATTATTACATAATTTACATTAGTGTCTACATGGCATATAATAATTTTTATAATGATTTTATTAACATGGAATAACATTGGTATATATTGATAATTTGGCGATGGAATTAGAACGTTTAAAATTTTAGGGACCAATTTAAAATGTTAGTCATATTTTGAGAATAAAACTAGAACATTCAAAGGTTTGTGGACTATTTTAGAATGATTGTCATATTTTGAGGATGAAACTAAAGCATTCAAAAGTTTAGGGACCAATCTAGAATGAGAGTCACAATTCGAGGATGAAATTAAAACATTCAAAAGTATCTAAGTTGTATTCTCTAACGAGATATTTAGGGTGCGTTTGGTTTCAGAGAATACACGGCATTTTCATTTTCTTGGAAAATAGAAAATGTTGAAGAAAATGTGTTTGGTTGTAAAAATTGAGAATGATTTTTAAAAAATGGAAACAAAAAATAAGTGAAAATTTGAAAACATAAAAAAGATGTTTTCACCATTTTCATTGAAAATGTTTTAGAAAAGTGAAAAACATGAAACAATGAGATTTAAATTTTAACTCTATTTAACACGGGATCGAATCCTTCTATTGCCAATTTTAGAACTTTGTTTTATTTAATCGTGTTTTATTTTTATTATAATAATATTTTTAATAATTATACTATAATTTAATTATTTAATGAGTAATTATTTGTTTATTTTTATGCTGCTTAAAGATCAAATTAGTCCTCAACGAAAAATAAAAAAACAATTAATTCATCATTTATTTTATGCACTCAATTTAACTCTTATTAGTCAAAACACACTCAATTTAGCCATTTCGTCACAGATGGCCAAATTTTGACCATTAACTCATTAAAAACCAATAAATAATAACGCGTGACATTCTGAAAGTGTTACGTCATTAAACCGTAAATAAATTATATAATATATAAAAATTCTAAAAAATATAAATTTTAAAAATATTTTCTAATTTGGCCATTTATTGAATTTTTATTTCAAAATAGTCATAGTTTTGATTTTTTTCTTTTAATTTAGCCTTTATTGATTTTTTTAATTTTAATCTCAAACCACATTGTTATCATTAGTATGAGAACTAGCATGCTAGTAGTTCTATTCAATCTTTCTCCAATCCATGTGAAACAAGTTTTCCACTGGAATTTTACTAATTTTCTAAGAAACAAACAATCTTTAACAAACAAAGCACGTGTTTTAAGAAAAAAATTGATGTTGAAACCTGGAGATGTCATATTTAACTCTAACCCATGCAAATTTATAATGTTTCAATGGATCCAAGTGAAGACGGTGGTTGTGGGGGAGAACTAATTAGCAAACTATTTAAGGTGGGTGGTTTGTGGAGGGGTTGATTTTAAATATATTTTTTAGATTTTATTAATATTTTCAGGTGTACCACGTGTCACTATCTTAAGATTGTTTGTGAGTTAACGGTCAATGTTATGGGAGGGCTAAATTGATCGCAATTTAAATTATGAGCGGTCTGATTGATTGTAATTTAAATTATGAGGGCTAAATTGGGTGTAAAAAAATATAAGGGCTTAATTGATTTTTTTATTTTTTTCGTTGAGAGCTAATTTGACCTTTAAGCCTTTTTATTTTTGAAAAACTAGATACCAAACACATTTCCACTATTTTCATTTTTGAAAACAAGTTTTAATTTCTATTAACCAAACATGCTTTCTAATATTTAGAAAACAAAAAATAAAAACTATTTTCTAAAAATGAAAACGAAAAAAATAGAAAATATTTTCTAGTCATATTTTGAGAATAAAACTAGAACATTCAAAGTTTGTAGATTAATTTAGAATGATTGTCATATTTCGATGATGAAACTAAAGCATTCAAAAGTTTAGGGACCAATCTAGAATGAGAGTCACAATTCGAGGATGAAATTAAAACATTCAAAAGTATCTAAGTTGTATTCGAGATATTTAGGATTCTTTGTTGTTTTAAAAATGACTTGTTTGAAAAATAAATGCCCAAGTCATTTTTTATTTTATTTTAAGTGCATAAATCTTTTATTTTTTATCTTCTTCCGTATTTTATTTTCTCACTCTTTGTTTCTTATCTTAATCTTTAGGTAAATAGACCCAAAAAAATAGAAAAATAGATGGAGATAACACAAAATCATTCTTTTCCACCTTTATAGTCCCTTCAAACACCATTCAAGCCATCATCTCATTCACCATCGGCATCAAGTTCGATATATACCCCATTATTCTCATTTTTGTGAAAATTTGTTTTATTTTTATGAGAAATTAAAAAATCTCAAGTCCCAAATACTTCAATTTTAAGAATACATCAATTAGAAAGTAAAATCAAAACTCTAACTCTTAAAAATTGATTTTGATTTTGCAAAATCAGAGAATCCTAAATCTCAAGCATTTCATACTTAAAACCTTATAATAAAAAAGGAAAGTTTTTGGACAAGGGAAAGTAATCGAAAAATGTCACATGTCATGTATTTTATTAAAAAAATAAAAACTAAATAAAACATTAGACTTTTTTTGGAAGGTAAAGGGCCTCATTAAAAACCCCTCTAATCCTAAATAGGAGGAAAAGAGTACCCAACATTATATTATTAAAAACCGGCGTTTTACATCAAAGTTAGAATCCAAGAACAATAACAAGAATTGAAACAAAACACACCTCTAAGAACATCAAGAAATACAGGGACGAGCTAACCAATACCAGCTTTAGCCAAACCATCTGTATGAATGTTGCACCGTCTGTGAATCCATCTAATAACCATCCCTTTATTAAGGATGATAGAGACCAATTCGGCCACCCAATCAGAATAGGGCACCGGGGAATCCGCAATCCCATTTAACCATTCCATTGCAACTTTGCAGTCGTTTTCTATTATTAATCTAAACTTATTCCCCAAAGCAGTCAAGAGAAAATTCTCAATGCCTACCTTAATTTCAAGAAGCTCAGCCAAGATCGGAGTAACAATTCCACAAGATTTCGAGAATTGGAACAATATTTTTTTCCTGAATCATCTCGAAGCACTCCCCCAACACCACCCTTCGAATCAGAATGGGATACTACCCCGTTGACGTTGAGCTTGACAAAACCCACCGGAGGAGGAGACCACTTTGCTATAGTTGGAGGCTTCGAATTATTCAAAACCTCATCCTTTGCAAGCAACTGATCAACCATTAAAGCCTCCAAAGATACCACACACTCTCTGAACTTAACCTTTAACTAGAACGCCAAACGATACCTGATCAATTGTTGGATCTGAATTAAATCCATCGATTTATCATTGAAAATCATATCGTTTCTAAATACCTATAAGGTTCAGATTACTGCAAAAGGAATTAACGACCACAAGTGCCTCAAATGTGGAGGAGATGCTAACCCCAATCTTCGAAGAAAGCCGCCGGAGAAGATTGCAAGACAAACATGCGACCCACTAGGGAAAAGAATCGAGCCCATATTTGCCAACTTATTTGACAGGAGAATAATAGATGAGGTACTGTTTCTGACATATTCGAGCAGAAAGGACACAAACTACTTGATATTGAAGAGGTCCCTCGTTTCAACAACTCAACTTTAACTGGTACACTACCCTTCAGAACCAACCAAATAAATAGTTCAACCTTCGGAGGAGCAAGGCCGATCTAAACGAAATCATTCCAGAAATTACTCGAGGGAACTGGGCCAGGGATTTTAAAGATTTAACCGAGAACGGTTCATCCCTTGACCCTGACTAACTCACCCAATCGTGGTCTAAGTTACTTGATTTGAAACTGTTCAAGTTGGCTATAAAAGTATTCCAAATCTGAAGTTCCCAGTCGAAAATGAGCCTTCTCAGCTGAATGTTCCAGCGCCAACCCTCCTCACTTTTGCACCCCAACTCTGTGATGCAACCATCTTTGTTTACCGATAAGGAAAATAAGCGAGGAAACTGATTTTTAAGAGCTGAATCGACAAGCCAAACATCGTGCCAAAAAGAAACCGATCTTCCATTTTCAACCTGTAAAAAAGATTAGATCTCAATCAAATCCCCACACCATCGTCTATACAAAAAGATTTCATTATGCCATTCCATATCCACGAATAATGTCTCGGACTTTCGCCCATTGTAATCAAACAACCATTGGAAGGCGGATGTTTATAATAGATCACCTTCCTTCATAGCTTGGAGGATTCATTTATGAACCACCAACACCATTTTCCTAGAAGGGCGCAGTTAAAGATATTCAAGTCCATCACGCCTAAACCTCCCAACCCTTCCGGCTTACAAACCTCCAACCAATTGACCCAATGTATCTTTGATTTTTCTGCATTTCCTCCCCAAAGGAAACGAGCCATCAGACTATTCAATTTATTCAAAATGGTTGTAGGCATTCGAAAAATAGAAAGAAAATATACTAGAAGGCTAGTTAGTATGGATCTGATCAGGATTAACCTTCCTCCCATAGGTAGGAATTTCGGTTGCCACCCCTCAAGTCTTTTTTCAAATTTATTTATCACAGACTCCCAAAGACTAATGGAGTTTCGACCAGCACCGAGAGGAAGACCAAGGTAACTCGTTGGGATCTTGTCAACTAGACACCCCAGCGAGTCTGCCCAACCTGCCAATACTTCTTGGTTAATATTAATACAATAAATTTTGCTTTTACCATATTAAGCTTCAAACCCGAAGCTAATTCAAAAATTCACAGGACTCTTTTAACATTTCAAACTTGATTAACTGAAGCACCACAAAAAAAGCAGTAAATCATCGGCGAACTGCAGATGTGATACCAAAAGATTGTTTTCGCCATTTCCCACTACGAAGCCATGAAACAAGACTTTATCAACAACCTTACACAACAATAAATTAAGCGCCTCGCCCACAAGGTTAAATAACAAAGAAGACAATGAACATCCTTGCCTCAACCCTCGGGTAATATTAAAAGCCTCTGTAGGGACCCCATTTACAATAATCGAGATAGAAACTGTAGATATACATCTAAGGGTCCAATTGCACCACAATTCATTGAACCCACACTTCCTCATAACTAAAATTAAAAAGTTCCAGTCAATGGAATCATAGGCTTTGTGGAAATTAATCTTAAAAGCCACACCCTCTCTCTTTCTTTTAACCACATAACCTAATATTTGGCGTCCCGAAATAAAAGTAAATTGGGTTTCGCCCACTAGAGACTCCATTACCCATCGCAGTCTTCTAGTTATAACCTTGGATAAAATTTTATACATACCTCCCACAAGGCTAATACGGCGATATTCGTCTATAGACTCTGACTTGGTGATTTTAGGAATGAGTGTAACACCCGGGTTTAGGGGTCGGGTGTTAGGTGAATTAATTGGGTTCGAGTCTTTGGGCTTGTTTTAAATAAAATGGGTTTGGTTTTGATTTAAAAGGCCTTGTGTTTTCATTTAGGGCAAAATGAAGATTTTCTAAATAAATGAAATAAGCCTAGTAAAAGGGAATATTTTGAAAGCCATCTTCTTCTTCCTTCATCTAAAACCCACGACAAAAAAAACCTTCCCAACCCCAAGTTATTGTCCCATCATCTTCCTTCACGTTTCAAGTGTTCTCATCAATGTAATTATGCTTTTGACTTTTCCTCTTCATCCTTAACATTTCTATGGCTTTAGATTTTCATAAACTCTATTTTTGAGATATTTCAAATGTTCAAAATTTAAGTAAAATGAGGAAACTATGTTAGGTTTTTAATGGGTTTTTGATTTGTAAAGTTAATATATGTTATAGTCTTGCCTTTAAGTGTAACATATCTTAAAATGATGAGGTTTTGTTGAAATCCCGAAATGAGTATTTGTGGGTGTGTTTAAGGGTAGAAATCTTGAGTTATTGAGGTAGTTTTGTGATGGAAAGTTGGGCTGATGGTATGGTTATGCTTGGGGGTTGTTTTGAGCGTGTTTAGTGATGATTTGAATGATGAAATTGATGGGTAATTGCTGGGTTGTGTTCAAGTCCGAAAATGAAGAGTTGGGTTAGTTCTTAGCTTAGAAATGTAATGAAATGGTCTTGAGATTGTAATCTGATTTGTGGCTGTGATTTTGTGGATGTCTTGAAGTGTAATACGCTGTTTTTGGTTGATTAGAAGCAAGGGAAACCGTTGGAGAAGCTTCAGGCTCGATTCCGGGAAACTTGGAGGTTTGATCGACTTTCTCGACTTATTTTGAGGGTGTTTGGTGAGGGGACTGTTTCCAATGGTTTTAAATTGGTTCAAAGTATGTTGTTGAAGTTTTAGATTGTGCTTGGCAGGCCAATCTAATGTGGAGATTAAGTTGGTAGCTTAATCTCTTGTTTAGCTCTATATATTCCTTGTTAAATGTGCATAAATGTGGACTTGTGTGATATGTGTTCGTTTATGCAAGTTGCGATATATTTATGTTGCATAACGGTGGTTTGTATGTTGTGTTGCATGATTTGTGAAATCATGGTGATTCCTCGTTTAGTATGTTGGCACTAGTTATGATTACCGGATATAAATGATCGATCATTAGGATGAGTGAGCACACAGTAAGAGTCAAATTCGCGCGTGGCCTTGGTGATGTGTAGTCACCAAAGAGGAGTACAGTGAAGTAACATTCCACCGGAAAGTGTTTGTGTGTGATGATGAGTGGAATCCCATCCGTAAGAGAAAACGGCGATGTGTGAAATCCCACCGGAAGGTAATATTGTTGTTTGAGTACGTTGGGCGAAAATCCCAACGGAAGTTATCCACATATCCGAGTAAGCTATATAGTTGCCAATATACCTTGTTTATGTGTGGTTGATGTGGTAAGATGTTTGGTTATATCTATGCTTAGCATAACATGAGGTAAGATGCCATGTTCATGCATTTCTTGTGGCGGTTGGCTATGTTGCTATGTTGGTGTTAATACATGCCATGTTGATGTTTATGGATACCATGCTTTGGACCCTGCATTGTCGATACTTGTTTTTGAGCTCCCTCACTAAGCTTTCAAGCTTACGCTCTCATTTCCGACAATGCATATCATTAGTGTGGAAGTTAGCAAGGAGCAAGGAAGGGGCACCCAAGAGCGTGTGTTGCTGCTCAAGTATGGTTTTTCTTAAATAATGTAATATATAGCAATGGGGATGCTAAGTGTTGTAGGAGCGTATGTTAGACTCCTATGTGTTGGCTTTAATGTTGTTGAATGCTCATGTTTTGTGTTCAAGGGTTGTAAACCTTGTTTATGAGATGCTTATGTTGATGCATGTTTCTTAATAGCTAAGTGGACTCGTATGTATGCTTGTATGTTTAATCATGCTCGTTGTAGGATATGATGCCTCTAGATTGTTTGTATGATGGTTGCTTGTGATCTTTGATGTTTGGGGCAAGTTTGGGGACCATTGAGGATGCTAAAGTCTGTTTTCGAACCACTCTGTGAACAGGCGTATCGAAACACTCGAAGTGGTTTCGGAACGGTTGTAGCTCCAGGGATACTCGTATCGGAATAGGGGTAGTGCCGTTTCGATACGATTTGACACTGTGAGCTCCCGTTTCGGTATGCGTATCGATACAGTTTGCCTCTTTGAGTGCCTGTTTCGGAATAAGTTCCGAAACGTTTTGTCACTATTGATCCTCGTTCCGGAACAGTGTGGACCATATCAGAACGGCTTGGTCTGGCTTTTAAACTAGAGTCCGCATTTCGGAACGGGCGAGCCTGTTGCGAAACGCATGCATGTAAATTGGCTATTTAGCATCTTCAAAGGTTCTTGAACCTTGCGTCTTAGTCCCGATTGCTTGTTTGCTTCCTTGTTGGGTTCATATGTATCTTTGATGAGTGGTTTTGCTTCGTAAGCATGCAATTGGACTGACATGTCACTTGGTAAATTTAAAGAATTCAAATGTTCTGCTTGGGTTGTTTCGCTATTTTTTTTCTGCTGTCGTCTTCGCACATAGGGCTAAATGTGATATTTAGACAAGATAATTAAATGAAAATTTTTAGGGTTGCTAATTGGAGTGAAGCCTGAACGGGTTTCGCCCCAACTTTCTTCGTGTAACCCGTTCGGACCGGCCTGACGGTTAGATCGGGACGAGGGGGTTACAATGAGGGTGATGAACGAATGATTAGTGCCCAACTCCCATTCCTTTCCGGAGTAAAAATCCTCAAAGAATCGCATAATGTCAACTTTTAATACTGTCTAAAATTTTTTCAAGAACCCAAGATTACATCCATCTGGTCGCGGGGCTCTATTGCTATCCGATGAAGAGAGAGAAAATCAAACTTCCTATTCTGAGAATTTTTTGATAAGCATGTCAGATTGATCCACACTAAGAACAACAAAATTCATATTAAAATCTACCACATTAGACCTTAATTTGACAAATATATATATATATATATATTGAATACTAATTTTCAAATAGACCTAAAATATAAGATTTTTTACAAAATTATATAACACATAAGTTGAATAATGGTCTCGAAAGTTATAATCATAAAATTATACACAAATGCTCGTAATTCACGTTATTAAAGTGTGATATTTAGTATTTGTAACTGTTAAAGAAGACCATGAATCGCTAACCCCTTGTTGTTCTAGTGGTAAAAGATGACCTAATTTATTTACCTGACCCAGGTTCGAGCACCAGGCGACAATAAATTTGCCCTTGAAAGTGAAAAAGAACATACAACAGTAATAGTAAAACACGCTACAAAACATCACCAATTTTTATATGCAAAACAATTTTTTTTGCTTGTCAATAAATATTTTATTAATTAGAAAAGTCATACATGATTATCAAATGTTTCGTTAAAAAATTCTTCCACCTTGAAAGGGGAAAAAGAGCACATGGTGGTGATCAAGATACTATGGGTAAAAATCGCCTAGTTAACCTCGAAACTCTTACACTTGCTACAACACAACACCATACATACATCACCGATGGAAACCCTGCACCCATTACATAGAAGAAACTAACCAATACAAGTTTCGCCTACTGCAAAGTAGAAACTGCTGCAAGAATATCATGAGGTTCCATACCTTTCAAGAACATCATAACGCTCCATACCCATCAAGAACTCCACAGTAATACAAAATCACACGGCAGCTACAAAACACTCCACTAATCTTTGGGCAATTCACGGCTAGGAATCTTCCACAAATCTTTTAGGTACCAACACATAACCATACAACCACCTTAGTTCCTCATACACCTTAGTAAGTATATGCCGTAAAAGAACCAAACGAACGAGTATGTTTATGTTTGTTTGTTTAATGTTAACCGAACAAAGGAACGAACACAAACACCTAAAAGAACATAATTTCTTGTTCGTGTTCATTCGTTAAGGAATGAAACTTGTTCATGTTCGTTCGTCAAAATGATAAAAGAACGTAACACAAACAAACATAAATAGGGTTCATTCGGTTCGCTTACAGGTCTAGAGATGAAAAGTCTAGGGTTTTTTCTTAAGAAGTCTGAAGTCTCGTACATTAATTATTGTTTATTTTTTATTTCATATTTTTAATATACATTTTATTTTTTAAAATATAATACTTTTTAATTAAAAATAATAAATATAAATGGACTTATGTGAATAAATTTAAATGAACATAAACAAACTAACATAAACGAACGTAAATGAACGAACAAACCCTTTGTTCGTGTTCATTCATTTAATTAAACGAACATAAAATCTTGTTCATATTTGTTTGTTTAAGAAATAAATGAACTTCTCGTCGAATGATTCACAAACAGTTCGTTGAATGAACTTCTCGTTGAACGATTTAAAGACAGTTCGTTAAACGTTCGGTTTGTTTATAACCCTAGTGAAGTAAACATAATGTACTAATTAGATGTATTGTTTTAACCTTCGAACCTTGAATTGAAATAAAATCTAAATGGATTCAAGCTTAAGACCTTTCAGAATGTTGTAACAATAATAATGTAAGTGAAACTAAGACCCAATCATTAATTTTAAAATATATTAATGGATGAGTATACCACTGTAGAGCATTTAGGTGTTCTCTAAATATGAACGCAAGTGCACACTCCTGTCAAGTAATAGTATAAAAGATATTGTCTCCTACAGGGATTGGACAACTTGACTCGAATCGTAAACTCCTGCACAAGGGAAACTTAAATGCACAAATAAGTTGAATTGTTTAAGAAGAAAATAAAATAAAACACAAGTAAATAAAAGGGAAGATATCAGATTGATGGAATGAGTTGGGTTATGCTACTGTTTAGTGTGAAACTGTGTTGAATAGGACAAGTTGCTTTGCGCTGCCAGACTTTGCTGCCTCGTCGAGGGATGGCAGTTAGGCTGCTGAGACGCTCTCGCTGCCTCGACAGGAGAATGGACTCGTGTCTTGGCAGCAAACTCGGAAGGACTACAAGGCTTGGTAGAATGCTTCGAAAGTGATCCCGCTTATGTCTAAGTCAGAATGTTGTTGATGCCCACTGCAGATAATACTAGTCGTGGCGTGAATCGTGCAAAGACAACAATGTTTGGTTCGTTCTCTTTTAGCCGCCTTAAACCCTAACTTATGTCTAGGCTGGATTGATCAACACTTGATTAAGGTGAAGAGCGTACTTACTCCTTTCGTGAGTTCGACGCTCTTGATACCGAACAAATGGATAGTAATCAATTAATCTTTCACCTAAATTGAAAACTATGAAGAACATGAAATAAGCAAACCTTGTAGCTTTATTTGCAAAAACAAACTTAAAATCCTAAACAACCGTTCTCACACTAATTACAACATAACCCAAACCCAAAGAGAACTTTAGAACATAATGGCGGCAAGAAAACCTAAACTATGCCTAAGGGAAAACCTATGTTGTTTTTAAGTACAAAATACATTGAGTATATATAGGCATTAGCTATGTCAATTCCTTCTTGGAGTAGAAGTCTTCAAAGTAGCATTTACATTAAATGCAACCTTAAATTCTGACTTTTTTGAGTTGAATGTGGACTTCTTCACTGTAACCCCCTTGCCCCGGTCTGGCCGGATGACCGGTCCGAGTGGGCCACACGGGGAAAACCGAGTGAAACCCGTTAAGGTTCCCTTCGGTTAGCAACCCTATTTTTTTTCTTATTTTAAATCTTGTCTAGATGAACATTAGGTCCTAAGCGATTCACACAGCGGAAAACAATACAAAGGAAAACACATTCGAACCACGGCCATGCATAACAATTCATTTTTAAGTTCACAGGGCAGCTCGTATCGGTACCCTAGCTAGGGGTATCGATACGCCCTGTCTAGGTCAACCCAAGAAGTCAACCACGAGAAGTCCGTATCGATACATCCCTTGAGCGTATCGATACGCCCTTCTCGGTCAACCCTTCTTGGTCAACAGAGTAGACCCGTACCGATACTCGGGAACCCTGTATCGGTACGCTCTATTCTCACCCAAAATTTCAGATTCCAGTAACTTTGGAGGGTATCGATACCCTTAGGGTACCGGTACGCTAGGCAAAATCTGTGGCCTTTGGGCAAGACCGTATCGATATGCCCTGAGGTGTATCGATACGCCCTGCACTGCAATTCCACAAACTTCAACTTAAACGACCCCAACACGACTCTAAATGCATTTCTTGACTCACCTAAGCGTATACCAACATGCGAGCAAACATACTTAAGCCAAAGAAAGCATTCATACATGGATCATAGCATTCATACATAGCTTTCCAATTAAAGAGCAAAATAGGCAATATTGGCATACAATAAAGACTTAAAAGGGTCTTAAAGGTACAAGTCAATCACAAGAGGTCTGCACTCATACACAAGGCAACCTAAACATCCTAAAGCATGCCATCATACACACCAACATTCATCATAGCATTACATGCTTACAATCCATGATCAATTCAAAACATCATCATTTGAAAGAGTCATACAAAGCTCATACAAGACTCCTTTGTCACATTGCTAACTAATACGAAATTTACCACCGTACTTGAGCTACAAACTTGGAAGCCCTTCTTGCCTTGCCTTGAGCTAACACCACGCTAGTGATCTGCATTGTTGAACATTGAGAGCGTAAGCTATAAGCTTAGTGAGGGTGCTCTAAAACGAAAAACATCAACAATGCAGGGTTCAAGCATGTTAATCCTAATCTCACATACATCAAGCATAGGCATATAATCAAGTAGACCCAGCTAGTCTTTCAAGTGGCATATATGGTCTCTCAATCCTAACAAGCTTAAACATCAATATCAACATCATGCAACAACACCATATACCACAATCATAAATCACCATCAAATATCACAATACATGAACAAGTTTAATTGGCCATTTTAATTACCCCGATTGTGCGGATTTAAACCTCAACAACACTTTACCTCGGTGGGATTCCACTCATCACCGGACCTTGCATGTGCGGGATTCCACTCATCGCCACATGCCCTGCGGATGGGATTCCACTCATCATCCCGTAGAAGTAATAAAAGCTTCCGGTGGAATGTTACATCACCGTACTCCTCCTTGATGACTTAACGCCATCAAGGCCACGTACGTTTTGACTCAATTTGTGTGCACACTAATCCTAATGATCGATCATTTACAACCGGTAATTATTTTAGTGCCAATTATCATCATCAATCACATATCATCAACCACACTCATGCTCATCATATATATCCACATCATGATATATATACATGCACCAAATAATCACAAGTACAAGAGCATAGTCATTAAGCACATTGGCATTTAAGGAAAACAAGACTAAATTAACTACTTGGGTTATAAGTAAGTGGCCTACCAAGCACACTTTACACACACACACTACTCATGCTCGAACCAAACTTTAAAACAAGTTGAAACCACTCACCGCCCTTCCTTAGCAATTCGAACCAATCCTCCTACGAACCCGGATTCGGTCCCAAAGCTCCTTCAACGATTCCTCTTGCTTCTAGCCAAGCCAAAACACAACCGATAACCAAAATCAATGCTAATACTCAATAATCACATAACCTTGAATTCAAACCAACTACATCCAAATTTTCCAACCAAATTAAACCCCCAATTATCTCAAATTCGTACTCTAACAACCCTTGGTTGAAACACCCATTTCCAAACACCCAAATGACCTCCAAAACATCCCAAATCACCCTCCTATCATACCCTAACCATCAGCCCTTAGTATTCAACCTAAAACCCACCAAAAACCCAAATTTTAATACCTTAAAATTTGCCCTAAGGACCTACTACGAATTTTCATCCAAATTCAACCAAATTGATATATGTTACACCTTTTAACATGATTAACTAAAGCCCCAACTCAATTTATTAAAACAAGTTGGAAAACCCCTTAAAAATTCAAACTTTAATATAAACCCTAATTTTCAAAACCCCATGTTTTTGAAATCCAAGACCATAGATAGATAGAGGATAAAGAGGAGATTAAGAAAACATAATTACCTCTTAAAATGGTGTTGAAATCAAGTGGCAAATTGATGGAATAATAACTTTGATATTTGAGAGGGTTTGGGGAGGGGAAATGGTTTCCAACGTGAAAAGGGAGAGGGGAAAGAGAGAAGACAACTTTTTCAATAAAGTGGTCTTGCTTTTGAAAGTTTTGGGTCTAATTACAACTTAGGTCCTCCCCTTTTTACTAAAGCCCAATTAGGTCACTATTTAGGTTGAATTGATTAAATTAAGTTTTATTTGACTCGAACTCTAAACCCGGTTAACTCCTAGGCCCAAAACACGGGTGTTACAACTCTCTCCCACTTAAGGAATTTCATCCACGAAATTACCTGACTGAAAGAGATACGGAAACTGCTTTTCCATATCCTTCTTCCTCTGCCAAGTGGCCTCGTCCACACCTCTACGTTGCCACCGCACCTTCACTAACTCAATCGATCTACCCCTCAACACCTTACTGTCCGAATCTAAAATCTCAACGGGCTCTTCCTCATAAGTCAAATCTGGATTCAATTCGATTTCTTCTATGGGCATACCATGTGACAGATCGGACCTATACTTGCGAAACATCGAAACATGAAACACATCATGTATATTATCAAGCTCGGATGGCAAACGCAACTGATAAGCAACCGGACCAACCCTCTTCACAATCTTATACGGCCCTATGTACCTTGGACTCAACTTCCCTTTTCGGCCAAATCTCATCACCTTCTTCCACGGAGACACTTTCAAGAATACCCTCTCACCCACTGAGAACTCAACTTCCTTCCTCTTCAAATCGGCATAGGACTTCTGCCTATCCGAAGCAGCCTTCAAACGGTCACAAATCAATTTTACCTTGTCTGTTGTCCCTTTTAGCAAATCCGGCATAGGTAACAATTTCTGTCCTACCTCGGCCCAACACACTGGAGTCCTACACTTCCGGCCGTACAAGGCCTCATACGGTGCCATCTGAATGCTCGACTGGAAGCTGTTATTGTACGCAAACTCTACTAGAGGCAAATGCTTCTCCCAAGTACCCTGAAAGTCTATGATACAACAACACAACATATCCTCTAAGATCTGAATAACCCTCTCTGACTGACCATCTGACTGAGGATGATAAGAAGTGCTGAAGTTCAAACGGGTTCCCAAAGCTGTATGCAGACACTCCCAAAATCTAGAGGTAAACCGCGGATCTCTATCTGACACAATGGACTTCGGCACACCATGCATTCTCACAATCTCACCAATGTACAAGTCGGCCAATTTATCTAAAGTATAAGTAGTGTTGACTGCCAAGAAGTGGGCACACTTCGTAAAACGATCCACTATCACCCAAACTAAGTTCTTCTTCGTAGGAGTCAAAGGCAAACCCGAAACAAAATCCATAGTGATGTTCTCCCATTTCCATTCCGGAATTCTCAATGGCTGTAACAAACCTGAGGGAACCTGATGTTCCGCCTTCACTCTCTGACACACTAAGCATTTACTCACAAAGTCGGCTACGTCTCTCTTCAAGCCAACCCAAAAGTACTCATTCTTCAAATCACAGTACATCTTCGTACTTCCAGGATGCGTAGCAAACGGACTACTGTGGGCTTCAGTCAAGATCGTACGTCTCAAATCACTGTCTTCTGGCACAACTATTTTATCTTTGAAACACAAAACCCCATCAGTACTGAAACTGTAGTCTGAAGATCTACCCTCGGCTATATCTTGCACGTGAGGTGCCAAAGATCTATCTAAGAGCTGTTTCTCTCTAATCAACTGACCTATAGTAGGTCTAACTTGAAGCTCGGCTATCAATCCACCATCCCCGGACAAACTCAATCTAGCAAACATAGCTCTCAAGTCCACGACCACCTTCCTACTCAATGCATCGGCCACTACATTGGCCTTACCCGGATGGTACTCAATAGTAAGGTCGTAGTCCTTTAGCAACTCTAACCACCTACGCTGTCTGAGATTCAAATCTCGCTTAGTCATAATATACTTCAAACTCTTGTGATCGGTGTACACTGTGCATTTCTCACCGTACAAATAATGCCTCCAAATCTTCAGAGCAAACACAACTGCAGCTAACTCTATGTCATGGGTTGGGTAGTTGCGCTCATGGGTCTTCAACTGTCTTGAGGCATAAGCCACTACTCTCCGGTCTTGCATAAGAACACATCCTAGCCCTACATAAGAAGCATCACTGTAAACTACATAGTCCTTCCTGGACTCAGGCTAAATCAAAATCGGTGCTTGGGTCAAAGCTTCTTTCAATTTCTCAAGGGCTTTCTGTCTTGCATCTGTCCACTAAAACTGAACACTCTTCTGAAGTAACTGTGTCAATGGATCGGCTAACTTAGAGAAACCCTCTACAAACCTCCTATAGTATCCGGCTAAGCCTAGGAAGCTACGTACCTCTGTCACGGACTTCGGTTGCTTCCACTTAACAATGGCTTCAATCTTCTTCGGATCAACTCTAATCCCATCGGCTGACACTACATGTACTAAGAAGACTACCTCACGGATCCAGAATTCACACTTGCTGAGCTTCGTATACAACTGATGATCTAGCAATGTCTTCAAAACAAGTCTCAAGTGTCGGTCATGGTCTTCTTCAGTTCGCGAATACACCAAGATGTCATCAATAAACACAACTACAAACTGATCTAGATACTGATGAAAGATCCTATTCATCATGTCCATGAAAGCTGCCGGTGCATTAGTCAACCCAAAAGGCATGACCAAGAACTCATAATGGCCATATCTAGTCCTAAAGGTCGTCTTCGGTACATCAACCTCTCTTACCTTTAGCTGGTAATAACCCGATCTCAAATCAATCTTTGAAAAGACGGATGCTCCTCTCAACTGATCAAACAAGTCATCAATTCTAGGCAACGAATATTTGTTCTTCACTGTCAAATGATTCAACTGTCTGTAATCTATACACATTCTCATGCTTCCATCTTTCTTCTTCACAAACAAAACTGGTGCACCCCAAGGTGAAGAACTAGGCCTAATAAAACCTCTATCTGTCAATTCTTGCAACTGAGTCTTCAACTCTTTCAATTCTTTCGGTGCCATACGATACGGAGCAATCGAAACAGGAGCCGAATCAGAATAAGTCTCAATGTTGAACTCTACCTCTCTGTCCGGTGGTAACCCTGGCAATTCTTCCGGGAACACACTAGGAAAATCACATACTGTCCGGATGTCCTGAGGTCTAACCTCACTCATGTTAGGGTTCATCACATACGCTAAGTATGCTTCACACCCCAACTCAACTAATCTCTTGGCCTCTAACACCGAAACCACATTGGACAAGAACTTCACGTTCTCACCCACCACTACAATCTCATAGTCATCTGTGAGCTTCAAAGAAATCCGCTTAGTTTCAAAATCTATCCTAGCTCTATGCTCCGTGAGCCAATCCATACCCAGAATCACATCGAAACCATAGAAAGGAAGTTCCATCATATCCACTGGAAATACATGCCCCTGAACCATTAACGGACACCTTCGGTACATCTTCCTAACTACTATCGTGTCCCCAAAAGAACTAGTAACACTAACTCCTACCTCTAACATCTCACAAGGCAAATTCAAAGACCGTGCATGCTCACTCAATATGTAGGAATGTGTAGACCCAGAGTCAATCAAAGAAAGCAAACCCAAAGACTGTATCGAGAAGTTACCTGCGATCACATCGGTGTCATGCTGATCTCCCCGCTGAGCATAAACTCTGTCCTGGCCTCCACCCTCTGGCTGAACCGCAACTACATGTGCTATGTTCCTCTGACCCTCGTTCCTCGGCTGGAAGTTACCTCTACCGCGCCCGCGGCCTCTTTGAAAGTCATTGGCTCTAGCAGAAGCCTGAGCTGGTGCCTGTCCCACCTGATGTGGACAGTCACGCCTAATGTGGTCTCTAGCCCCACAACTCCAACAAGAATGATAATTCCCCCAACACTCACCGGTGTGGTTCCTCCCGCAAGTAGCACATGTGGGCAACTTCCCACCATCTCTCTGACCTTGATGGCCCCTACCGTGGTTACCGCCACCACGCCTATGATCATACTGATGCCTGTTGTCTCGATGCCTCTTGGCATCACCTCTATCAAAGTTGCTGGACCTCTTACCCGAACTAGATCCACCTGACCGCCTGGTCAAACTCAAACTGTGCTCTAAGTCCTTGGCCCTCGCGACCAAGACATCAAAATCGGTGTAATCTGAAGCTAGAGTGTACGTCTTGATCTCTTCACTCAGCCCATAACGGAAGCGGTTACAACGCTCCACCTCAGTAGGTACAAGCTCAGGTGCATACTGACTCAATCTGACAAACCGGATCTCATAATCGGTCACGGACATATTCCTCTGAAGCAATGCCATAAACTCCCTCTTCCTCTCATCAAGATATCGCGGACCCAGATACTTCTTACGGAAAGCTGTCTCAAAGAATTCCCAAGTGATCTCGGCCTCATCCATACCCGTAGTAATGGTGACCCACCAAGTGTAGGCATCACCCTGAAGCAGAGACTCAACACATCCCAACTTGCGCTCACCAGTACATCCCATCTGAGCAAGAATACGGACAGTCTTCTCAAACCATAACTCTGACCTCTCCGGAGAAGCACCTCTAAACTCTTCGGCCCCAAGGCCCCAAAATCTCTCTAAAGGTAATCTGGTGCCCTCACCCTGATGGTGTACTACCTGACCACCAGCTACTGCAGCCTGAAATGCCCCGGCTATTGCCTGAACCAACGGAGCTAAGTTAATCCCGGCCGGTCCTTGGCCACCTTGGCCTCCTTGAGGTCCCTCTTCTTCGATCCCGGCCTCACCTCCCACTCCCGGTGGAGGAGGTGGTGGTGGTGGAGGTGGTGGAGGAGCTCCAACTCCAACCACAGGCTCTCCCACTTGAGCCTCAACTCTCACTACTGGCTCGACTCTCGGAGCCTCTGCCCGTGGTTCCGGTCGAACCATCCTAGGCCTCCCACGTGGTCTCATGATACAGCTAGCAAGGTATAAACTACAACAAGAAACAAATAGGATTACGTTAGTCAAAGCAAGGGTCCAATAGTGCTCAAGTACTCCTTTTTCCAAAAATCCTTTCAAATTAAGTAATAGTAGCAATGGGCACGCACTCCACACTAGACACGACCATTCATGCTTCAAAACATCATACGATCAATCAAGTAACACGAATTCATGGCAAAACATGCATCGAACAACACAATCATTTAACACCTTAAGCTTACCTCACTTACCAGCCCGAGGTCTCGGTAACCTCAGGCTCTGATACCAACAAATGTAACCCCCTCGCCCCGGTCTGGCCGGATGACCGGTCCGAATGGGCCACACGGGGAAAACCGAGTAAAACCCGTTAAGGTTCCCTTCGGTTAGCAACCCTATTTTTTTCTTATTTTAAATCTTGTCTAGATGAACATTAGGTCCTAAGCGATTCACACAGCGGAAAACAATACAAAGGAAAACACATTCGAACCACGGCCATGCATAACAGTTCATTTTTAAGTTCACAGGGCAGCCCGTATCGGTACCCTAGCTAGGGGTATCGATACGCCCTATCTAGGTCAACCCAAGAAGTCAACCACGAGAAGTCCGTATCGATACAGCCCTTGAGCATATCGATACGCCCTTCTCGGTCAACCCTTCTTGGTCAACAGAGTAGACCCGTACCAATACTCGAGAACCCCGTATCGATACGCTCTATTCTCACCCAAAATTTCAGATTCCAGTAACTTTGGAGGGTATCGGTACGCTAGGCAAAATCTGTGGCATTTGGGCAAGACCGTATCGATACGCCCTAAGGTGTACCGATACGCCCTGCACTGCAATTCCACAAACTTCAACTTAAACGACCCCAACACGACTCTAAATGCATTTCTTGACTCACCTAAGCGTATACCAACATGCGAGCAAACATACTTAAGCCAAAGAAAGCATTCATACATGGATCATAGCATTCATACATAGCTTTCCAATTAAAGAGCAAAATAGGCAATATTAGCATACAATAAAGACTCAAAAGGGTCTTAAAGGAACAAGTCAATCACAAGAGGTTTGCACTCATACACAAGGCAACCTAAACATCCTAAAGCATGCCATCATACACACCAACATTCATCATAGCATTACATGCTTACAAACCATGATCAATTCAAAACATCATCATTTGAAAGAGTCATACAAAGCTCATACAAGACTCCTTTGTCACATTGCTAACTAATACGAAATTTACCACCGTACTTGAGCTACAAACTTGGAAGCCCTTCTTGCCTTGCCTTGAGCTAACACCACGCTAGTGATCTGCATTGTTGAACATTGAGAGCGTAAGCTATAAGCTTAGTGAGGGTGCTCTAAAACGAAAAACATCAACAATGCAGGGTTCAAGCATGTTAATCCTAATCTCACATACATCAAGCATAGGCATATAATCAAGTAGACCTAGCTAGTCTTTCAAGTGGCATATATGGTCTCTCAATCCTAACAAGCTTAAACATCAATATCAACATCATACAACAACACCATATACCACAATCATAAATCACTATCATATATCACAATACATGAAAAAGTTTAATTGGCCACTTTAATTACCCCGGTTGTGCGGATTTAAACCTCAACAACACTTTACCTCGGTGGGATTCCACTCATCACCGGACCTTGCATGTGCGGGATTCCACTCATCGCCACATGTCCTACGGATGGGATTCCACTCATCATCCCGTAGAAGTAATAAAAGCTTCCGGTGGAATGTTACATCACCGTACTCCTCCTTGATGACTTAACGCCATCAAGGCCACGTACGTTTTGACTCAATTTGTGTGCACACTAATCCTAATGATCGATCATTTACAACCGGTAATTATTTTAGTGCCAATTATCATCATCAATCACATATCATCAACCACACTCATGCTCATCACATATATCCACATCATGATATATATACATGCACCAAATAATCACAAGTACAAGAGCATAGTCATTAAGCACATTGGCATTTAAGGAAAACAAGACTAAATTAACTACTTGGGTTATAAGGAAGTGGCCTACCAAGCACACTTTACGCACACACACTACTCATGCTCGAACCAAACTTTAAAACAAGTTGAAACCACTCACCGCCCTTCCTTAGCAATTCGAACCAATCCTCCTACGAACCCGGATTCGGTCCCAAAGCTCCTTCAACGATTCCTCTTGCTTCTAGCCAAGCCAAAACACAATCGATAACCAAAATCAATGCTAATACTCAATAATCACATAACCTTGAATTCAAACCAACTACATCCAAATTTTCCAACCAAATTAAACCCCCAATTATCTCAAATTCGTACTCCAACAACCCTTGGCTGAAACACCCATTTCCAAACACCCAAATGACCTCCAAAACATCCCAAATCACCCTCCTATCATACCCTAACCATCAGCCCTTAGTATTCAACCTAAAACCCACCAAAAACCCAAATTTTAATACCTTAAAATTTGCCCTAAGGACCTACTACGAATTTTCATCCAAATTCAACCAAATTGATATATGTTACACCTTTTAACATGATTAACTAAAGCCCCAACTCAATTTATTAAAACAAGTTGGAAAACCCCTTAAATATTCAAACTTTAATATAAACCCTAATTTTTAAAACCCCATGTTTTTGAAATCCAAGACCATAGATAGATAGAGGATAAAGAGGAGATTAAGAAAACATAATTACCTCTTAAAATGGTGTTGAAATCAAGTGGCAAATTGATGGAATAGTAACTTTGATATTTGAGAGGGTTTGGGGAGGGGAAATGGTTTCCAACGTGAAAAGGGAGAGGGGAAAGAGAGAAGACAACTTTTTCAATAAAGTGGTATTGCTTTTGAAAGTTTTCGGTCTAATTACAACTTAGGTCCTCCCCTTTTTACTAAAGCCCAATTAGGTCACTACTTAGGTTGAATTGATTAAATTAAGTTTTATTTGACTCGAACTCTAAACCCGGTTAACTCCTAGGCCCAAAACACGGGTGGTACATTCATATTGCCTTGCTCCGCAAGTAATCTCGAACTCCTCATTCGGCAGATTTGCCCGCTGCTACAGTCATCGAAAATTAAGTGGATGGCATCGTTAGAATCAGCATTTTTGCTCTACAGATCGCACTTCAGTTCTCCAATTCCTCAGGTTGCTGCCCTAGGCGGCGATAGGTACTCGGCAGCGCTGTATTTGTATGGAACTGCATCAGTATAGCTCCCTGGTCTGCTGCCTCAACATTAGCTCCTCTGGTCTGTCCTCCTCCTGATCATTCTTCTCTCCTACTGCCGCGGCGGGTCTCCGTGGCATTTTGCTGTCGCGGCAGGTTCTAGTGGCACCTTACTGTCGCGTTAGGTTCCGGTGGCACCTTGCTGTCGCGGCGGGTTCCGGCGGCACCTTGCTGTCGCGGCAAGTTGGGAAAACATGTAAAGTTTAGGGAACCCTAAACTGTAAACATGCAACCCTAAACCCTAACCCATAAACTAGAAACGTGGAACATTAAACCTTAAACCCTAAAGCCCAATGCCTAAACCCAATGTTTGAATCTAGGGTTCAAGGTTTAGTGTTTCAAATTTAGGGTTTAGGAATTCAATTTTAGGGTTTATGGGTTTGAATTTATGATTTAGCTTTCAGGTTTTTATATTTTTAAATTGACTAAGGTTGATATTTGATCCAATTATTTTTAAAAAGAATTAAATTTTTTTATATATATGGAAAATAATTTAAATTAAATTTTAATTAAATTATTTTTCATATATATAATATTTTTTATTCTTTTTAAAAAATAATTGGACTTGTTGCGTGTAAAAATGTCTATCGCAATTGTAGAGCAAGTGTACACGACGCAAGTAGTAAAGTGATACGGAAGTATCAGATATCGTCTCCACAGGGACTGGGCTAATATCTTCACCTTGGATTACTGCACGAGAGTAAAAAGAATAGTTTAAGATGTTGTCACGAGAATAATAAAGAGTACTGGAAAATAGAAGTAAAGTAATCAAGATAGAGAGAATGGGCTGGCATTGAATTGATCAATAGTGTAGGTATTGCTAAGTTTAGGAGAATCAGTTCTGTCGTCGTCCCCGTCACGACAGCACCTGTCGCGGCGGCAGTCTGATTCTTGTCGCGGCAGCGAACACTCAACTCTGTACTTCAAGTTTGGCAAGAATCCCTACTGTGCCTTGGCCTATCCCTAGGTCCAAGTCTGTCGATGATCACGTCTTTGATGATACCTCCCGGCGTGAATCGAAGGATGAACACCGATGTTGTTGAATTCTTCTTTAGCCACTTAACCTCGTCCTATCCTTAGGCCCGAGATAGTTCAACTATAAACTAGAGAACTCGCACTTATTCCTTTCGTATACTTAACTCTCCCAATATTAAGTAAATAGATAACCTCGCAATGCTCTCCCGATACTCTTGCAAGATGTTAATAACCAGAATAAGAGAACTTGAAGTTTATTTTATTGAACTGAAAATTTCTAAAACAAAAGCAACCCTTGCAACTACTTTACAAATCAACCTGTGGCCCTAAGGGGGGAATTTAGAACATAATGAGAGAAGGAAAACGGCTAGGGTTTTGGGAAGAAGGCTAGAGATGGGTTATGTTTTTTCCTAGGTCGAAATACATGCCCTTATATAGACTTTGGGTCCAAGTTTTCTAAAATAGCAAGAATACAAGTTTAAATTAAAGTACAACTCTAATAAAGACTAAATCTTCAGAGAATCTAGCTTTAACTCGTCCTCATTCTTGCTTGGGATTTTCTCTCCTTGAACTTTGGGCTTGGCATTCCTTCTGATCTAGGGCTTGGAAAAATATATTGGTTTTCCACGACAGACGGGCTTAATTTTCTCTATCTGTCGAGGTCCACTTTGCTTCTTCTCCTCAAAACTGATGTCGTCTTCTGCTGTCACGGCGGCAACCATGGCAGCATCGTCCTCCTTGACTGCTTGTCCAGTTCCAGCTCTTCTGCTTCATTGCCCAGCGCCTGCCTCTCCATCTGCTACAGCAGCAACCTGCAAAAGCAACCAATATCAGTAGAAACTGTGCCTTTTAATATATTTGTGATGTCTAACTGTAAACTAACCTAAATGCAATGAATTATGCTTGAATGCAGTAGAAATATGGGTTAAATAAGGGGTAAATAATAGAACTTTTACACACTCAACACACCCCCAAACTCAAGTTTTTGCTTGCCCTCAAGCAATTCAGACCTAAAGAAAAATAAAATATTTTTGTTTTGGCTTAAAACAGTGAACTTTCCCTTACCCTCCATTCGTTCTCTGTGACGGCAGCACCCCGTCGGACAACTTAGGATTTGTTTGGAGTCTCACTATAGTTCTCGTGCAGTGTGTGCAAGCTTGTGAACAGTTATATGCCAAGACTCTCTTAGTTTCACTAGAATATTTCAGCTTCTAACTTGAATTTTTATGCCAAAGTTTATCTTTTGAAGGCATTTCTTATGTTCCTTTGATTTTTTTTTGTTTTGACTCGATTTCATTTATTTTTTTAAGCTAAAGTTTCACTAGAGCCAGTTTTGGGCACCTCTAGCTAACTTCCTAGAGCCAGTTTCGGGCACCTCTAGGGCTGTTGAGTCTCTTTTGCTAAACTTCTTTCCTAGAGCCAGTGTTAGGCACCTCTAGGGGCTATTCAAGTGCTAAGCTTCCTATTCTAGTTGACTAAAAGAGTTCTGAGCAGTATAACAGTCACAAAAAGTGTTTAAGTTTTCAGAACTATAGAAAGGCTCTAAACTGCTCCTAAAACTATCCTAAAGGCGCTGCCACGACAAAGCTGTCACGACAGGTAAGTTCAGTTCACAGACTTAAGCCAAAATTTTCATATTTTCATCATTTTTTAAAAATAACTAAGTAAATAAAAAAACAATTTTAAAACTAATATAGACTCCATTGATGGAGGGATGCCACCCCCAAACTCGAGGGTTGCATTGCCCTCAATGCAAATGACAAGATAAAAAAAATAAAAACAGTACATCACAAAATATATAAGTAGACAACAAAATAAGTTAAGAAACTCAAATTTTTAATCGTTGTCATCACTGCTGCTGTTGACTCTGATCTGGCGGCGGGCACGAGCTTTCGGAGCTGGCTAGCGTATGGGGGAGGCAGATGTGTTCTTTGTTTTAGCCTCCCTCGGTGGTTGAATCCTGGTTGGGGAGATATGAGGAGGTTTGTCCACAACCTGGACTTCGAAGCTTCTGCTGCCGTCTTCACCAGTGCTGCTGTCGCTGCTGCTACCGCTGGCTTTCATGTTGTTTTTATCTGCCATTCGTTTCTGCCGCTTGACCGGTGTAAACTCCTTTGCAAGATTCCTCTTAACAGAGGGTTCGTTGTCGCTTGCGGCTCAAACGGAGGAGGAAGAAAAACTGGCAATGAAAGTGTCAAGCTCTTCCGATGGCATTCTGCGTTTCGTTCAACGGGCAGACGTCTCAGCACGGTTGCTGCCAGCGGCTGTCAGGGTAGGTGTTGGTGTTGATGCTGCATATGGTGTCCGTGGGGTGGCAGAAGGTGTTGGGGTGTGGGCAGGTGTTGGTACAGCAAAATAATATGCATAGAAGGTGGGAAATATGACATCAGGGAAATTTAAAGAGGTTTGGATAAAATGTACCGTAGATGAAGTAAAATCCCTGATGAAGCTCATCAGACCGAGATGTCGTTCCTCCAACTTCTGGATAGCAGCAAGAATCTGGGAGGAGGAGTCAGTTGGGGCTGCTGCTGCTGGTTGCTGCCGGGCTTCTGTGGCAGCAGGTTCAGTCTCCGGCTGCTCTGTCGTGTCTACTGTTGTGGCAGCTGGATCAAATGATGACAGAGGAGTGGCAATAGTCAGCTCCATTAAGCTGAGTATGTTCTAGTCCGTCCATCCCTTCCCTTGGACTCTAATATCCGTGGCAGCTTCAGGTACCCCATGGCCGCGGCAGGGGCTGTGATGAGGTACGGCAGATAAAGCGGTCCCGACGGCCGGTGTGAGCACTCCAGGATACTCTCGCGGATATAGCTGCCCACGTTAATGGGCCTCTCATGTAAAATTGAGTGAATTAAGGCTAACCTTGGCTGATCGACAGTGGTATTGTGTGACGATGACATGATGCGCTTTTTGATAAACGCGTTCTACAACTTGGCTTCCGGCAGGAGTTGAGTCCTCTTTACTGTCCTTGGGTTCTTGCGGCTGGTGTTCCACTGTGTTCCTTCATCAGTCAGCTCTGCCATGACAGCACCATAGGCAGCAGGGTCAAGGGTGTTGAGGAACTGTTGGTGGGCGTCGTCGTTGCTGCCGACGTAGAATCCGTACAGTGTGTTAATGTATTCAACTTCGAACGGCACTTCCCTTCCTCGTACGATCACTGCTGTCGTCGTCCTGCTATTAATGGCAGCGTAAAAATCTCGCACCAATGAGACGTTCATCTCCTCAGGCTGTTCGGCAAAGATCAGCCACTGTAGAGCTCGAATTTTTCGGGCAATGAACGACTTTAGGCCCAAATTTCCCTCCTTTGAAGTGTAAATGAATCCCCTTTCTTCCCACATATCTCTGATCTGAAATGAGCGTGGGGTGGTTGCTGTTGGGGTGGAGCTGGAGGCAGCATTCCTACGGGTATTCCTGGAAGACATTGTTGCAAGGGTTGTGTAAATGAAAATGAAAGCAAATAAAATCTAGAGGAATCAAGTAAGAAGAGTAGAAGTGAGTGAAAATGAAATATGAAACGGGGTTTATATAGAGAAGGATTTGCTGCCCGTTGGAGCTGTAACGGCAAGCGCGAATAACGGGGCCAACTGTTACGCGGTAGCGTGTATGACGCGTCTGTCACGCGTTTTCGTGTCTGCTGCGCGTCTGTAACGCGTTTCCGTGTCTGTCGCAACAGCGTATTGACAGCCTGTATTTTCCGCATCTGTCGCGGCAGCTGTAACGACAGGCTCCAAAATTTGGGCTTTGTTGGGCTGGTGGATGGATGGTGGGCTGAGTTCACTTCTCATGTTCTTCTTGACTCCTTTATTTCCTAAAGACAATTAAAATAAAAACATTATTTAAGTAAAATAAAAACCTAAAACCCTAAATCATAAACCCAAAACCCAAAACTATAAATTGTAAACTCAAAAGCTGAAAGTCGAAACCCTAAACTATAATCTTAAAACCCTAAACTCAAAGCCTAAAACCATAAACCATAAACTTAAAACCCTAAATTTGAACACTAAGTTTAGGCTTTAGGCTTTTATGGTTTATGCTTTAGGGTTTTATGTTTATGGTTTACGAATTAGAGTTTATAATTTTTTTATTTTTTAAATCGACTAAAGTTGATATTTAATCTAATTATTTAAAAAAATTAAAAAATATATAATATATATGAAAAATAATTTATACAATGCGTATCATTAAAACTAAGTTGTTACGAAAAGTCGATATTATTTAGACAATGCCTATCATTAAAAACAACCAAAATACCATGCGAAATAACTTACCAATTAAAATATACTACTACATTAACATTCCACTAGATCCATATATATTGGAAAAAAATAGGGTTCACCATACAAGAATCTAAGAGAATCCGAACTTATTTTATCTTCTTCAAAGAACATTTTCAAATTGACTTGAGATTGAACTGAAAGAATGAGCCTCTTGCCATCATTACGATAGCTAACATTTACAACTTCAGCTCCTTCTTCCTCGAGGATAGTCACAATGTTGCCTAATGTGGTCCACGTCCCCGTCCCCGCTATCAGATTGACTTGCACCGTAAATTCCGATTCCAAATCCGTTATTTTGAGAACGGGGGATACTATTGTTTCGTCTCCCACGGCTCACGGTGTCCATTCAGCTCTTGGACAAGTTGCGCTTTCCTTTACTTGAGTTCCTCCACAAGTTCTTGCAGTTGTTTCACGTAAACCGTGGTGTTATCTACCGACTCGAGCATTGGCATCTACAACATTTATCGACGGTGTAGTTAACTATAAAGAAATTTCGTCATAAATTGAAAAATTTATTGTAGTGACATAAAGAGTTAGATGATACCTTTTTTGGGTTAGGAGGAAGGAGACTGAAGAGCCTCGATAAGAGAGATCTCATTTTTTATCTTCGTTCTCTTTCGATCAAATTCCGATCTGTTCTCGATGATGTTGTCGGATCGGCCATGGTTCTCTTGCAAAGGGAAAAACAGTGTATGCAACAGCAACCTATGTGCTGGTGTTCTTATAGTAACTGGCGCAAGGAATATTTGGAACGAGGAACAGTACACGCAAGGACTGCCTTTTCTTTTTCGAACGAAGACTCAGTTTTTTTAATCGGAATTTCGTATCCTATTTCGTAGCAGATTGAGTTAATGATGATTAGTGTTAATATGTACTTTTTGTTAGAACCAAAATATATTCATACGAACAATAAACTCAAAATTTATACATGCCAAATAATTAAGAATAAAACTAGATTTGCGGAAGCGTACCTGAAACTATTGATGGACATTTTCCGGAGAAGGATTGATCTTTCAAGATGATAAGTTACTTTTTGACACACAACTCTCTGACGGGGAAGGAGAGATATACAAGTTAACCTATATCTTGGGGACCACTACCCTCTATATAAACTGAATTAAAACAGTTTATGAATATTTACAACTCTACCCCTCATTGAGTTATAAATATAACTTATGGTATCTACACTTTTAATTCTATGACAATTTAATACCTATAACACGTGTAACATAAATGGTCACTTAATTTCGTGTTAAACTTTATAATAGCAATATACATTATACGTATGTGCCCATTATTATTGGATTTTAATCCAACAATCTCTCACTTGGGCAACATATGTTTCCTGACAAATGTATAACCTTATAAGCTCAAAAATTTGCTATCATATTGTCGACACCGTTTTTAGTTCGACCAAAATTGATTGGGCCTTCATAGGCTCGTCATTGTTTGGAGTTTCCATCGGTCATTTTGGATTGGGTATGACCGAAAACTTGTAGAACTGGTCTGCGTCTGAACCGGAGTCAGGTTGGGCTCGGGAGTCGGTTACGTGTGGGGAAGGTTATAGCACCCCAACAACGCCCAAAATTGGTACCTAAATGGGTTGTGTTGTCTAAAAGGCTTCAAAGATAGGGTTAAGAGCACTATTACAAACGACAAAAATATGCAAATAAATCGAATAAATCAACAAAAAATTAAACATGCTAAAAAATTATATATAAAAAAACTAATGAAAAATTAATATTTTAATTGAAAGTCATAATCTTAAGTCAAATCATATTTAATCTCAAATTAGGCGAATTATTGGTCAAACATATAAAAAAACTGAATCACATTATTCACGCAATTTTAAGATTGTCCTATAATTAAACTCAAATTTAAGTCCAATTAAATAATTAATCGCCCATCTTTAAGAGAAATTAACAAAAAAAAACATATTTGAAAAATGAAACTAATTATCTAATTATCTATCTAATTATGTAAATTAAAGACCTAATCAAAAAAATGTAAATGTTAGAGCTCAAATTAGAAAGAACAAACTAGGCCTAGAATAAAAAAATAAACCTAAACTAAAAGGACCTAAGAGACTATTTTCCCTAAAACCTAAAAGAAAAATGCTAGACAGCTAGCATGACCGATCATTTCCCGTGATTTTACTTTCCTCAATGTTGTACTATTTTTCCTCACACACGTTAAATGAACTTTAATTCATTTTTTTTACTCATGATGGTCTGTACTCAACTAAAAAGGAGTTTGAGTCATATTTGTGTTCACATCTCCACACGTTTATTAAAAGGGCGACTTAGTTGTCCTTACTTCACTTATTTTTTTCTTTACAAAAATCCATCGATACCTCTTCCTCTATAATATTCCGGTCACCACTGTCACCGTCGGTCAAGCACCGATGACGACAAAAACTAAAACAAAAACCTTTTATTGATCGTTTTTTAACTTTAAACCTACATCTAACATCAGTTTTAGCAAAAACCAAATAAATTAGAGTAGATCTAATCAACGAGTTTTACCTTTCTCAAACTCTTGGATCCGACGTTGGATCGGGCTGTTCTCAGAATATGTTGAATCTGATAGTGTTGGGAGCTCTTCCACCGTTCTGATCTCGTGACTAACACTCCGACCACCGTGAACCGAGGTAAGAACATGGCTTTCTTCTCACTACTTTCCTGATTTTTTGCTCCAATATTCTCACTATTTTCGCACATCTCTTGTTTTAATTTTTCTTGTTAATCTTGTGTTTTCTCAGATTTTCGGAGGTCTTATTTATAGGCCGAAAGTAGGGTTTCCCAAGTCCTTTCTTCCTGGATTCATAGGGAAACCATTGGGATAAGCTAGAATATCAGTGTAAAGCGCAAAAACGGGATTGTTGAGCAAGTAGATGAGTCCTCATGGTTGTGGACTCTTGCATATGAAAGATTAAGGTTTTCAAAGTGAGATTAGGGTTTTTTTTTTAATTTTCGCATTATTTTCACTTTTTTAATTTTTTCTGGATTTTTCGTAATTTTTATTGTTTGGGTTTTTCTATTTCTCCTTTTTTGGATTTTGTTAAGCCCGTTGGGATGTACTCAGGCCGTACGTTAGGCCCTAAGTAAAAATTAGTGTGTACAGCTGCTCTTCTTTGCTCATTGCTCGAATGAGAGGAATGAAGCAAAGACCAGAAGCAATAATTTTTCCAGTGATAATGACACTCTATCCTGGCGGTTTTGATGATGGCACTCCATCTTGGAGGCAAATGATGGCACTCTCTTTTGTAGGCGAATCATGGCACTCCCTCTTGAAGGCGGTTAACAACATTCCTTCTTGGAAGCATACAACATCATTTCATCTTGAAGGCAATTGATGGCACTTCATCTTTAAGGCGAATCATGGTACTCCCTCTTGGAGGCGATTAACAACATTCTTTCTTGGAAGCATATGACAGCACTTCATCTTGAAGGCAATTGGTGGCACTTCATCTTGAAGGCAAATGGTGGCACTTCATCTTAAAGGCGAATCATAGTATTCCCTCTTGGAGACGATTAACAACATTCCTTCTTGAAAGCATACAGCGACACTTCATCTTGAAGGCAATTTGGCGGCACTTCATCTTGAAGTCGAATCATGACACTTCATCTTGAAGGTGATTAGTGACATTCCTGTCAATCTGTCCTGATAAAAGACGCACATGTTTCTAATGTATTTATCTCACATGTAAAATGCTCTACTATTCTAAATGCATGAAAACTGTGTGTATTTTAAGTTTTGGATTTATTTTTGTTGAGATCAAAGTCCTTGTACTTTTTCTTTCTGCCTTATATCGTGCCTCTTGAATTCATTCCTTTCCATTTATCAGAGAATGATGTTCATGAGCATTTTCTAGCATTATTGTGTTCTAAAATCCCTTTTTTGAGTAATGCAAACATCAAAATATATTGTAAACCCCTTAGGCAAAGCAACGAGTTTACCAATTAACAAAAGAATGCACAAATGTCCAAATGGCAACTACAAGGAAACGCAAGTTAGCAAGAAAATTGAAAATTTCCTCTTATTGAATGAAAATGGTCTAAGCCTTGGCAGATGATAATCAAATGTTTAAGACAACAAAGGTCAAAGGGAAACAAAAACAAAAGACAAAAAAGGAAGAAAATGCCCCTAAATATCAAATGCGAGGAATCCATTGCTACTTCGCTCAAGAATCTTTTCTGATTATGACCTCTGCCCAGTAAAGCTTGAGTTCTTGGACAACATCTGAAGACATGTAAATTTTCCCTTGATCATACTTGGACCATTTTTGAGCTTCTAACTTTGAATCTTCTATTGATTCCCAGACGCCCTTTGCGGGTTTTCATCTCATTGTTTACCAATAGGGTCCTTTCGAGTCTTGGCATTTCTCTTTTCTTCGTTTTTTACCAATGTTGCGTGTAAAATAGTCTATCGCAATGTAGTGCAAGTGTACACGTTGTAAGTAATAAAGTGATACGGAGTATCGGATATCGTCTCTACAGGGATTGGGACAACTTCAAAATTAATTTTCCTGCACAAAGGAAAAGATAAATTTAATAAAGAGTTGTGAAAATTCTTGAATATAAATTAAAATAGGTAAAGGAATCAGATTGAGAAAATAGGTTGGTATTGATTTGCTCAGTAGTGCAGGTGTTGCACTGTTCAAAGGCCTTCTGTTGTGTCTGTCGTCGAGCCTGTCACGGTAGAGGTCTGTTGATGTCGCGACAGCGATCAACAACTATGTACTTCAAGTTTGGAAAGAATCCCTGGAGTGACTTGTCCTATCCCTAGGTTCAAGTCTGTCGATGAACACATCTTGGATGATACCTCCCGGCGTGAATCAAAGGATGAACACCGATGTTTGTGAATTCTTTATTAGCCACTGAACCTCGTCCTATCCCTAGGTCCGAGATAGTTCAACCATAAACTGGAGAACCTGTACTCACTCCTTTCGTATACTTAACTCTTCTGATACTAAGTAAATAGATAATCTTACAATGCTCTCCAGATACTCTTGCAAGATGTTGAGACCAGAATGAATAAACTTGAGGTTTTATTGATTTGAACAGAAAAATGCCTAAGAAACAGTTTAACCCTTACAACTACTTTACAAGATCAACCCTTAGCCCTGGGGAAAGTTTAGAACATGATGGAGAAGGGGGAAGCTAGGGTTTGTGATGGAAAACAGCTAGGAACTAGGTTATCTTTCTCTAGGTCGAATTACTAGCATATATATAGGCCTTGGGTACAAGTTTTCTTAATGGCCAAGAATACTAGTTCGAATTAAAGTACAATTCATTAAAGACTAAATCTCTGAATAAACGTCCCTTAGTTTGCCCTATCTTCTTGCTTTGACTTTCTCCTCAAACTTTGGGCAAGGCCTTTCTTGTGCTTCTGGGCTCCAAAAATTATGCGAGTGGTCTCTAAAAATTAGGCTTGAAATCCTCTATCAGTCGAACTCCACTTCGCATTTTCCATCTCTTCTTCTTCACTGTCGCCACCTCTGTCACGACATATGTCACGGCAACGAGTTATAAAGCAGTTTGCTTCAACACTGTCGCCACTTCTGTCACGACAACTGTCACAACATCACTGTCACGACATCACTATCACGACATCACTGTCACAGCATCACTGTCATGACATCACTGTCACGACAGTGATGTATGAGGCAGTTTTCTTCACTCTAGCTTTTCTGTTCCTCTACTGCCCTGGATGCTGCCATGACAGTTAGCTTATGTTCCTCTGCTGCTCTGGATTCTGCCACGACAATTAGCTTATGTTCCTCTGCTGCCCTGGATTCTGCCATGACTGTTATCTTTTGTTCCTCTGCTGCCCTAGATTCTGCCATGACAGTTATCTGCAAGAATTGACCATAATCAACAACATCTGTGCAAAATTATCCATTTGTGATGTTTATGCAAATTCTATCCTAAAATGCAACTAAACATGCTTGAGTGTATCAATAATATGGATAAATGAGGGCTAAAATATTGAACATTTATTCACTCAACACACCTCCAAACTCGAATTATTGCTTGTCCTCAAGCAAATGCAACCTAACTAAGAATAAAAACCTTTTTTGCTCGGCTTAATTCAGTGAACTTTCATTACTTACAACACATTCACTATCAAGAGCAGTACCTTGTCGGGTGTTTATGGATTTATCTGGAACAATGCTATAATTCTTGTGCAAGTGTGTGCAGGTTTTGTGAACAAATATGTGCCTAGACTCCCTTAGTTACCAGAATAGTTATGCTACTCACTTGAATTTTATGCCAAAATTCATTTTTTGGAGGCAATTCTTAGGCTCCTTTAGTTTTTTCTGAATTAGACTCAATGTTTTTCTTATTTTCATTTGACTAGAGCCTGTTTTTGGGCACTTCTAGCTATCTTCCTAGAGCCGGTATTAGGCATCTCTAGGGGTATTGAGTCTAAGTTTTTCTTTTCTTATATTCTTTTCCTAGAGCCAGTGTTAGGCACCCCTAGGGGCAACTCAAGTTGTTAAGCTTTGCTACTCTAGTTCACTAACAGAAGTCTAGACAACATATAAGTCACAAGGGTGTTTTTGAAGTTTAGAACTATAGCAAGGCTCTAAATAATTCCTAAAGCATCCTAAAGGCACTGTCTCGACAGAGTATGTCGCGGCAGGTAAGTTCAGTTCAAAGACTTAAGCCAAAATTTTAATTATATATATATATATATTATTTTTTTGACACAAAAATTGACTAAAATGAGACACAAGACACAAATTAAAGACACAACTAAAAATTTCATCAATAGAGGGATGCCTACCCCCAAACTCAAGGGTTGCATTGCCCTCAATGCATGACATCAAAAATAAAAATGAAAACCGAAAATAAAAACATCACAAATAGATAATATAAACTGCATAAAACAGAGTGGAGTAAAAGAGACTTAACTTGCGTCACTGCTGTTAGCGACAGTCACTTTAAAATTCATCTGGGGGAGTGTGAGTGCTGTCGCGGCAGGGGTCGGGGCAGAGCTTTCTCGGGTTGATCGTACCGTCATTGTGAGGGTTTTCTCTTTTTACCTAATAACACGAGCAAACTAAAAATTAATATTAGATTTCTAATTCTTAAAACAATAAAGATAAAATAAGATAAAAATAAAATAAAATAATTTAAGTTAAATTAAGAGTGCCTTGAAGGGCATCTCCTAAAGTAACTACTCCATGTTCTATTGATGCTTGAGGGGTCGTTTCCGGTACTTCTTGAAGTCCATCCGTAACCTCTATCTGGTGATTATTCTCATGGTGGAGGCTCCTTTCTTTCTCTTCCCTTTGTAGTCCATGAAGTCCTCCCTTCTTGGTAATGTTTGTGAGGGCATGAATATATGATTAGAAAAAATTAAATTGACATTCGACCACAAACTTACCTTGTTTTCGTTGAATGTTGTTGTGGTTGAATGTAGCCCTTGCTGTCGTGTCTGCTGTTGTGGCAGCCAATTATTTTGACAGTCCCTTGTACGGTTACTTTGCAGGTCAAGGGGACATTGGAAAGTACCACAACTCTCCATATCCAATTTTCTTGGCCACTTGTAGGTCTCCATCAGTAGAGACTTCGATGATTCTGAGTTCACCGTTGTTGGTTCCTCAAATATCTACTAATATTCCATTGACGAGGCATTGTCGTCGAGTTGCTCTTGCATGTGGTTGTACGAGTTCCATGACGAAGGTGGATGTATGCAATCCTTGTCGGGCATAGCCGAGGTAGTGGGCTGAGGTTTTGCCTCGGCAGTGGTTGCTGCTTCAGCATCAGTTGCTATTGAGGCGGCAGTTTCTGCTTCGACTAGGGTTTCTGCCTCGGAAGTGGTTACCGCCGTGACATTTTTCTCAACTTCACTAGGTGTTGTTGCGGCGTTGTTCCGTTCAGGCTCCTCGATCATTACCAAGGAAAGTTGCCGCTCATGATCATCATGTGTTAGGAATTCTCTTTCATTGGCATACTTGTCATCTTGCCTCGGGATTTCAGGTTCATCCGTGGCATGCATGAGGACCGGTGTGCTCAAGATTGCATCCATCTTGGCGATTCTTTTGTCCATAGAAGCCGACGATTCTTGAGTGAGTGCCATGAAGGCTTGCAGTGTGTCTTCTAAGGATTTTGACTGCTCTTGAGGATGATGACATTGCTAGGGCATGTCGGATTCTGTAGCAAAACTATTATGGTACAAAAAATTTTGCGGGTTTTGATCATACCATAAAAAAAATTTATGCTGCGGCAGCATCATATGTTGTCACTGTTGCTGTTGTGGCAACATATCTTGTTCTTGTTGGTTCCATCGTTGGTTGTCCATATATTCACCGAAAAAATGGGGACAACTTTTGAGTGTATGATTACCTTTATGGTAATTGCAAGAACTTTCCCACATCAGCACTCGAATGGTTTTTCCTGACATGTTGATGCCCTTTAACCTGTATTGCACATGAGTTTTTTTTTTACAAAAGAAAAAAATGAATAAAATAAGGCAAGAAAATAAATATAAGTGCAGAAAAAATACGAAGTTGTGCGCCAATCCTCGGCAATAGATCCAAAAACTTGTTGCGTGTAAAATAGTCTATCGCAATGTAGTGCAAGTGTACACGTCGCAAGTAATAAAGTGATAAGGAGTATCGGATATCGTCTCCACAGGGATTGGGACAACTTCAGAATAAATTTTACTGGACAAGGGAAAAGATAAATTTAATAAAGAGTTGTGAAAATTCTTGAATATAAATTAAAATAGGTAAAGGAATCAGATTGAGAAAATAGGCTGGTATTGATTTGCTCAATAGTGCAGGTGTTGCACTGTTCAAAGGTCTTCTGTTGTGTCTGTCGTCGAGCCTGTCGCGGTAGCACCTGTCGCGGCAGCACCTGTCGCGGCAGAGGTCTGTTGATGTCGCGGCAGCGATAAACAACTTTGTACTTCAAGTTTGGCAAGAATCCCTGGAGTGACTTGTCCTATCCCTAGGTCCAAGTATGTCGATGAACACGTCTTGGATGATACCTCCCGGCGTGAATCAAAGGATGAACACCGATGTTTGTGAATTCTTTATTAGCCACTGAACCTCGTCCTATCCCTAGGTCCGAGATAGTTCAACCATAAACTGGAGAACCTGTACTCACTCCTTTTGTATACTTAACTCTCCCGATATTAAGTAAATAGATAATCTTACAATGCTCTCCCGATACTCTTGCAATATGTTGAGACCAGAATGAATAAACTTGAGGTTTTATTGATTTGAACAGAAAAATGCCTAAGAAACAGTTTAACCCTTACAACTACTTTACAAGATCAACCCTTAGCCCTGGGGAAAGTTTAGAACATGATGGAGAAGGGGGAAACTAGGGTTTGTGATGGAAAACGACTAGGAACTAGGTTATCTTTCTCTAGGTCGAATTACAAGCATATATATAGGCCTTGGGTACAAGTTTTCTTAATGGCCAAGAAAACTAGTTCGAATTAAAGTACAATTCATTAAAGACCAAATCTCTGAATAAACGTCCCTTAGTTCGCCCTATCTTTTTGCTTTGACTTTCTCCTCAAACTTTGGGCAAGGCCTTTCTTATGCTTCTGGGCTCCAAAAATTATGGGAGTGGTCTCTAAAAATTAGGCTTGAAATCCTCTATCAGTCAAACTCCACTTCGCATTTTCCATCTCTTATTCTTCACTGTCGCCACCTCAGTCACGGCATATATCACGGCAGCGAGTTATAAGGCAGTTTGCTTCAACACTGTCGCCACTTCTTTCACGGCAACTATCACGACATCACTGTCACGACAGTGATGTATGAGGCAGTTTTCTTCACTCCTGCTTTTTTGTTCCTCTGCTGCCCTGGATGCTGCCATGACAGTTAACTTATGTTCCTCTGCTGCCCTGGATTCTGCCACGACAGTTAGCTTATGTTCCTCTGCTGCCCTAGATTCTGTCACGACAGTTATCTTTTGTTCCTCTGCTGCCCTGGATTCTGCCATGACAGTTATCTGCAAGAATTGACCGAAATGAGCAGCATCTGTGCAAAATTATCCATTTGTGATGTTTATGCAAATTCTATCCTAAAATGCAACTAAACATGCTTGACTGCATCAATAATATGGATAAATGAGGGCTAAAATATAGAATATTTATTCACTCAACAACCAACAGGGCCCTTTTGGGTTTTCACCTCTTGGCCTTTTTCTCTTTTTTTCCAAAAGGGTCCTTTCGGGTTTTCACCTCTTGGCTTTTTATTTTTCTCTTTTTTTTACCAACAGGGCCCTTTTCGGGTTTTCACCTCTTGGTATGTCATGAATTCAAGTATAACATTTCTTCACCGAGTCAGAATTCACACGATTGGATAACTCATTCCCATTCATCTCGGTTAGGATTAATGCCCCACTAGAAAAAGCTTTTTTCAAAACAAATGGCCCTTCCTAATTTGGCATCCATTTTCCTCGAAAATCCCTCTGCGTAGGCAACCTTTTTTTCAAAACCAAATCCCCTTTCCGAAACGTTCTTGGTTGGACTTTCTTATCGTGGGCACGAATCATTCGCTTTTGGTACATCTGCCCATGACAAGTTGCTATCAATCTCTTTTCTTCCATCATATTCAACTGATCATATCTAACTTGAATCCATTCAGCTTCGTCCAACTCAAGTTCCATTAAGACACGAAGAGATGGAATCTCAACCTCAATCGGTAATACTGCCTCCGTTCTGTAAACTAAAGAATATGGAGTTGCCCCCGTATATGTTCGCACGGATGTACGATATGCTAGCAACGCAAAAGGTAGTTTCTCATGCCAATCCTTATATGTTATTGCCATTTTTTCCACGATTCGTTTGATATTTTTATTGGCTGCTTCGACGACCCCATTCATTTTTAGGCGATAGGGTGCTGACTTATGATGCTTTATCTTGAACTGCTCACACACTTCCTTCATCATTTGGTTGTTCAGATTTAAAGCATTGTCAGAGATAATTCTTTCTAGTAGATCATACCGACAAATGATTTCCTTTTTTAGGAACTTGCATATTGTCGATCTGGTTACATTTTCATACGAAGCAGCTTCCACCCACTTGGTAAAGTAATCAATCATCACAAAAATGAAACGATGTCCATTTGATGCCTTTGGCGTAATCGGTCCGATCACATCCATGCCCCACGATGCAAATGGCCACAGACCCGTTATAACATGAAGAAGTGAAGATGCTGCATGAATTTTATCTCCATAAATCTGACATTTATGGCATCTCTGAGCGAAGTTGACGTAATCTTCTACCATAGATACCCAGTAATAACCCAACCTCATAATCTGCTTGGACATACTAAGGCCATTTGCATGAATTCAACAAATTCCCTCGTGAACTTCCTCAATTATCTTTTTTGTCTCGTGATTTTCTACACATCTGAGCAGCGTTTGGTCGCTCCCTCTTTTGTATAGAATTCCTCCATCAAGGACGTACCCTGCATCCATTCTTCGAATTGTTCTTTTATTAACATCATTCGCCCCCTCGGGATATTTTTGATACTTGATATATTGTAAAATATCGTAATATCAAGGGTATCTACCTCATCTTCGATGGCATAACAACTGGCAGGTGAATCATAAATACTCATTTGTATGGGCATTATATCATCTTCTCTATTTGCTTTAAACATAGAAGCCAAAGTTTCCAATGCATCAGCCATTTGGTTATCTTATCGGGGAAGGTAATGAAAAGATATCTCCTCGAACTCTTTTATTAATTCAAGGATGAGCTTTCGGTATCCAATCAATTTTGCATCTTTGGTTTCCCAATCTCTGCAAAGTTGATAAACCACTAACGACGAATCGACGTATGCTCTTAGGACTTTAATTTTTCGTTGGATTGCCGCACAAAGTCCCATTATACACGCTTCATATTCTTCCATTTTATTGGTACACTCAAAATTCAGTCGACCCATATAAGGATAATGATTCCCTTTGGGAGACACTAAAACTGCCCTAATTCCATGCCCAAATTGCATTTGAAGCTCTGTCAAAATTCATTTTACAAGGTTTTCTACCAGTTGATTCCTTTTCACTAGCAGTTAAGCACATTAGGTCTTCGTCAGGAAACTCAAAGGTTCATATTTAGAAGAAGCACGACTAGCTAAGAAGTCCGCAATAGCGCTACCTTTGATGGCTTTCTGATTGACGTACTCAATATCGTATTCAGAAAGTAAAATTTGCCATCGAGCCATTCTTCCAAATAAGCATAGAGATTCCATCATGTATTTTATTGGATCTAGTTTTGCAATCAACCATGTTGTGTGGTATAACATATATTGCCGAAGCCTGCGAGCCATCCAGACTAATGCGCAACATAATTTCTTGATAGAAGAGTATCTCGATTCACAATCGGTAAATGTTTTACTGAGGTAGTAGATAACTCGCTCTTTTCTCCCGGTTTCATCGTGTTGGCCCAATACACAACCCATAGAGTTCTCAAATACAGCTAGATACAAAATCAAAGGCTTACCTGATACAAGAGGAACTAATACATGAGGATTTGACAAATACTACTTAATTTTATCAAAGGCCTCCTAGCATGCTGAGTCCCATACGCCTGTATTGTGTTTCCTTAGGAGTCGGAAGATGGGATCACATTTATCGGTTAATTGAGAGATGAACCGAGAAATATAATTTAAACGTCCCAAAAAGCCTCGGATTTTCTTTTGAGTACGAGGAGGCGGAAGCTCTTGGATAGCCTTGATTTTATTAGGATCTACCTCAATACCTCGCTTACTAACGATAAAATCCAACAATTTGCCTGAAGCAACTCCAAAGGTGCATTTTGCAGGATTTAGCTTCAATTGAAATTTCCTCAAACGTTCAAAGAGTTTTTTTAGGTTTGTCATGTGTTCTTCTTCCGTTCGAGACTTGACAATCATATCATCCACATAAACTTCTATTTCTTTATGCATCATGTCATGAAACAATGTCACCATGGCCCTTTGATATGTTGCCCCTGCATTTTTCAGACTGGAAGGCATCACTTTGTAGCAAAATGTGCCCTATTCTGTTACAAATGTAGTTTTTTCCATGTCATCGGGATACATTTTGATTTAGTTATAGCCCGAGAAACAATCCATGAATAAAAACAAGTGATGTTTTGTTGTATGGTCTACCAACATGCCTATATGTGGTAGAGGAAAATTATCCTTAGGACTAGCACGATTAAGATCACAGTAGTCAAAACACATTCACACCTTTCCATTTTTCTTTGGTACCGGAATAATGTTAGCTACCCATTCTGGATATTTGGCCACTTGCAAAAATCCAGCATCGTATTGTTTCTTTACTTCCTCTCGTATCTGAAGTAACATTTCTGGCTTCATTCTTCTGAGCTTTTGTTGTACAGGCTTGCATTCTGGCTTCAACAGAAGTTCGTGCGTTACAATGTCTATGTTTAATCCGGGCATATCTTGGTAGGTCCAGGCGAACACATCCTTGAACTCTTGAAGTAGGGAGATGAGTTTGTCTCTTGTATCTGACGATATGACAGTACCAATCTTTATCTCTCTCTTGTCGTCCCGAGTTCCCAAATTCACTGTGTCCATTGATTCTTGGTGAGGAAGAATTTGTTTATTCTCATGCTCAATTAGTCTAAGTAGATTAGAAGACAATTCACATTCCTCATAGTTGTCGTCGGACTCATACTCTCCTAAGCATATAGCCTGTTCAAAGTCGACTTTTGAGCTCGAAGCAATGTCATTCGTGCAATTGATATCTAAAGGCCTGCAAATGTGTAAGAGGAAATATATATATATATATACAAGGCACAAGAAAGGAAAGTGTAAAATGTTTAATGAAATAGAACAAGTGAACAAAAGAAAAGAATGGACAAACAATGAGACCAGATTGAAAGGAAAAATGCATTAATTTATTGAATTGATAAATTGATGCCTAAATGGGGGCCCTTACAATAAATCTCCACTACTTTTGGGATCAAGTAGTGGGGCAAGTTTCGAGCATTACTCTAATAAAGATTTAAAAATAATGGGGAGTTCAATAGCGGTCCAGTTATTCAAGACACAACCCGGAGGATACGGGCAAATCTTTGACCAAATATCTGCAATTTCTTCCACTTCCCCTATAGCATTTATGCTCAGTTCTTCGAACCTCTCCGGAGGTACTACTAGGATTTCTTTTTCCTTTTCAGAATGAATGTGTCCCATGGACACAAAGGTTTGAGAAATATGGGGAAATACCACAATTCCCCTTTGACACTCTGGTCAATCAGTCTGGCCCTTCTCTTTGCTCTCATTTTCAAAATTCGCTTCATCTTTTGACGTGGATTTGGTCAGAATCCAACACCGCTTCGATCATATTTCAAAAATGGTTGTATTGCCGTATGTATTCCTTGCAAATATTTCCCAAGTCCTTTTCCTGATTTAGCTCCTTTCCCAACAATGAGCCTTATTCACATCATAGTATTCTTTAAGAGTTTGGGTTTTATGATCTTATTTCCTTTGACGACAAAAGTCACATTCATGAATTCGAGTGATCGAAATGTACACTCGACTGCATTTTCATCCACATCAATCTATGGAGCCTCCGTTGATGTAGATGGAATGATGTCATCTTCAGCATTAACACTTACAAGGCGCTCGTCAATTGCAAACTTAACTTTCTAGTTTGTTCTTTCTAATTCTAGGTCTTTAATTTACAGTTGTCGACGTCGTTTTTGGTCCAGGCCGAAATTGGTTGGGCCTTTATAGGCTCGTCATTGTTTGGAGTCGCCATCGGTCATTTTGGATTGGGTATGATCGAAAACCTGTAGAACTGGTCTACGTCTGAACCGGAGTCAAGTTGGGCTCGGGAGTCAGTTACGTGTGGGGAAGGTTATAGCACCCCCACAACGCCCAAAATTGGTACCTAAAGGGGTTGTGTTGTCTAAAAGGCTTCAAAAATGGGGTTAATAGCACTATTATAAACGACAAAAATATGAAATAAATCAACAAAAAAATTAAACATGCTAAAAAATGAAATATAAAAAAACCAATGGAAAATTAATGTTTTAATCGAAAACCATAATATTAAGTCAAATCATATTTAATCTCAAATTAGGCGAATTATTGGTCAAACATATAAAAAACTGAATCACATTATTCGTGCAATTTTAAGATTGTTTTATAATTAAACTCAATTTTAATTCCAATTAAATAATTAATCGTCTATCTTTAAGAGAAATTAACAAAAAACATATTTAAAAAAAGTGACACTAGGTATCTAATTATCTATCTAATTATGTAAATTAAAGACCTAATCAAAAGAATCTAAATGTTAGAGCTCAAATTAGAAAGAACAAACTAGGCCTAGAATAAAAAAAAGAATAAACCTAAACTAAAAGGACCTAAGATGCGATTTTCCCTAAAACCTAAAAGAAAAATGCTAGACAGCTAGCATGACAGATCATTTCCCGTGATTTTACTTTCCCCAATGTTGTACTATTTTTCCTGACATGCGTTAAATGAACTTTAATTCATTTTTTCTTACTCATGTTGGTCTATATTCAACCTAAAGGGAGTTTAAGTAATCTTTGTGTTCACATCTCCACGCATTTATTAAAAGGGTGACTTAGTTGTCCTTACTTCACTTATTTTTTCTTTACAAAAAATCCATCGATACCTCTTCCTCTTTGATATTCCGATCATCACTGTCACTACCGGTCAAGCACCGACGATGGCAAAAACTAAAACAAAAACCTTTTATTGATCGTTTTTTAACTTTAAACCCATATCTAACATTAGTTTTAACAAAAACCAAATAAATTACAGTAGATTTAATTAACGAGTTTTACCTTTCTCAAACTCTTGGATCTTCCATTGGATCGAGTTGTTCTCGGAATATGTTGAATCTGATAGTGTTGGGAGCTCTTTCACCGTTTCGATCTCGTGACTAACACTCCGACCATCGTGAACCGAGGTAAGAACGTGGCTTTCTTTTCACTACTTTCCTGATTTTTTTGCTCCAATGTTCTCACTATTTTCGCACGTCTCTTGTTCTAATTTTTCTTTTTAATCATGTGTTTTCTCAGATTTTCGGAGTTCTCATTTATAGGCCGAAATTAGGGTTTCTCAAGTCCTTTCTTCCTAGATTCATAGGGAAACCGTTGGAATAAGCTAGAATATTTGTGTAAAGCGCAAGAAACGAGATTGTTGAGAAAGTAGATGAGTCCTCATGGTTGTGGACTCTTGCATATGGCAGATTAAGGTTTTCGAAGTGAGATTAGGGTTTTTTTAATTTTTGCATTATGTTCCCTTTTTAAAAAATTTTCTAGATTTTTCGTAATTTTTATTGTTTGGGTTTTTCTTCCCCCCCCCCCTTTGGATTTTATTAAGCCCGCTGGACTGTACTCGGGTCGTACGTTAGGCCCTAAGTAAAAATTTGTGTGTACAACTGCCCCTCTTTGCTCCTTGCTCGAATGAGAGGAAAGAAGCAAAGACCATAAGCAACAATTTTTCCAGTGATAATGACACTCTATCCTGGCGGTTTTGATGATGGCACCTGCTTCCGAATACCTGTCGAGTAGAGTTGTCGCTGACCTTGCTGCCCACGGCAGCTGACTATGGGAGTTGGAAGAACCGGAGCGCGATTTGTAGAGCTAAAACTCCTGAATCTATCGCCGGTGTTCATGTGATTTTTTGACATCTGTAGCAGCGGCCAGGGCTGCCGAAGCAAAATTCTCAAGCTTACTTGCGGACTAAGGCAAACAAGATATAGTCCATATTCCACGCCAGGAAGTCGGTATTTAAAGCCATATTAAAGATGGAAAGCTACTTTCGAGGACTTCTACTTTAAGGATGACTTAACCTAGTCTTGAGTCTATAAATACTCATTGTACTCCTAGTTTAAATCATCCTAGGTTTTCTATAGACTTTTCTTGTGTTCTTTACTGTCGCCATGTTCTAAATTTTATAGGGGTTATGGTTATGTTGTAAACTAGTGTGAAACGATTGTTTTAGGTTTTGAGTTATTTTTCAAAAAAATATTCCGAGTTTACTTAATCCATTGTTCTTCATTCTTTTAATCATTCTACACCAGTCGTTTGAGAGAATCCATTTGTCGGGCACGAAAGTGCAAGGCTCACGAAAGGGTTAAGTACGGTCACAACGTGCCGAGGTGTGACTAACTTGGTTCCACACCAGTCCACAAGTTTCAGCGGCTAAAGGGATTACCAACCGAGACGACTAGCCTGTGTTAGGTTGACGCTGAGATTGTTAGGTATTGCCTACGTCAAGTTAGCTGTCGAGCATCCTAACCTAGAAATAGGAGGGATCACTGTCGACTATCCTACCGAACTTGGAGTATCTGCCAGACTTGCCGCCAGGACTTCTTTCCATTCCACCTGCCGAGACAGTACACCCATGCAGTGGTAGTTGTAACACCCCATTTTTGCCCTAATTTTAAAATCCCTAATTGTGAGAATTCCCAATTGGAAACCCTAGAATTTGGGGGAAAATCGGAAATTGGCCTAATCTAATTTGGGGACCAAATTGAATAAATTAAGAGTTTGGTGGTTAAATTGTTAGGCGGGCAAAACTTGGGACCCTTCTTTTGTAATTTGCCCATTTGTCTAGGGCAAATACTCTTTGGCCTATTTCTGTGTTTTGCGCCATTTTTTCCTCATTCTCAAAATAATAATAAAATATTACAACAATTGAAAACCCTTCCCTGTTTTCCGTCGAAGCTCCGGTCAGGAGAGTTCATCGCCGTTCAAGGTTCGAGGCTAGTGGAGTTCTTGTCGTCACCACGCGAACAAAACCCGGCCGCCGTCACTCGTCGCGCTCCGTTCTTCTTGGAGACGGATCGAGAACCGTCGTGGTCGCGCTCTTTCGCTGCCGTTGTCACCGGAAACGTTTGAGTTTCCTTCGAGAACTGCCGCCGCCGTTCTTTGTGTGTGCCGCTGCCGTCCTCTGCGTGCACGCCACCTCCGTTTCGGGTTAGGGTGAGTGTTGTGGTCGGGGTTCTGTTTGGCTTTGGGGTTGTTGTTGGCCGCTGTCGGGGGAGGGGTCGTGGCCGTCGTTGGGGTCGCATCATGGGTAGTCAGCCGCCGTCGGGGGTGTGTTATTAGGGTTTGTTGTATTGGGGTTAGGGTTTTGCTGATTTGGGTGGTTGTTGGAGATGAACCGGACCGGTTGAGTTGGTGAACCGGACGGCTGGGCTGAACCGAACCGGACCAGTGGCTGATGCAACGATGACGTCATCCGCTATTGCAGTGCTGATGCAACGATGACGTCATCTGCTGTTGCAGTCAATGATGACGTCATCGCAATCAATGATGACGTCAGCGTTGACTTTTGGTTGACTTTTTCGGCTGAGTCCACTCTTAAGTTTTTCGACGTTCCGGTTCCGTTGTCGCTGTCCGTTTCTTCAAATTCGGGCCCGAAATGCCTTTTGGATCAAGTTTATATGTTGAGCTCATATTTTTGGTAAAGTGTTGCATCGGAATTTGACTCAGTTATTTTGTGTTCAGGTGACGTGGATTCTGACCACGAGATTTTACCTCCCCCTCCGCCAGGCAGACCTCCGGTGGCACAGTCTTCGAGATCTGCTAGTAAGTTATCTGTTAAGCGTAATTATTCGAATGTGGCATAGTAGGAAGTCTGATATAGTGTGCTTGTTTTTAGGAGCTGATTCTGTTCGACATTCCGCTAGAGCTGAGCGTGGGAGACGTCACTATCGATGTTGACTATTTAGCTGCCTAAGGTGTGTTCTCTGTCTGTGCTACATGTATGTGTTACCTGATTGTGTGATTGTATGAGAAATATTCTGTGTTATCATGCTCGATTGATTGAGAAATGTTTTATATGTTATTCTGCTCTGTTATCTGATAAATATTGTATGACTCGATTGTATGTCATTCTGCTCTGTTATCTGATAAATAATGTATACTCGGATGCTATGATCATGTTATGTAACACATATCGGAATCGGGTTATTATGTACATGCATCTTAGTTATTTAACAAGATTGCATTCGGACTCTGAAATCGGATTACATGTCATATCATCGGGTTGGGATATTGTACGGAGGAAGCTCAGCGACTTCATCCTTCGGGTTGAACTTCGCTTCGGATCAGTAGTTCCATCCTTCGGGAGGAGTTCTGCTTCGGACATGGTGTTGAGGTGCAGAGTGGTTCAGGGGAACCTTACTCTTCGGACGGTGATGTAGTTGGGTGCATGTCATGTCATGATATCTGTATGCTCTGCTTGTATACTTCGAAATATCTGTAAATTTGTGATATGTTGTTTGACTGTTGGATTGACTTTTGTTATGCACTTTAGAGACACACTGAGCTTTATAGCTGACTCCCCCTTAGTATCTGTTTCAGATTTCCAGACTTAGGTTTCGGTACTTGGAGGACCTCGCACGAACAATATTTGATATTATTTTTCAGTATGTTTTGTTTTAGACTTATATTTAATTATTTAAGAATTTCAGACTTGGTTGTAATTTGGACTTTGAACTTTTATTTTGGGATTGATGAACTTTTCGCATGCATTGTTTTACAACGGAATTTCAAAGGACTATTATAATTGAATAATAAATTTTCGACATGTATTCTTTCAAGTGATCTTTCTTGAGGGGCAAGTTTTTCTAAAATGACAATTATACTTTAAGTAAACTCTTAGGTTAAAAATAAGGGGTTACATTTAGTGGTATCAGAGCTTAGGTTACACCCCTCGGCCTGTGAGGCTCGATAAAAAAAATTTGATTTTAAAGTTTAAAAAAAATGCATGCATAATAAATGTTTTCGGAAACTACGAGATTTTCAGATAAATGTCCGGATTTTTAAAAAAATAATTTATGTTTTAATTAAAGTCTCCAAGTACCAATTTTGACTTTAGGACTCTTCTTTTGTAGATAGACTACTATGCCACCCCGTAGGAGTACTAGAGCTACGACCGGCCGAGGTCGAGGCCGTGGACGAGGTCGTACCGCTGCTAATACGAGTGACGTTAATCCTCCTGAGCATTCGCCACCACATCAGGAGGACCCACAACATGAGCAGGGTGAGGAGCAACATGAGGTTCACACGAGTGGTCAACAGACCGATCACCCTGATCAGCAGACTCAGAGTGATGGTCCCCGTGCAGTCGGTAACAGTGAGACTGCTGGAGTTGATGTTGCTGCTGTGCATTTGGAGCTACTTGAGTATCTTCGACAGGGTTCTAGGAGACCCATATCTACCGAGTTTTTATCTGCTGGTATGTCGATGTTTGATGGTAAGACGGCTGCAGATCCAGCTGACGCTGAGTATTGGTTGAAGAAATTGCAGCAGTTATTTGATGAGATGGATTACCCTGCCGACAGAAAATTAAGAGCTGCTGTATCTTTATTGAAGGGTGAAGCCCTGAACTGGTGGGAAGCTGAGAAGACCGTTATTTCTGCTAGTCGGATCACTTGGGATCATTTTCGTCAGGCTTTCCGAGACAGATATATTGGGGCTGAGTATCTAGCCAAGTGTCGTGAGGACTTTATAAATCTGAAGCAAAATGACATGACTGTGAATCAGTATGAGATTGAGTTTCTGAGGCTGGTACAGTACGTCCCTGGGTTAGTTACTACAGAGGAAGAGAAGTGCAGCTGGTTTCTGAAGGGTCTGCGACCTTCGATCAAGACTGGTGTCTTTACATTTGGACAAAGAGTACAAGGCTATTACTTTGCGAGCTAGGACTGCAGAACGCAATGAGGCAGAGTTGAGGCAAGCTGAGTCTCATGGTATGGATCGGGGTAAGAGGCAGTCGACCGCGATAGTTCAGTATAGTCAGGGTAGCCAGACCAGGAAGAGGGCAAGAGATGAGAGTGACTATCAGAGTTATTCCAGAGCCAGACCAGTGACCACTGCTGTTCCGACTTCTAGTGTTGGAGGATCGTCTAGCACACGGGGGCCACCACTGTGTTCTTTCTGCAAGAAATGGCATTATGGGGATTGTAGGAGACAATCCGGGGCTTGTTTTCAATGTGGGTCTTTTGATCATATTTTCAGAGATTGTCCGCACGCACCTCCGTCAGCTCATATGACGACTCCGTCACAGGCATCAGTACAGACTCCTGCTAGGGGTAGAGGTTGAGGTAGACCCGATTTTACAGTTTCTGCTGGTAGAGGTAGGCCAGCTCAGAGTGGAGGATCAGCTGGATCCGGGGTGAGACAGCCAGGTTTGGTTTATGCTACCAGGAGACATGAGGATCGTGATGAGCCAGATGTTATTGCTGGTACATTTTCTATCCACTCTATTCCGTATTTTGCTTTATTAGATATTGGTTCTACCCATTCATATGTTGCGAGTTCGGTATCTGGGGGACTTGAAATTCCGGTTGAGAATACTAGGAACGCGGTTTCTATTTATAGTCCAGTAGGTGATCATGTCAAGGTTACCAAGGTGTACAAGAATTGCCCTTTGGAGATTCAAGGGAAAATATTCTCCGCCGATTTGATGGAGTTACCTTTCAGAGAGTTCGACCTTATTCTCGGAATGGACTGGTTATCCGCTCATCGAGTCCATTTAGATTGTGAAAAGAAAAGGGCGACTCTGAAAACCTCAGATGGGTGCGAGGTGATTATGGTTGGAGAGCGTAGAGGTTATATGACCAATGTTGTTTCGGCTCTCAAAGCAAAAAAGATGATTCGACATGGGGCTACTGCCTATCTTGCTTATATTCTTGACTCGAGGCAGTCAGATTTTGGTTTGGATAAGATCCCTGTGGTTCGGGATTTTCCAGATGTTTTTCCGGAGGAATTGCCAGGGGTACCGCCAAAACGTGACGAGGTTGAGTTTGGCATAGATGTATATCCGGGTACAGCTCCTGTCTCTATGGCTCCTTATAGGATGGCTCCGAAAGAGCTTAAAGAATTGAAGATTCAATTGCAGGAATTGTTGGATAGGGGTTTCATCCGACCTAGTGTTTCTCCTTGGGGAGCCCCTGTTTTGTTTGTGAAGAAGAAGGACGGATCACTTCGGCTTTGTATTGATTATCGGAAGCTGAACAAGCTGACGATCAAGAACAGGTACCCACTTCCCCGTATTGATAACTTGTTCGACCAGTTTCGAGGAGCTACAGTATTCTCTAAGATAGACCTGAGATCGGGTTATTACCAACTCAAGGTTAAGGATTCTGATGTGTTCAAGACCGCTTTTCGGACTCGTTATGGTCATTACGAGTTTCTGGTAATGCTGTTTGGATTGACTAATGCCCCTGCAGCCTTTATGGATATGATGACTAGGGTGTTTCAACCCTATCTGGACCAGTTCGTGGTGGTTTTCATTGACGACATACTGGTTTATTCTAAATCGGAGGCAGAACATGAGGGTACATCTATGGATTATACTATTGATCAGGATGGTGTTTTGTGTTTCCGAGGCCGGTACTGTATTCCGAGGAAATCTGGGTTGAAACAGGTTATTCTTCGTGAGGCACATGATAGCCCATACTCTATGCATCCTGGTGGTGATAAGATGTATAAAACCCTTCGTCAGAGGTATTGGTGGAAGGGTCTTAAGCGGGATGTTGTCGGGTTTGTGTCTAAGTGTATGACTTGTCAGAGAGTCAAGGCAGAGCATCAGCGTCCATCTGGGTTGCTTCAGCACATCGAGATTCCTCAGTGGAAGTGGGAGCGTGTGACTATGGATTTTGTTAGTGGTCTTTCGATGACTCCGTCCAAGAAGGACTCTGTCTGGGTTATAGTGGACCGTTTGACTAAGTCTGCTCATTTTATTCCGGTTCGAGTCAACTATCCTTTGAATAAGTTGGCTCGACTCTATATTTCTGAGATCGTTCGACTTCATGTGGTGCCGCTATCGATTATTTCTGATCGTGATCCGAGGTTTACAGCGAAGTTCTAGAAGGCACTTCACTCTGCTTTGGGTACACGGTTGAACTTCAGTACATCTTATCATCCGCAGACTGACGGGCAGTCCGAGCGTGTGATTCAGATTCTTGAGGACATGTTGAGAGGTTGTGTTCTCGATTACAGTGGTAGTTGGGAGGATTTCTTGCCGCTCGCAGAGTTTGCATATAATAACAGCTACCAGGCCAGTATCAAAATGGCACCGTATGAGGCTCTGTATGGGCGTAGGTGTAGGCCACCGATTGGGTGGACTGAACTTAATGAGCATAGATTATTGGGACCAAACTTAGTCCGTGAGGCCGAGCAGACAGTCAGATTGATTCGAGACCGGCTTAAGGTTGCTTTTGACAGACAGAAGTCCTATGCTGACTTGAGACGTCGAGATCTTGAGTTTGAGGTCGGTGATGAGGTTTTCCTGAAAGTATCTCCTTGGAGGAAGGTACTTCGGTTTGGTCGGAAGGGCAAGCTGAGTCCTCGTTATATTGGCCCTTACCGGATACTTCGTCGGGTTGGACCTGTTGCTTATCAGCTTGAGTTACCACCAGAGCTTCAGCGTATTCATGATGTTTTCCATGTTTCTGTGTTGAGACGCTATCATGCTGATCCGTCTCATGTTTTACCTGTGGAGGAGATTGAGATTCGTCCTGATTTGCGCTTTGAGGAGGAGCCTATCGAGATTCTTGCTCAGGATAAGAAAGTTCTCAGAAGGAAGACCATTAAGATGGTCAAAGTCTTGTGGCGTGGTCGCAGTCATGATGAGGCTACCTGGGAACCCAAAGCCGTCATCAAAGCTCAGTATCCGCATTTGTTTGCTCCAGGTAAATTTCGAGGCCGAAATTTCTTTTTACGGGGGGAGAGTTGTAACACCCCATTTTTGCCCTAATTTTAAAATCCCTAATTGTGAGAATTCCCAATTGGAAACCCTAGAATTTGGGGGAAAATCGGAAATTAACCTAATCTAATTTGGGGACCAAATTGAATAAATTAAGAGTTTGGTGGTTAAATTGTTAGGCGGGCAAAACTTGGGACCCTCCTTTTGTAATTTGCCCATTTGTCTAGGGCAAATACTCTTTGGCCTATTTCTGTGTTTTGCGCCGTTTTTTCCTCATTCTCAAAATAATAATAAAATATTACAACAATTGAAAACCCTTCCCCGTTTTCCGTCGAAGCTCCGGTCAGGAGAGTTCATCGCCGTTCAAGGTTCGAGGCCAGTGGAGTGCTTGTCGTCACCACGCGAACAAAACCCGGCCGCCGTCACTCGTCGCGCGCCGTTCTTCTTAGAGACGGATCGAGAACCGTCATGGTCGCGCTCTGTCGCTGCCGTTGTCACCGGAAACGTTTGAGTTTCCTTCGAGAACTGCCGCCGCCGTTCTTTGTGTGTGCCGCTGCCGTCCTCTGCGTGCACGCCACCTCCGTTTCGGGTTAGGGTGAGTGTTGTGGTTGGGGTTCTGTTTGGCTTTGGGGTTGTTGTTGGCCGCTGTCGGGGGAGGGGTCGTGGCCGTCGTTGGGGTTGCGTCGTGGGTAGTCGACCGCCGCCGGGAGTGTGGTATTAGGGTTTGTTATATTGGGGTTAGGGTTTTGCTGATTTGGGTGGTTGTTGGAGATGAACCGGACCGGTTGAGTTGGTGAATCGGACGGCTGGGCTGAACCGAACTAGACCAGTGGCTGATGCAACGATGACGTCATCCGCTGTTGCAGTGCTGATGCAACGATGACGTCATCTGCTGTTGCAGTGCTGATGTAGTCAATGATGACGTCAGCGATGACGTCATCGTTGACTTTTGGTTGACTTTTTCGGCTGAGTCCACTCTTAAGTTTTTCGACGTTCCGGTTTCGTTGCCGCTGTCCGTTTCTTCAAATTCTGGCCCGAAATGCCTTTTGGATCAAGTTTATATGTTGAGCTCATATTTTTGGTAAAGTGTTGCATCGAAATTTGACTCAGTTATTTTGTGTTCAGGTGACATGGATTCTGACCACGAGATTTTACCTCCTCCTCCGCCAGGAAGACCTCCGGTTGCACAGTCTTCGAGATCTGCTAGTAAGTTATCTGTTAAGCGTAATTATTCGAATGTGGCATAGTAGGAAGTCTGATATAGTGTGCTTGTTTTTAGGAGCTGATTCTGTTCGACATTCCGCTAGAGCTGAGCGTGGGAGACGTCACTATCGACGTTGACTATTTAGCTGCCTAAGGTGTGTTCTCTGTCTGTGCTACATGTATGTGTTACCTGATTGTGTGATTGTATGAGAAATATTCTGTGTTATCATGCTCGATTGATTGAGAAATGTTTTATATGTTATTCTGCCCTGTTATCTGATAAATATTGTATGACTCGATTGTATGTCATTCTGCTCTGTTATCTGATAAATAATATATACTCGGATGCTATGATCATGTTATGTAACACATATCGGAATCGGATTATTATGTACATGCATCTTAGTTATTTAACAAGATTGCATTCGGACTCTGAAATCGGATTACATGTCATATCATCGGGTTGGGATATTGTACGGAGGAAGCTCAGCGACTTCATCCTTCGGGTTGAACTTCGCTTCGGATCAGTAGTTCCATCCTTCGGGAGGAGTTCTGCTTCGGACATGGTGTTGAGGTGCAGAGTGGTTCAGGGGAACCTTACTCTTCGGACGGTGATGTAGTTGGGTGCATGTCATGTCATGATATCTGTATGCTCTGCTTGTATACTTCGGAATATCTGTAAATTTGTGATATGTTGTTTGACTGTTGGATTGACTTTTGTTATGCACTTTAGAGACACACTGAGCTTTATAGCTGACTCCCCCTTAGTATCTGTTTCAGATTTCCAGACTTAGGTTTCGGTACTTGAAGGACCTCGCACGAACAATATTTGATATTATTTTTCAGTATGTTTTGTTTTAGACTTATATTTAATTATTTAAGAATTTCGGACTTGGTTGTAATTTGGACTTTGAACTTTTATTTTGGGATTGATGAACTTTTCGCATGCATTGTTTTACAACGGAATTCCAAAGGACTATTATAATTGAATAATAAATTTTCGACACGTATTCTTTCAAGTGATCTTTCTTGAGGGGCAAGTTTTTCTAAAATGACAATTATACTTTAAGTAAACTCTTAGGTTAAAAATAAGGGGTTACAGTAGTGACCTGCTGCGGCTGCGTGACAGGGTCGTAGTTTGCCGCCTGCCATACCCGCCGAGGCAGCATATCGTGGCAGCACAAAATAACTCATACCTTTTACAACGCATTTTTCACACTAAGTGGCAGCATAACTCTGCCTGCTCTATCAACCTGATTACCCTCTTTAGTACTTGTGTTTTTGTTTACTTTCTATCCAAACCAACCATTCACTTGTGTTTTACTTTACCTTGTGCAGGAACTACGAAACGAGATAAGCTGTCCAATCCTCGTGGGATTCGATATATTTTATACTATAACTTGGCAGGAGTGTGCACTTGCCCTCTCATAAAAAGGGAACACCTACACGCCCTACAGCTATCTGCGTAACGGCTAGAATCCTATAAAATGCGCCACAATCATTGCCACCCATCGACAGTGTGCCCGCCAAGGCAGCAGAGAGAAGCGGCTATATAAGGCCAACTATTCTCTCCTCATTCTTCACTTTGCTCTCCTTTTCTCTCAATTCTTCTTGTCATCTTTGCTTTCAAGATCTTATCTGTGTTATTTTCTTGCAATTTTTTTCTTTTCTTTAGGAAACACAGCCGTTCTTACAACTATGGCAACATCAAAACCCACATTATCATCCTCTAAGCCCACCTTCCAGAGGTTCTTGAATGCTGACGTAGCGGCAACCTATCGGTAGCACTTTGCTGAGTGGTAAATCTGGGAAGATATAGGCTTCCAGTACACAAGACAAGAAGGGGATCTTGGCCTTTAGCCCAACGTGTTTGAAAGGGTCCACACATTGGGATGGCATATCTTTGCAGGGCAGCCAGAATAGATAAACACCAACTTAGTGCGAGAATTTTATGCCCACAAACCTACCCTAGGAAACCCTTCGTATACATTCGCAGCGATGGTGTCAAGCTCACAACGACAACAATAAATATCTTCTACTGAATAGAAATCAAAGGGAATTCGCACGAACAATGGAGTTTGGGTCTAATGGCAGCAGACTACGAAAAGATCAAAAGAGAAATCTGCCAGCCCAACACCAAGTGGCTCACCGGCAAAAATAACGACTCAGTCAACCACCGTGACTTGCTGCCAGAGGCTATTCTTTTGAGTAACTTCGTCCAGCGCCGCCTAATGCCTACTTCGCATGGTTCCACAGTCAACAGGCTGCGGCTGGCCCTAATCCATAGCATAATGAAGGGGCGATCAATCAACGTTGGGGAAGTCATTCCTAAAGAAATCTATGCCCACGCAGCCAAACCCAACTCCAAGGGACCCCTCGTTTTCCCCTCACTCATCACGGGCCTCTGCACCAACTTCCATGTACCGTAGCATCCCAAAGATACCATCATCGCTGCCAAGGAAGGCTGGACAAGGAAGGCACGCCTACAAATGATGCAAGAGCCAGAATCTGAAACGCCAGCAACCGTCGTCCAACCCTGCCGCCACTCATGCTGCAACGGGTAGTACTAATGTTTCCCTTTCTTCTGCTGTGATCCCTCTGCTTCGAAGCCTCGTAGAGAGCTGCTAGAGAATTGAGCACAAGCAGGTAATCTTTATGAGATACATTGCGAAGGTGCAAGAGGCCTTTGTGGCTTACTATTTGGACAAATATCACGACGCCTGCCCAAGACTGCCAGCCTTCCCGTCGAAGTTAGCAGCTTCTAAACCAACCCAGATCACACCTCGACTAGCTTCCACTCCAGCCGCCACAGACAGTGAGGGACCATACATCCGCCCCAAAAGAAGGACCTCCCCCACTCCCATCCAGCCATACAACCTCACCTCATCCTCCAATTCTGAAGAAGAGGAGATCCAGGCACAAAAGGAGGAGGAGACTACTGCCGCCTCCCAGCAGCAAAGATGGCAGCTGCCAAAGAAACAGCCGAGGCCTCGGATTCATTAGACAAGGAGGTATATGATTCCTCCGACGACGAACTGGCCAAAACAGAAAGGAAAAGGAAGCTGCCCGCCAGTGTGACTAAACCTCAAGGCGAAGGGTATGAAACCAAGCCAGAAGCACCACCTAAAAGACCCATTCCCAGCCGCATCCAACCACCATGTGGCCAGAAGAAGATCCCAACCGCCAAATCTCCTGCCACATGCCGCCTCGTCCTCCCCGCCTCCGAGGCAGGAGTAGAAATGGAGAACTCCCCTAATTTATAGCACATTTTCTTTATTTTTTGTTCTTTTTATATTTTCTTTTAATTTTCTGTTTTCTTTTTCTTTTTATGTTTTTTTCTATTTTATTTTATATTTTGTGTAACCTCTTCTGAAGTCTACCCTTCTGAATTAATGTATCTAAGTCTGAAACACTCAGCATACTTCTAATCTGCACTTAATGAACCACCCTAAACTCATTGACTCAACTTCTATAATCTAGATCCCTTCTAAATCTCCGGATTTAGATTTACCTCCTAAGGTTCGAGTGGTCGAGTAAAGAGCAACTCCATTACATTTTGATATAATACTTCACTGAAATATCGAATCGTAATTTTAGCTTATCGTTGCACAGTTCATCATGACAGTGTTAAGCTTGCCAAGTACCTGCTTGTGCTTTTAGCATCCTTGGGTAGTCTGTATTACTGAGCTTTCCGAAGCTCACGTTGTTTTTACCATCACAGGTTAAAAGATTGACCATGTTGTAGTTATCAATGTCGGTATGGGAGTTTCTTCTGCTTGCTTGCGAAGTATGATATCTGTATAATTAGGGGCATGTATGTCATGTTTTGATTTATATTCGAGTTTGAAACTTGTATTAATAGTTTGTATCATAGTTTTGTTTCATTGTCTAAATTTTTTTCTTTTTGAAATTGTATTTTAATTCAAAACTTGATTTATGATTTCAAATGGTTCATCTAATTTGTTTATTTGAAATTTTAACGTAGGTCGCTCCGGTGACCGTAATGTTACTTCCTAGGATCTGTATTAACGTATAGGCGAGTCTAGGGGTTAGATTTAGTGGTATCAGAGCTTAGAGTTGTGTCATTCTAGGTAGATTGGTCGATCGTTTGTCGTAGGGTGTCTGGTCTGTACATGCCCCTAGACCATAACCGTACTCCTTTGAGCCAAACTCTGATGTCAATTCTTTTACCCTTAATAAGTGCTTTTAACCATTCTGTCCATAATAGCTCGACCTGTATTGGAAAGAAATATCTATAAAGTTCGTTTGCGAATTGGATTAAATTGATGGATTTGAATCAGGATAAAGAGCCTGAGATGACTCATGCATGTGAAATTGAATATCTTTATTAGATTGAGAATAGATGTTTGAGCATGTGAGGTAGACCAAATAAGATTTCATGAAAGGTTGATCGGTGATGATGATTATGTTTGAGAATATCTTGATGGAAATTTTATAAAAGCCGCACGAATTTAAAAGAAGACGTTTGTGATTGTGGTGAAAATGCAAATTCTGGGGTGACTCTATAATACACGAAAGAAACAGTTGTCTGAAAATCATGCTGATGGTAAATGTTATTCGTTTAAAACCTTGGTTATGTCTGGTTGGCTTGAAGAAAGACCGGTTATATGAATATGTGGCATGTTGTATCATTATATCGTCCATGACTGAAATTTGATGTTTATATCTTGATTCGGAAAGCCTTATAGGAGGCCTTGGTTACTTATTTGAACTACAACTATAGTTCTTCATCCGTAAACTGATGGTCAACCTAGAAGAGTAATGTAGATCCTAGAAGATATACTTTGAGATTGTATGATTAACTTCTGTGGTAGTTGGGAAGGCTTCCTATCCCTAGCCGAGTCTTCTTATTTTAACAATTACGAAGCGAATGTTCGCATGGCATCGTATAAAGTTTTGTATGGATTCATATACAATATTGTGATCAGTTAGTCTGGGGTGTTTGACGGTATAATTTGGGTCCAAGGTCAGTCTGAGAGACTGATAATGCTACTAGATTGATCTATGACCGTCTGACAATCTTAAGAAACAAGGATACTCTGATGGATATGTTTCATTACAAGAAGGGATGAAAAAGCAGTTTTTGCATTTGTCTGACTTAGGTAAATTTCGAGGACGAAATTTCCTTTTAGGAGGGGAGAGTTGTAACACCCTGATAACCACGTGAAAAATAAAATAAGAAGAAGAAGAAGAAGGGGAACCAAAAAAAGAAGGAATGAGGATTTGTTTCCACGAGAAGTTGAACTCATGGCCTTTGGCCTTGTGCTCTTGAGCTCTAACCATTTGAGCTGAGTCTAGTATTGGTTATTAGCTACCCTAAAATGATTTTTAATCTATACCTATTGGTATTAACTAAAATTAATTAACCGTTCAACTACCCCCCTTTGACATTAAATGTTATCTGATAACCATGAGAGAGATACCCAAAAAACTCTCGAGCTTTTCATCTTCCCCTCACTGTTCATCTCTCTGATCAGCGCCACCGCTCAGCCATGACTGCCACTGCCATCGTCGGCGTGTTCGTCGTTGTGCCACGAGCTCAACCCCAGTCGCCACTCACGTTGAATCCTTGCCGTCCGGCGGGAAGGAGGGTTTGAAGGTTCGTCGGAAACCAAGCTCGTTATTGGCTTCTTGACTTTTCTGGCCTCGGTTGCCGTCCGTTCGCGACATAGACACCGGATCTGGGCTCCTGACGTGACGACGAGTAAAACCCAACCGTCCTACCACTCATCCGACGCCAGTAAGGGCTTAATTCGGGTTATGCTACAATCCGACCATTTCGAACTGCTCGGGTAAGATCCAATGAGTTTTCCGACTTTGTTTGTGTCGAAATCAAGCGGGTTGGGTTACTAAGTTGATGATCTTCCTTTTTTATAGGAAAAATTGACCTTTGGGGTCACCGGCGAGGTTTTCTAGTGACCGGTCGGTTAGCATAGATCTGATATTTGGGGTAAGTGTGTTGAACCGGCCCAACCGGTCTGAACCGACCCAATCAGTTAACCGGTTCAAGCCCAGTTGTTCAGCCCAAGTCCTTCTTGGCCCAAACTCGAGTCCGACACAACCTACTTACCCGACCCGGTCAACCTGAGTCAACTCGTCCGAGTCAGTCGAGTCAACTCGTCCGAGTTAGTCGAGTCAACTCATCTGAGTTAGTCGAGTCAGTCTGAGTTGATTTGTCCGAGTCAACCCAGTGAGTCATCTCGTCTGAACCAACTCAGTTGACTGTTGATGTCAGCGTTGACTGCTGACATCAACGTTGACTTTGACCGTTGACCAAAAAGTTAAAATTCCTGAAAAGCCCTATTTTATGTTTTACGACGTATTGAGCCCGTTTTTGAAGCCTGTTTTGTCAAATTCGAACCCGAAAGCCTCTGAATCTGACCTTGAACCCGAGAGTGCTTATATATTGAATTAATTGGTGAATAAGGTCTGATCTTGGGATTTGTGTAATTGAAGGAACTCATAGTTCCTAGAATACGAATTGTTGAGGGATGTCAGAACCGGGTTCAAGGGTGTTCGAATGTCGTTCACAGATCGATCGATGTAGCTCGGAGCCAAGGTAATACATTACTACCTTATGCATGATTTAGTAACATATTGGTATTCAGATAATGTTTGCACGACCAAGTTTGAGCATATGATTATTTCTGATTATGTCGATCAATTATGAAATAAAAATAATAAAGGCAAAGGCAGATATTCAAATAAGAGGTTTAATAAATTAAAAGGACTTCCGAGTTTAGTACGCGATTAATTAGACGGTTAATATCTAAGTCTGATTATCCATTTGATTAAAAAGAAATGTCGAAAATGTTTGATTAACGAATGGCGAAAACACCCCTATCTATAAAAACAATCAGAGAAGCTATACTTCATCTGGTAAGACATCAGATACATTTGAAAACTTCAAATTATTGAAATGTCATGGTAACAAGACTTAACCATCGAATTTGTAAAGTACACGAGTTTGCTTGAATTCTGAATAATCTTCCGAATATAAATTTACGGGAAATATTCGCATGTATGAATTGATCAATGTGGCGTAAAGATGGAATTGATTGCAAAGATTAAAAGGGATTGAAAATACTATTAAGATTGGATGGGATTGAATGACACTAAAGACTGAGATTTCTTCAGGCATTAGTTGCCAATCAACCGACATATGTGATATATCTTCGAGGTCTGAAACGAATGAATAGTTGGAAGGACCAGAAGACTCTGAACAATTGTAACACCTTCGAGCATTGAATTGTCTGAAATACCCTCAGATATTATAATGACTGAGAATATTTCTAAGACATGGAATTGAGAACTCCAAATAAAGCCAACCATATAATGGCTCAAATAAAAAGTGGTAATATACGACCCGTGTCTGTTGGTCGTTTCTGATACTAAGATGATATTGGAGGAATACCATATGAAGGCGTACAATTTATTTGGAGAAATTACATAGTTAATAGTAAGAGAGATCTGTTCTCATAAGGCACATTCGATGTTTTGGAATGAGTTCAAGTGCAATGCACATGTTCTAATACTTGGAAAATATCGTTCGAATATATGCTCGATTCCTGATAATAAGTTTAGTGGGCGAGTGGTGAAGGTGAACTACTTTTGGTTATATGTTGTGGTCAGTTCTGCGAAACAAATGTTTAAGGTGTACTTATTTGGTTAAATAATAAACATCGTATTGTTGGGTTATGACCAGTTCAAGGGACTCGAAAACTTGAAGAGCAACTCGAATTCTGGAATTTTTGTGTATCGTTGCTTATGCTTGGTTGGTATAAATTATCAAATTACCCATGAAGGTCAAAACGGCTATAATACCCTTGTAAGTTGTAACATTTGATTCGCTCACGATATATCTGAAATTCTGATAATCCTGGTGCATCAACTTCCGATGTTTGGTTCGAGTCGTTTTATCGAACTCCCCTATTCGTAGGGACCTCGTTCTGATATCTGTCCAAAGATTGTCGAATGTCTCTTTCTGATACTTATCGAGTGTTTCTGAAAAATAAATTAGGTCGTAAGACGCGTACCATGTATCCGTAAATACTCTCTATTCTAAACCAAAACATTATCTGCGTAAAATTCAAAAGTATGACACTGTTATTCGAAAAGAAAGCAATTCATGGCTTCTGTCCTCTGATATGAAAATATATCTGATACATGGCTTTGAATACGTAGTAGTAGTAGTAGTAATAATAATAATAATAATAATAATAATAATAATAATAATAATAATAATAATAATAATAATAATAATAAAATAAATCTAATATGTGTCTTTTGGTATAAAAAATAGATTGGATAAATATATTCTGGTATTACCACCTTCTCTTATAAAGTAAATTCATCTGGGTGTATTATCTGGGATATAAATGAAGATCTATAGGCTCAGCGCTGGTAAACCCTTCTAGACCTAAGCTCCTACGCCTAATGGGCCTAGGGTAAGACTTTTTGTAAGCTCCTACGCCCGACGACCCTAGGGTAAGTCTTTCTGGATACTATTTTGGGTTTTTGCATATTGACGTACGGTTGGAGGGTAGTTAAGTAAATTAATAAAACTTTATGACCTCTTCTGAAGTCTACCCTTCTGAATTAATGTATCTAAGTCTGAAACACTCAGCATACTTCTAATCTGCACTTAATGAACCACCCTAAACTCTTTGACTCAACTTCTATAATCTGGATCCCTTATGAATCTTCGGCTTTAGACTCACGTCCTAAGGTTCAATTGATCGAGTAAAGAACAACTCTATTACCTTCTGATATAATACTTCACTGAAATATCGAATCTTAATTTGAGCTTATCATTGCCCAGTTCATCATGACAGTGTTAAGCTTGCCATTTACCTACTTGTGCTTTTAGCATCCTTGGGTAGTCTGTATTACTGAGCTTTCCGAAGCTCACGTTGTTTTTACCATCACAGGTTAAAAGATCGACCATGTTGCAGTTATCAATGTCGGTATGGGAGTTTCTTCGACTTGCTTGAGGAGTATGTTATCTGTATAATTAGGGGCATGTATGTCATATTTTGATTTATATTATAGTTTGAAACTTGTATTAATAATTTATATCATAGTTTTGTTTCATTGTCTAAAATGTCCATAAATGCAGCTGGGGCATTAGTCAAACCGAAAGGCATTACCAAGAACTCGTAGTGCCCATATCGTGTACGGAAAGATGTCTTTGGTATGTCCACATCTTTTACCTTCAACTGATAATAGCCAGATCTCAAATCAATCTTCGAAAATACTGTAGCACCTCTCAACTGATCAAGCAAATCGTCGATCTACGGCAAAGGATACTTGTTCTTTACTGTTACCTTGTTCAACTGCCTATAATCTATGCACATCCTCATACTCCCATCCTTTTTCTTTACAAACAAGATCGGAACACCCCATGGAGAAATACTAGGCCTGATGAAACCTCCATCTGACAGTTCTTGAAGCTGTGTCTTCAACTCTTTCAACTCTTTAGGTGCCATTCTATACAGAGCAATAGACACAGGAGCAGAATCTAAATACGTCTCAATAGCAAACTCAACATCCCTATCTGGAGGCAAACCCGACAACTCTTCTAGAAAGACACTCGAAAAGTCACAAACTGTTCTAATGTCTTGCGGTCTAACTTCACTCATGCTCAGATTCATCACATAGGCCAAATACGCTTGACAACCCAAATCCATCAATCTCTGAGCTTCTAAAGCATAAACAACATTGGACAAGAACTTAATGTTCTCGCCAACTACTACAACATCATAATCATCCTCGAGTCTCAAGGAAACTCTCTTGGTTTCAAAGTTTACCCTAGCTCTATGCTCTATGAGCCAATCCATGCCCAAAATCACATCGAAACCATAGAACGACAATTCCATCATATCGACCGGAAACACATGACCCTGGATCGTCAAGGGACACCTCCTGTACATTTTTCCTAACTACCACGATCTCACTGAAAGAACTAGTAACATTCACACCTACCTCTAACCACTCATATGGTAAATCTAAAGATCTTGCATGCTCACCCAAAATATATGAATGTGTTGAACCTGAATCTATTAACGAAAGCAAGGATAAAGACCGTAACAAGAAATTACCTGCGATGACATCCGTGTCATTCCTAGCCTCTCGTTGTGCATGCACCCTAGCCGGTCCTCCACCCTCGGGTTGAACTGCTACCACATGAGCTACATTTCAATGACCATCATTCCTTGGCTGAAAGTTACCTCGACCATGCCCACGACCTCTCTGATGCTCAAAACCTCAAACTAGGGCCTGTCCGTCCTTAGCCGGAAGAAGACAGTTACGCCTCAAATGATCTTGTAAGCCACAGTTCCAGCTTACCCCAAGGTACCCATAAACTCACCCAGATGGCGTCTTCCACATCTAATGCACTCAGAAGTGTGAACAACAGCTCCTTAGCCTTGATGGCCACGTCTATGATTACCGCCCCTATGTCTCGATTCAGGCTGATATCTCCTATCCTTGTGCCTCTTGGCATGCTCTCTGTCCCAATCCGCATGTCGCTTCCCTAAATCGGACCCACTAGTACGAGTGTTCAAGCCCAAACTATGTTCAATATCTTTGGCCTTAGAAACTGAAACATCAAACTCGGTGTAATCAAAAGCAAGCATATAAGTCTTCACATCCCTAGTCAAACCGTAACGGAAGCGCTCACACCGTTCTCTCTCATTGGGAACCAACTCGAGAGCATATTTGCTCAACCTTACAATCTGGACCTCATACTCTGACACCGTCTTACCACCCTGAACCAAAGCAATAAATTCCCTCTTCTTTTCATCCTAATATCGGGCTCCAAGGTACTTCTTTCTGAAGGCTATTCTGAAGAATTCCCAAGTGACGTCCGCCTCTAGTATACCCAAAATAACTGTAGTCCACTAAGCATACGCATCTCCCGGAAGTAAGGAGACAACACAACCCAACTTACGAGTGTCAGAGCACTCCATATGTCCTAAGATTTGTGTACTGCTCTTGAGCCAAGCCTCTGAACCCTCAAAAGTCAAACCACAGAACTCGACCCCACCCAAACTACAAAGTCTCTCAAGGGGTAAACCAGTCCCCGCACCCTGAGGTGGTGTTGCAGCATGTATACCTGCTAAAGCTCTCTGAAAAGTCTCGGCTATGGTCTGGATCAAATGAGTCATGTCCGCACCAGCCTCACCCTGGCCAACCTGAGGTCCATTACCATCACCTCCAACATTCGCACCACCCTAAGGTTCATCACCTCCGACATTCGCCCCATTACCATCGGGAGCAGGAAGAACATGAGGCACATCCCCGGGTGCCTGGTCAGCCGCTCTAGGTCGTCCTCTCGGTCTTACCATAACAAAGATACAATCTAAAACAACAAACATAACACACACAAGAAAACATTGGGTCAGCAAGGGCAAGGATCCAAGTGTTCAAGCTCCTTTAACCAAAACCATTTTTCAATAACAATACCTAGCAATGGGGACGCTCGACTACTCTTCAACCAACAACAAGAACGAGAAATCATGCTTTCACACACAGTGCAACAGCGAACAAACCAAACAAATCAACTTACCGAACTTACCTTCCCGGAAGACCTCGAAACCGAGGCTCTGATACCACCAAATGTAACCCCCTTAACCCAACCTAGCCACCAGACTGAACCGCACGGGTTATACGGGGAAAACCAAAGAGAAACCCGTTAAGGCTTCACTCCGATTAGCAACCATAAAAATTTATTTTAATTCATCTTGTCTAAATGTCGTATTTGATCTTATGTGAGAAGGCAAACAGCGGAAAAACAAACACGAATATGAACCAAGCAATACAAACATTAAGGGATAACTTTTAGCCATTTTACTTCAGGCCATATCGATACACTAAAGGCTTGTATCGATACGCCTTCAACGGTCAAACTTCCCAAGGTCAACTCTAGGAGACCGTATCGATACCCTACATCCCGGTATCGATACGCCCTCAATGGTCAAGCTCCCCAAAGGCAACTTCAGGATACCGTATCGATACACTTAAGGCCCGTACCGATACCCTAATTTTTCGTCAAAATCTCAGATTTCCAGTGATTCAAAATGGTATCGGTACGCCCCCGTGTATCGATACTATAGGCTTAAAACAAGGGACTATATCGATATTGCCTTTGAGCGTATCGATACGCCCTGCATAGAAAGACATAATTTTGCAGATTTAAGCACAAGGGGACTAACACAAACACTCTAAGGAAGCATACTAAACGACCCCTAACCACATTCACGACTTAAGACATCCATGAGCAATCATTTTAAACAAGGTACACAATCAAAACGACAAGATTTAATATGGCATACTTCACTAAAGGAAACATTCATGCTTGGCATTCATAAAGAGATCAAAAGACAAACCATGGCATACTTCAACATTTAAAACATGTTAACAACAATAACAACCACATAGGAGTTTGGACACCAACTCCCCAACACAAACATCTAGCATTCCCATTGCCTAAGTATTATTACAACCATGAAAACCATACTTGAGCTAGCAAATGAACTCCAAGGTTCCTCCTTTGCCCCACTTGCCTCTCGTAGCCACTAACGATCTGCATTGTTGGAAAAGAGAGCGTAAGCTTAAAAGCTTAGTGAGCGGAGCTCGAAATCACAACATCAACAATGCAGTTTCAAAACATATATCTAGTTTAAAGACAAAACCATTTGGAAAAGAAATGTATTAAACCGAAGGCATAAGAACAAATTCATGGTATCCACATGCACAACCATTCCCGGTGGGACTACACATCACTGTATTCAACAACTAGCATATTTCTAGTGGGACTACACATCATCGTACTCATCTACTAGTCACTTTCGGTGGGACTACACATCACCGTATTCAACAACACACTTCCCATTAACCATCACGTGAGGCTTTGACAACAACAACAACAACATCATAACAACATTAAAAATGGGGTAAAACCAAATCGTATTTCACCCAACAACGCGTATGATCACATACACTAACACTTAACGAAACAAGGCAAAATTAGTTAAACTTACACTTGGGTTTAGGTTGGACCCTAAGGCTCCACCCAAACCCCAAGAAACCTCTTTGAAATAGTTCAAAGCTTCAAAATATTACCACTCACCAACACAATTCCAAAACTAGCTAACGGTCTACCTTCAAGCTTCTCCAACTCCCGGTGTAGCGTCCGAAGAACCCAAATCTTTATCTGCTGCTTCTACCCAAATCAAAACAGTTAGTTAACACACTTTTCAACAATCAAACCCACTGAAATCGGCTTAACCCGAACCGGCTTAACCGAACCCAAATATCTCTCGGGCCCTAAACTCGTGCGTTACAAATTTTGAGCGTCGTAGGGGTGCTAACCCTTCCCCACGCGTAACCGACCCCTGAACCTGTTTTCTTGTTTTCGTAGACCAAAATCGTTATTTTATTAAAACAAAACATTTTATTAAAATAACCCCATTTTAAAGTGATCCAATCACACTTTTTAAAAAGATTGGCGGCGACTCCGTATTTTATTTAAAAGTTTTCCAAAATCGGTTAATGGTTAATTTTTTGGAAAATTCGATTATCGGTTAATTCAGTTCGAAACTGATTAACTAACCGAATTAACCGAAATTGTTATATATTAAATATTATATATATTGCATATATTTATTTTTGGTCATTGAACTTTTAACAATTATAAAATGATCATTAATTTTTTTTTGATATATTATAAAATGGTCATTAAACTTTTATCAAATTAGCATAAAATGAAAGTTTAGTGACTAAAAAGATCATTTTAGCATAATTTAGTGACCAATTATGTAATTTACCCAAAATTTTATAACAAATTTCGGTTAATTCGAAAACCGACCGAATTAACCAAATTTTTTTCAGTACAGTTAAAAATTTTCGAAAAAAATTCGGTTCGATCAACGGTTAAAACGAAAAAAAAATTAGTTAATAAATTTTGAATAATTCGGTTCGATCAATTAACTGAATTAACCGATGCACACCCTTAATATATTCCACATAAAAACAAAGCAAGAAATTACCATTCTTTTCCCAAATGGGACAATTATCTCCCAAGTCTTTTTGCTTTTGTCCCGTGTTCAAAAATTCCCGTTTAACTCTAGTTTCGGCCCAATCTTCACACAATTGAACCCAATTTTTGGCCCAATAGGCCCAAGACTCTTACTAATATGATATATTATGACTCGGGTCAACACACGAATGTTTACTACAAAATTCATTTGAACCAAAGCCCAATGAACTTCTGAACAAATAAAGTTGAGAAGTTTACATTTCTTTTCACGTCAAGCAGTGTACTTGGAACATTCTTTCGACCAACATTTTTACAGAAAGAAACAAAATACTAAATAAACACTTTCTGTCTTTTTTATCTCTCTTTTCTTGCACACATTGTACTATATGTTCATTTAGAACCCATTTCCTTGCCATTTAATATTATAATTTTGTTTTTATATATGATTTGGATATACTGAAATAAAAAATATGTCAAAAAATAAAGATTACTCTTTTACTAATCTTGAGGGCCATGTGTGTTAAGGTTGTTAATCTCTTTTGTTATCCTTCCTAGTAACCAGTTGGAACAAATGTCAATAGGATGGTGAAAGATTGCTTAAGAACGATCACTATGATGAACCCAACGAGTGGCTCCGGTGGAAAAGTGAATGATGTTCATTATAGGAGACCCGAATTTGAACACCCGTGTGTGCTTTGTCAAATGGTTAAGAAAAAAATATAAACAGATACTCCCATGTAATAACACCAGTATATTAAAAATAGAACAATGTATGCTCAAAGAACTAAGAGCTTTCTAGTTCATAAAAAAAGGGGAAAAACACTGTTTATGTAGGCACTACAACAATTAATTTACAGTAGAAACATAAGCTCCTTTTTCAACATATTAGACTCTTCAACCTCTCATGGACGCTTGAAGTTGCAATGCCAATTCTAGGGTACATAGCCTGCAAAAGTAAAGTGGGAAAACTATTAGTGTTGAAGGGAAGCTATTCCAATGGAATAATGGAAGAAAAGTTTTAGTACCTGAGAAAGAATTGTGTAGATTGCCCTATCTTGTGTATATTGGGAAGCTGCACTTATGATTTCAGCTCCTTCCTCCTGAAGAATACTGATGAAATCAGACAATGCAAACTGCTTATTCAACCCTGTGATCAAGTTTACTTCCAAATGGGAGCCCAAGTCTCTGATGTTCAGAACCGGTGATATCTTTGTGCTTCTCTTCGAACAACCCGGGCCACGCTTCTCCTTCATCTGCTTGTATTTCTCCAGATTCTGCTGCAGTTCCTTCACGTATGCAGTGGCTTGGTCCACCAGCTCAGGCATGGACATCTGCAACACATGCCAAAATTCAGACAACATGGAATAAGAACTGAAGAGATGTAATAAAGAAGACCTTGGTTGGTTGAGGGGGAAGGAGAGCAGAGAGCTGGGCAGAGAGAGATTTCATGTGGCGCCTTCGTTCTCTCTCGATTAAGCATCGGTTGATTCTTGCATGCTCCATCACTTTCTCTACACCACTAAGTCTTCTACTTTACATGCCAAATATAGCCTACAAGTTGGAGAACAATGATGGAGACATATATATCAAGAGATTCATGAACATGTTTTAAGAAAGCGAAACACTAAACAATTACAAACTTGAAAGTAACATCGGGGGACTATGTCTTCAAATAAGCTGGCATATTGCATCTTTCATCTTTCCTTGTCCGGTTTTTATTGACCATCTTTGATCAGAGACGAATCTTAACAACCCAGATTGAGGGTTCTATGTAAAAGTTTCAAAATTTTTGAAACTTGACAAGAGATTTTAAATTATTAGTAGGAAATTAAATTAAAAAAGTTCAAAATTTTTGAAATGTAATAACCATTTTAAATTTTTTGAAGGGGTTAAATTAAAAAAATTTAAAACTTCAAAGGATTAAAAGTTAGTTGGCCAAATTTGAAGGGCCAAGACCCCAACAGGCTTTCATGAGGGTCTGCATTTGTCTTTGATGTTGGTATTTAATTTTAATTGAATTTTGTCATTATACTTTTAATTTTACTAATTTTTTTTCAAAAAAGCAATTAATTTGATGTAAAATTATCTAAAATTCTAAAGATAAAATAAAAAATCATTTAAATTAGTAGAGAATTTCATAAAATTTAATTATATAATTCTATCTAAGTGTCATTAAAATTCAAAGTGCACTGATAAAACAATAAAATTGAAACATAATGATAAAATCCAATGTTATTTTATACTATAGTTAGACCTGGCAAACTTGACCCGAGACCCGAAACCCGAACCGAATTACCCGAACCGAAACCCGATTTTGACCCGAACATGATGATTCGAAGTTGACCCGAACATGATGATTCGAAGTTGACCCGAAACCCGAACCGAACCGAATCGAACCGAACCGAACCGAAAATTTTTGTTGAACCGAAATGGACCCGAACCGAAATAGACCCGAACCGAATGGACCCGAACCGAATGCTACCCGAACCGAAAGCTGAACCGAAAGCTGAACCGAATATCGACCCGATTTTAACCCGATTTTAACCCGATTTTGACCCGATTTTAACCCGAATATCTATTGTTAACAATATAATAAATAATAAAATGAAGTATAGAAATTTGAGATCTTGGTGACCAATTTTATAATTTCATCATAAAATATAGCATAAAATTGAAATTGTAGACTAAATTGACAATTTGGAAGTGGAGAAATTTGAGAGTCCAATGATCAAATTTGTAATTATATCATATAAATAAATAGGGGTCAATTTTGGCTAAAAATTAAATCTTTGAAATTAAAATGAACGAAAATATAAATATATTAAATTAATAGACTAAATTACAAAGATTAGTCAATTTCAACTAAAAGTAAATTTTTAAAGACTAAATATCACTACGGGGAGAGGATTTGTATATCCGAAGTCTAAACCGTGGGAATACTTGTGACTAAATTAAATTAAACTAAAACTTAAAGTTGACTAAAATGTAACATTTTAAATGCAACATGACCTAAAAAGTAATTAATCTCTAGCTTAAAAAATTGGTGGCTTATTTCCCTCCAAAATTTTGTCTTTTCTCTCTATTTTTTCTAATTGTCTTTTTCTTTTTTTTTTCAATCTAGCTTAAAAAATTGGTGTCTTATTTCCCTCCAAAATTTTGTTTTTTCCCTCTCTATTTTTACCAATTGTCTTTCTATTTTTCTTGATTTAATTGAGTTTCAATTTAGATTAATTTAACTGAAATTTCACATTTAGTTTTAAAATTATTTTAATTATGTCCGTGATTTATGCTTTTAAATTTTAGTTAATTCAATTAGATCCTAGGTTTAATAAATTAATTCATTTCAGACATTATTATTATTATTATTATTATTATTATTATTATTATAAACTTTGATTCAATATAATTATACAAAAAAAAATTATATGGATACATGAAGCTTTGATTTAAATATTTAATCAAATTCAAATGCATAGATTGACAAGTTGAATTAGAATTAATCTCATACATCAATAACTCTAAACCCTAAACCATAAATACTAAACCTCAAACCTTTAACCCAACTCAAATCAAATTGACCCGAAAATTTAAATGTTGACCAGACCCGAAATTGACCCGAAATTGACCCGATTTTAACCCAAACCGAAAGCGACCCGAACGACCCGATTTTGACCCGAACCGAAAGCGACCGATCCGATATTGACCCGACCCGAAAACAACCGATCCGATTTTGACCCGATCCAATACCCGAACCGAATCCGACTCATCACAGACCCGAATTAGACCCGAACCCGAACCGAACCGACCCGAACCGAATCTAAACCGATTCTAGAGAGACCCGAAATGACCCGACCCGAACCGACCCGAACCGAACCCGAACCGAATGACCCGATTGCCACCTCTAACTATAGTAGCCAAATAATCCCTAATTTAATTTGGTTTAAGGTGCAAAAAAGCTCTTGATCTAGTCTAAAAAACAATCAAACCTCTATTTTTTTATTTAATTGAGTCTTTAAATTGAAAAATTAACTCAAATAATCTCTTTGACCGACATTGTTCATTAATTCAAATGGAATTTTTTGGGACCGTTTTTTTTGTCACCTGTCCTGTGGCGCTTTCAAAATTTTAAAACAAATATTTGGAAAATTATTTTAAGAATATAAATTATTTTATTAAAAATGTTAAAATTATACAACATTAAAAATTATTAGAAAAAATTTGAATAAAAAGGTTAAAAATATTTTGAAATATAAAAATATAATAAAATTCTTTTTAAAATTATGAAAATATAAACAATTTCTAAAAATTATTAAAAACACTAAAGTTGTTATGAATATTTATCTATGTGGATGTCTATTATGATAAGAACTTTATCAAAGATATTTTATTTACTTTATCATTAGAAAAATTATTTTCATTAATTAGAGTTTAATGCATTATGTACTTCTTATGCCTATAAATAGATGATCTATTGAAGGCATTGTATACACAATTCTATATTTGAGAATAATATAAATCTCCCTCTTTCTCTCATCTCTTTGCTCTTTTATTCTTGTTCGTTGTTCTTCGTTATTTTATTCACAACACGTTATTAGCACGAGACTCTAATCAATTGAGGTCTTCATCGTTCGAATCCAAAAGCAGTTACTGGAAAGAATTCGAGTATAGAATGAACCAAAGATAAATTACTTTTCCCCCCTTATTTTTTTAGTTACTGATTATCTGTATGTTTATATTTTAACTTAGTTTTTAATTTTTGAAAGACATAGAAGCATGTTTGATTGTATTTGAATTTTAACAATTGGGCAGAGATGAGTTTGTGATTTTCACAATTTTTGAATGGCGTGGAAGCATATTTTAAATTAAAACATGATTTTGCTCAATTAACGTGGTTTTGTTAGTGATTCTTGAAAAAGATTTCAATATGATATTGAAGAATACATCCACTATATATTCAAACTATCTTAGAAATTTTGATATGTTTTCGTAATCGTTCTTAAATTAAGGTCAGTATATCTTGATCTATTATTTGGTTATTGTCTTGTTTTAATAATTTTGATTAAAGGTTTGACCATTTTTTATTGAAGTTAATAGTGACGAGATTAAGATATGATTCGTCGATTTACGGATCATCTCAGGTGGAAAATAACATGCAGTCTATTAACATGATTTTGCTAATTAGAAATCTAATCATACGAATTACAATTATGGATCCTATTTTTTATATATATTATTTTATCGTTGAGAATTGATATATTAATCGTGTTTTAAGTTTTACATGTCTTTAAACGGCTTGAAAAGAGATATGACATAAAGAGATTATGAGGAGTTGTCTTGGTTATTTATATCTCCATTGTCCTCGAGAGGAAAATCAATATCAGTAAATTCTAATTCTAATTTTATTTTTATTCTTTATATTATTATTTTAAAGTGCGATAAATCATGGTGATTTTGCTCGAATGTAATATTTCTTCTGCATCGAAAAACTCAACTGTAGACTTCTCCCAATGTCATATTACAAAAATTCATCTTGACAAGAATTTTGTGGGATGCATTCCTTGAAGTGAATGCAAGCATGATGTTTATTCCATGTGATTATCAATGATGATGCATTCCCTGAAGTGATTGCAAGCATGATGTTTATTCCATACAATTATTGGATCTGTTTCATTCCCTGATGTGAATGCAAACATGATGTATCACTATTCAATTAGTGACATAACTTCGATATAGTCCAAGTATATTGGTTGGACATCCCGTTCTGCGAGGCTACTGGTCTCAAATGAGGTTTCTAAATGACCTTGTGAGCTGGTTTAACAATGTCGCGTACGAGGATTAAATCTTTGTTCTCTGTGATAAGGATATGTGGAAAAGGTTTCAAAGGCCCACTAGCTCTACTCCATTCTCTGAAGTGAATGTGAGATTATATTATGGAAAGAATAAAAGCCACATTAGAAGTTGTGGTCGTGATTGAAACCATGAGTATAGACATGGAAAATATGGTCATTTTAAGAATACTTCTACCCACCGGTAATGAGGTTATAAGGATGACAAGAGTGATAAAGATCATTCTAATGAAGTAAAATCCTTTTTAATACCAATGTGATGTTATAAACCATTGGTCTCGTACTTGTCGTACGTTGAAAAATCAACAATCATTAAATGATAAAGGGAAGAAAATAGAAGCAAATTTTGTTTGCGAAAAATGACGAAGATGATATTGATCTAACTTTATTTGGACATTGTTGGTCCAACTCATTTGGACGTTGTTGATTTTCTTATAACCCTCGAATGAAATAAATCATTTTCTAATTATTCTCATAACTTCGAAGAGAATTATTGATCTTTTTATTTATTTTGCTTTTATATTTATTTATTTTACACATTAATTATTTATGTTTTATATTTATATATATATATTATGATATATTTTTTTTATTTTGTTTAACATTATTATTATCAAATACAATTTATGGTGACAATTGATGCTTAGTAGAAGCATAAGATATATTTTCCCATCTAAATGCAAGGGGAAAATGTGAGTAATATATCTCAAAGTACTGAAAATGTTAATGCTCTAGAAGAGCAATAAGTTCTTGAGAGAAAGCACATTATAAAAAGTGCAGAATTGCGAATATTACAATAATTACCGCTAATAGTAATAATATTGTCATCACTAAAAGTGGGAATTTTAAGATAGCAATATGAGTTCGCAAAATCTCCCTTTGAAAATTGTAGATAACATATGTTATCAATTGGCATTTGAAATAAGTCAATGTAAATATAAGTTAGGTAGTCAAAAGGTCAGTTGAAAGCTCTAGAAGAGCTATATATTGCTACCAAAAGATAATTTTCATTGAAAGCTCTGAAAAAGCTAAAGATATTCATATTCAAAGGAACAATTTTGATGGTCGTACTTGACATGTACGAGTGAGATTGAATAACATGTTATGGTAAACCAAAAGTTTACGAAATTCAGAAATGTATATACACACTTGTGTATAGTTGCTATGATCGGTTAGACCATCCTGATCAATAATGATGAGAAAGCTATTGAGATTTATATGCACATTTATTAAAAGAACCTAAAGTTCTTGTGGTGCTTGTTCTCAAAAAATTAATTAAATTCCACTTATTGAAAGAACACGAAGTTTTTGTGTTGCTTGTTCTCAAAGGAAATGATTAAGATCCCACTTATCAAAAGAACTTGAAGTTTTTGTACTAAAGCTGAGACTGCATGCCTTGCATATCTGAATGAAATATGGGCCCATATATCCGCAAATGTAGAAAGTTTTATATGATTTTAGTAGATGCATCTACATTTTTTATCAACTTACAACCAGAAGTTTGTGAGATTGATTCTAAACAAATTCAGATTATGCAATTAGACTATTCGTCTTGCAAAAGCTATTGAGTTTGTATTTTAGGCTATATCAGTTGTTGCAAAGCCTATTGATTATGAAAAATACAGTTTAGCAAAACTTCAATTGGATGCCTCCTCTTTAATAGCTAAACTATGAGAACAAAAGAGTTATTATTTATATGGTGTTTCTATATAGCAACACTTATACGCATCAAGCCAACGAGTTATAATAAACTCTCCGTTATGATTGGATTTTGGTCAGAAGCCAAACATTTCTCATTTTATAATTTTTGAATGTGAGATATGAATTGCTCCACCACAACGCACAAAATGAGTAAATAAAAAGGTTGAGAATATATATTGAGTACGAGTCTCCTTTTATGTTTAAACTCTTAAACATTAATTTGAGAATCATTTATGAGATGATTTTTTTCAACATCAAGGGGAGAGAATAATCAGCTGAATAAAGAAGAAAAATGCATTATCATTATCTAGATCCTCGAATATGAACTAAAAGTTCATAAGATAATTCAAGTTATTGTATGTCAACTGCCAGACATATTTACTGACCTAATTAGAGTAATCAAGTCTCATATACCAGATGAAAATGCTCTAAGTTTAAATTACGTGTTAGAGCGAATGGATGTAAACCATGCCTGAAGCATGATAGTTGAAATTGGTTCTGTAACCCCCTCGTCCCGGTCTGGCCGGATGACCGGACCGAGTGAGCTACACGGGGAAAACCGAAGCGAAACCCGTTAAGGTTCCCCCTCGGTTAGCAACCCTATTTTTTTTTCATTTTAATCTTGTCACATTCGAGTATTAAATTCTAAGAGATCAAACAGCGGAACATATCACACGAGACAACATTCAAACCCCCAAATTTTAATCTTTACTAAAGGCATCTTAGCACCTAAGTGTTTTTCTCTTCAAACAGGCCAAAAAGGGTCAAACAGTGCAGTTTTAAGCAGAAGTTTCGAAACCTTTACCAAGGGTTTCGAAACTTTTGCTGGCAGAGACCCCTGGAGTCAATTTTCACCAGAGGTTTCGAAACCTTGGGGAAGGTTTCGAAACCTTTGACCATAGTTTCGAAACCTACCCCAAAGGTTTCGAAACTTTGGCTGGCAGTGACCCCTGGAACCAAATTTTCTGCAAAGGTTTCGAAACCTTACCCATGGTTTTGAAACCTTAGTGCAGGGGATCACTTACTGCCCAACTTAAGGACTCTCTAACTATGTAAAACACTAAGATCATGCATAGACATATGTAGAAGCTCGAAAAGGACCCAAGGTATGAATTAACACTCACAAGACTCGTACATACAATCATTCAAGCAATCATACATGAGCCATACATAGCAATTAACATGAATCGAGGCATCCATACTTAACATTCCAACAAGGGCAATTAGGCATACAAGTCACACATGGAACTCAAAGGCCCTAAAAGGCACAAGGAAAACACATGAGGTTTGCACCATGACAAGGCAATCTAAACATCTAAAGGCATGCCACCATACCCAAACATTCATCATAGCATTCATGCATTATAAACCATAATCAAACCAATACAACAACATAAGGCATTAACAACATGTGGCCAATACAAAGGAGTCTAGATACAAGCTCCTAAAACACGTAACACTTCCCATTGCTAGACTATTACATTATTTAATTAAACCATACTTGAGCAAACCACCACACGCTTGGACGCCCTTATCTTGCTCCTTGCTAACTCCAAGCTAAAGATCTGCATTGTCGGAAAAAGGAGAGCGTAAGCATAAAGCTTAGTGAGCGGAGCTCTAAAACATAACTACGACAATGCAGGGTTCAAAGCTTTCTTTAAAATGAAGGTCAACGCATACAAATCATCCAACGACCTAATCCTTCTACTATCATACAAGTTCAACCACAATTCAACAATATAGGCATTTATCATAGCATTACACTTCATAGTATGCATAAAGGTATGATCTTAGATTAAAGCAAAACCATAAAAGAGAATGATATAGTGAGATACACATGAACAACACATGGTATGCATAGCATAACCAAACACACACGGTGGGACTACACATCACCGTTTCGACTAGTAGTTTTCCAATGGGACTACACATCAAAGTACTCTTCTACTAGTCACTACCGGTGGGACTACACATCACCGGAGTCTTATACCATTCGCTACCGGCGGGACTACACATCACCGGAGCAACGACAACCATCACGTGAGGTTCGACACCAACCATGCAACACAATATACAATCACTAACATACGACATGTACTCACTATATCATGCACAATCAAATCAAGATGTAACAAAATCCACAATTAGGCATCACTTACTACTTGGAATCTTACCGATCACAAATGGTCTTACTCACCATTTTCGTGCACAACTTGCACCAACTTACTCACACCTTACAAGGCATATCAACATCCACATTATTACCATCATACATGAGCAACGATATAATAAATAGCAACAAGCTTCTTCCCAAAGTATTGGAATTTCATGTATAACAAAATATCATTTCAAGAGATGAAAAACAATGATAAGGGGGGAAATTTAAAGAGGCATTTCACATCACTTACTCTTTGAGTTTAAAATTGACTTTTCAAGCTCAAAACTAAACTTCTTCAAAACCAACTTTGAACCAAATGTTACTTGAAAACATTTCCACATTCACATGCTCGAACCAATTGATCAAAGCCATTTAAAACATTTTAACCACTCACCTCATTTCCTTAAGCAAAACAAGCAAAGCCGAATCAAGCCTCCTCACTTCCGGATTCGATCCCAAAGCTTTACCAACGCAATTCCTTGCTTCTAATCGCCTCAACACAAGTGAATTAACCTCAAATCAGTCCACAACACAACATAGCAAACCCGGAATACAATTCAACCATTAAACACTTGTTTTTCGAACCAAGAACAACCCCCAAAAAGCCATTCCCGAGCAGCCCCTTTGCACAGTCCAAAACCGATGATTCCAACTCTTTTAACACACCTAATAGCTTCCAAAACAACCCTTAACTATCATACAACCATCAACCCTCATTTTCCAACATAAAGCAGCCCTAAAACTCACTTCTAAACCCTCCTAAAACCCCTCCAAAACCCAAATACGATTTTCTCAATAAAACCAAGTAAAAATGATATATATTGGACCATTCGGGCTACAAATAACACATGTAATGATAAGAATTTAAAAGCTTCAACATTGGACAGCAAAGTTAGGATTTTTAACTTAAAAGTTCAAAAACTCAAAACATGAAACAATGAGTTTTATGAAAAACTAAATACATAGAGAGAAAGAGGAAGGTGAGGACAGCTCAAAAGTACCATTACCTTCTAAAAATCATCAAAGATGAAGGATGGAGGAGATGAAATAGAAGCTTCAATGGAGGGGATGTTTTTGTCGTTGGAAAAGAAATGAAGAAGAAGATGATAGGGTTTTGGGGTTTATTTGAATTATAAGGTATTAAAAATGAGTTTTATTTAATATTTACACAAATGCCATTAATGAATGGTTATTGGGCTTAGTTTAGAAATTGGGTCCAACACCTTTGTTTTATTTGTAAACAAAACCCAAACCATTATTTAATTTATTTAAATTGTAAAACCGAACCCGAATTATTAAAACATTATTTTCACCCGACCCCTAAACCCGGGTGTTACAGGTTCCAATGATCAAAATTCTCGTAAATAGAAAGTAGTATGAGATGATCATATATTGGAGGCGGGTGCTCCTGAAGAGACCCAAGACATAACTAATAATAAAATTCTAGAAGAGTTTTAGGTACCTGAAATAAAGATTGAAATCTTGAAGAGATCTCGATGAGTTATGTTAGTACGAGAATGGAACCAAAATAAAAAAAGTTGTCGACAACGATTTTGCAAACAATTTTACATAGAATACTTCTATAGAAGTAAAGAAAGAAAATGTGGATCCTGTATAGAAATCTATCTAGAAGTATATATATTGAATTGACCAATGTAGAAAGACGCTTTGTGTAACATCCGCATTTCCGTCCTAGAATTTATCGTCGTAGAATTTAATTATTTTAATTATTCTTAGAAGCAATTGAGCTCATGAACTTGTGAATTATGCAATTTGGTCCCTAAAGTCCTCAATTGGGCAATTAGTGCACCAATTCGGATTAGAAAGGAAATTGGATTCGAATTAATTAGTCTAGCCGATTGGTAAGCCAATGAAATTAAATTGGTGATGTCTAGATTTAAAATGTGGAACTAAAAGAATACGAAAGAAATTAAATAACATTGTACTCCTTAAAAGTGGACGAAATTGATAAAACTTAATTAAGCTTGCAACAAAGCAATTTAGGGATTAAATTAAAAGATTATTAAATAGTGAATATTGCATGTAAAAGATGGATTATCCTTGGGGCTACCCTTAGTGAATTGAGAATAAATGAATAAGTAAAAAGGGCTTATAGGTAAATGTAAAAGCCATCAAATCAAGTATATGATGAAAGCTTGTCATCTTTTTCCCATTTTTGCTCTTCTTTGCCGTGAAGAAAGGGAAATTATGGGGGAAGAGGGAAGCTCAATAGTCAGCCATGTTTGAGAGCAAAAATGTGTGAATTTTTCGGTTGCATGAAGAAGGATTAAGCTAGGATATTGAAGAGAGTAACTAAGGTTATCAAGAGATTAAAGAAAGTAAGTCTCCTACTCTTTGTAATTTTCGGTTGGGTTAAAAATATGCATGCAAACCTAAGATTTATATGAACATGAAGATATATGAGTCTTGAATGAAATAACAAGATAAAATATGGAAAAATGTGCAAACTATGCAAGAACACATGAAAGGAGTAAAAAGGGGACTGTTTTGAAGGAAAAATAAAATCTTGAGCTTTTGGAAAATTTGTTAAGAGTCAAAATCTGAAAATGGTTACTAGGAGAAATTTGTTAAGGGATGAACATTTGGTTATAAAATTTTAATGGTTGCTGGAAAAATGAAGTAGAAAAGATGGTATGATGATTAGAACTAAAAATGGTCATGAGATCGAAATTTGTGAAGATTGAGGACTGTTATGAAGAAATCGGTAATTTGCATGCCTAAATGTTGGAATTAGAAACTTACATGGACTGTAAAAATACCTTTGAAAAGTATAATAAGTTAGGCTATGAAAGAAATTTAGACTTAAGCATGTAATTAAGTGTATGTTCAAGCTAAAGTGTTAATTAAGAAATCTGTCCAGTGAAGTTCAATGTAAAAGCAGTGACTTTGAAAATTCACCAAAAATCGAATATAAAGTATTTGAAGCTGAAATTTATACAGTATAAACTTTAGTATGTCTAGAGTCATTGAGAGAAAACGGAACTAAATTTCAGTATGTAATTTGAAAGATACGAATTTTTAAAGTCGGGCAGTGCATGCTGTCCAGAATTGCCGAATTGAGTATAAATAAGTAATAAACTGTATTAATCCGAATAAGATAAAAATATGAGGTTAATGTGACTGAAAAATTGGGTTTAATACCTTTCTAACGGGATATGATATGTTAATTTTGGATTAGTAAGTAAAAAGTTATGGTTAAAACGATAACTAGTCCTCGAACTAGTTTAATGAAAAAGTCAGAATTGAAATTAGGAGTTCATGCTTGAATTGTGAAGTAGATATGGTTGAATTGCTTCCTAATATAGTGTATTTGTTAATGTTGAGAGTTAAGATCGTAATAGCGAAGAAGCTTCGGAGGAAGCTAGGATCGATCGTTCGAAAGGAAGAAGCAAAGGCATCTCAATTCGAGATTAAGCATAAGGATCGTGAGTGTAATTTTATGAGTTTAATTTTGTCTTAGGGTTGGGACTAGTGTCCGAACCACGTTAATTTTATGTAAATTATATTTTATATGCATGAAATTGGACTAAATGCTATCCGGTAATATGTTTAGTAAGAGAAGAAGTTATAAAGGAATTTGAGTGCATGATTGCAATTTGTGATACACGTTTGATCGAATGCGATATGTGGACTGTTTTGCATGATGCTAAATGCCATGAATTCTATGTTGATGTGGATTTTGATGATCGATTAAGTATGTACAAATGTGGACTGCCCATGTAAATGATTGTATGGTAGAAAAGCATGGAATGAATTTTTTGATCGTAATTGATATGCTGATTATGTGGACTGCCTTATGACATGAATATGCTATGCTTGAAAATGCATATGTTATGTATAAATGATGTTGCTGCCATGTTATGAGTGAATGAGTATGCAATGTGAATTCTGAAAAATACCCATGAAATGAATTAATGGACTAATCACTTAACAAGATTCCGCCCTTGGTCGTTTGGACGTTCTAGATAAGAACGGCATGCCTAGAGTCTGAGCTCACCCTCTGATATTGCTTTGTGCAATCTTTGATAGTACTTTGTGTACTCTTGATAAGATGTGTGATCTTGATTGCTGTTCGAGACACACGATGCTATGGGCATCCCTTTGATATTGCTTTGTGCAATTTATGACGTTGCCGCGGGCAACACAACTCCGATATGCGTTACATGTTACCCTTCCGATGGCTCGAATTTCTGTTACGACTATTCTACCATGGGCAAAACGTTAAATTAAATGTTTGAGCTATGAAACCATATTAAAGAAATGAAATGAATTTCCATGCGATATTATGAAGTGCATGAATTGAATGGAATTTGCTAAGTTAATTAAGCTTATGAAGTGGATAAAGAATAATGTGACTTAGCATGATATGATATGATATGCTATGTGGACATTGATCCTTTTCGAATATGTTATGAAATGAAGTGCTATGATATGTGGATATTGGTCCTATTCGACTATGATATGAAGCATATGAAATGCTTACAAGTTCGATTATGTGAAATTTGGGTAATGACCCTATTCGAATATATGTGATTAAGAAATGAGAAATTCTGATTTTTGAATGATAAATTGAGATCATTCGAATGATATGCTTTGATGAATTTTGTGAATTCGATTTGACAAGTTGAAAATGCTATGTATGGTTTAGCATGAGATCTTGATTTATTTAAATGCTAAAGCATGATATTGAGTATGCTGAAAATGAAATGAAATATGCTATTGATCGAATCATGTATAAGCATGTAATAAATTATCGTGATATGCTATGTATTCAAGCATGTGTTATGAATGTTGATATGACATGTATGTTGCCATATGTATGGATTTTGTGTGAGCTTAGTTGGGTGAATACCGAATTGCTAATGAACCTAGCTAAGTAACCTCAAGGTTTGATCACGCTTAAGCTCAAGAATGAATTAGTTTTAGCATTACCTCGCTAAGTACTTTTTGTACTTACCGCTCCGATGTTTTCTTCTTCCCAACCTTAGCAGGATAGCTCGGACCCTAAAGCTAGCTTCGTTGGATCAAAGTCATCAAGTTCTCAAGTTCACAGTTCTGAAATATGTACGATCTAAGTCTTATTTTTAGACTCCTAGATGGTGGCTTTGAAGTCTGTCTCAGGATCCGTTTTGTTTTATTTGGTCGTAACTTAAGTTTGAAATGGTGTTTGAAATTACATGCTCCGTGATGTTTGGTTAGGAGGCTAGAATCATGTTTTGTATCTAAGTAGTTAGCCTCATTATTTTGTGTAAAAATGTAAGTCAAGCTAGTGGTTGTGTCGATCCTTTTTGTTGTCCATAGTCGATAGCTTGACATGTATAGGGGCATATAAGCTATGTTGGTTCTTTTGTAAGTCCTAAGTAAAGGAAATCAAATGCCATGGTATGGAAATATGATATGTTATGTGTTGCATGAAAATCGGCTTGCTTAAATATTGGGTAATATTTGGATTAATTCGAAGTCACCTAGACCATTTAATTAGGGGTTTTCGAATAGCATGTAATTGGTTAATTAAGTGTTTGACACTATGGCTTAATTGCATTAGTAAAATGATAATGAAAATAAAAGTTTTAATTTGGCCCGAAAATTAGTAACAAGATTAAGTGAAAGTATGTTTAAGCTTTTGTTAGCCCATTTTCCGCGTGCGCATTAATATGATTAACTGATTAAAATAATATCGCGTCATCGAAATGCTTCCGCAATTGTCCGATTTGTTTCGTTTGTACGTCTTTTCTGTTCCGGCGACGCCCTTAACTCCCGGCTCGGGTTGGGGGTGTCACACTTTGAACTTCTAAAAGAGAAGTATTTTGACTAACAGTCCAAAACACCTAAAGGTGTAATGCAAGTGAGACACAAATAAGTAGTCATAAATACGACAAAATTATAATTTATTAAGAATTCTAAATACTTCATGGTAGATGCAATTACTTTGACAGTTATGAAATATTTTATATGCGTCTAGTCATTTTGTAGATCCCTATAAAAAGAAAGTTATCCTTGACGGATTTAAAATGCTAGAAGCATTTGGAAATTTCTAAGGAAATTTATTTAGACATGTCTCATTGAATATTTTGGCGCATTTGGTATAATCGCCTTAGTGAGTACTAATTGAGAAAAATATTATAAGAAATATTCTATTTTCTTATGCTTTTTATAAAAGGAGTTTGGATCAAGATTCATTACGATAATTTAAATATTATTAGAACTCTTAAGAGCTTTCAAAGCATTTGGTTATTTAAGGAAATGATTTGAGAAAAAAAATCTTAAGATGTGATTTTGTTTCGACCTAAAGATCGAGCATTTAAATATGTATTTTTGTCTATGAATGGACACATGCTGAAATAATCTTATCGAGATTCAATATGAATAAAGCATATCCATTGAGTCCCCAATAATTGTAAGATTATTGGATGTGAATAAAGATAACTATGTCTTTTCTTGGTCTTGAAGCAACACATATTAGTTGGTCAAGAAATATCCATGAATATACAAAGATCATTTACCTTTAGATATTCAAACATTCGTCGATGTCTCCTCAAATCTTGTAGAAATAATTGTTATGCACGAGGCAAAACAAAAATGTGTTTGGCTAAGACCATTGACCCACATATCTAGAAAATATGTGATTTACTTTCACAAGATATGATACAAATGCTATCTTGTGTAGAGATAATAAAGGGTGGATACATCATGGAAAATACTACTCTAAAGTCTCATCCCTCGCGATCTTTAGAAAAAAGTATTCAAGATTGAATTATGAAGATTCAAAGATCTTTTGTGGTGTTTTCATGGGGGGAGTAAATACGTGTTGCACTCTTTTCCCCTTAACCGAGATTTTGTCCCAATGGGTTTTCCTGGTAAGGTTTTTAATGAGGCAACATGTTATGCGTATCAAAGATGTGTGTACTCTTTTTCCTTTACTAAAGAAATTTTTTCCCACTTGGTTTTTATCTTAGTAAGGTTTTAATGAGACACATTATCTTCATAGACATTTAAGGGAGAATGTTATGAATATTTATCTATGTGGATGTCTATCATGATAAGAATTTTATCAAGGAGATTTGATTTACTTTATCATTAAAAATATTATCTTCATTAATTAGAGTTTAATGTATTATGTACTTCTTATGCCTATAAATAGATGATCTAATGAAGACATTATATACACTTGAATATTGAGAATAATACAAATATCTCTCTTCCTCTCATCTCTTTGTTCTCTCATTCTTGTTCTTTGTTCTTATTATTATTCTTCGTTATTTTATTCACAACAAAAATTTAAAAATAAAAAATTGAAAACCTAAAATTTAGTCAAGATTATAAAATTCACTTAACCATCATAGAGTACATGTTTAAAAATGTTACGGTTTATAATTTTAATAGTTTTAACAAACAGTTTTTCAGTAAAAAAAATATAGCAACAAGGTTATTTTACAAATGTTTAAACGTTTTTTTTATAATTTTTACTATTTTTTTAATAAAATTTTAGTATTTTATAATTTAATATTTTTATTATTATACAATTAGAAAAATATTTTTAACTTTATAATATTTTAGATTTTTTTTAAAAAATCATTAAAAAATATAAATGTCATGTGGTAACACCTCATGATGCCACATGGCAATAATATTACATTCTCAAGGTAAATGTCGGGATTTAAACACATACAATATAAGACAACAAAAACATTCTTTGCCACTACACCAATTAATGATCTCATTACTTGCTAAATTAACCATGGTTAAATGCTAACATGGGTGTTGCCTGAATTTGTTCTTTAAAAGATTTATGCCTCGTTTGATATAGCAGATGTAAAAGGGGTGTGTTGTATTAAATAACATTTGGGTATTAAAACAATTGATGAAAGACGGTTGTTACTACATCAAGGTGTTTGATTGTGAAATTTATGATAAAGTTAAAAGATAAGTGTTATGTATGAACGTACCCTTTTACCCTTAAAATTCTACTTTCATATTTTCCCCTTTGTTTTGATATTGATTATTATATTATTTTAGAGTTTATGGTTTGGGATCTAAAGTTTAAGGTTCATGATTTGAGTGTTGATGTTTATTGTTTAGGGTTTAGAGTGTATGGTTTGATGTTGGGGTTTGGGGTTTAGGGTTCAAGTTTATAGTTTATTGTTTATGGTTTATAGTTTATGGTTTGATGTTTGGGGGTTTGGTTTAGGTTCTAGGGTTTGGGGATTATGGTTGTGTTTATGGTATGGAACTTGGGTATAGATTTTAAGGTTTAGGTTTGAGATGTAAGGTTTAGAGTTTGAGGTTTGATGTTTGTGATTTAGAATTTGGGGTCAAGGTCAATACATATTTACAATGATGTAAATACCTAAAAAATAGTGTGAGGTATAATTGTAAAACTGACGTGTTAAGTAAACACTACCGCCACCCCGTGATAAATACTACACAATTTGTGTATAAAATAATACGTCATATTAAAATTTACATTTACCAAATGTATATATAAAAGTTAGTTTCATAATATAATTGTATTAAATAATACAACACGCCAATAACAACCCAATCAACCGGGACGTTAATTTTATCGAAACTAATGTATTTAGAATAACAAAAAGGTGTGAGGAATTTAAACTTTTCAAGGAGTTTACAGCTTAGTGACAGAAATGTCTATATTGCAAACAATAATTCCTAGCATACATAAATGGTCGTATGTTGCACGCTTTTTCACTTTATTTTTTCTGACTTAATTGTCACAATTGATTTCTTTTTATTATTCTAAATTTTATCTCTATTACTTTAAAGGTAAATTATAATTTTTTTTGTTCAAAATAATAATAATTGTTAAAAAATATAAAATTTATCACTTAATTTTCTTTTCTCTTATTTTCTTCATTAAACTTTAAAACCACTTAACTTTCGATTTGCTCCTATTTGATCACTTCGTCATTAAATACTTAACGCCGTTATGAATGAGCATCTATTTTTTACAAATTATGAAATGATGTATTTTTTTCATTTTTTGTGAAAAAATCCTGGTTACAGATTTCCTTTGATTTCTCGATGATAGAGCATCTTCTTTCAAATCTCAACAGTTGGGATGTGTAGAAGCAGGAAGCGAGCTATATATCTTGATTCCAAGTTGATCGAATGATGTATATTGTAGATTAGAGTGGTTTGGGGTTTTGCGAGTTTTGGGTTAAGTTTCTCGAGTTTTAAAGTAATTTTAGAAAAATATAAAATAATAGAGCGGTAGGGGATGATGAGGCCAGTTTGTTGGTGTCTTTAGTGGTCGGAGAAGACACCAGAGAATAATGATTACAACATCGACGTGGCACACGAATAAAACTTTTCAATCTTTGAGGAAAGATAAAATAAAATAGAAAGAAAGAAAAATGATGTGGAAGACAAGTGGCTATCATGTCAGCAAAAAACATTTCATGTCAACTGTTAAGTGTGCAAAAGTCCTATATTTATACCATAGTTTAGCTCAATTATTGTTGTTCTTAAGTATAGTTTAGGTTGCATTTATTAGGTAACATACACAAAATAGCATAGATTAGATAATCTTCCTTGTTTGATGAATTTAGTTGATTTTATACATATGATACTGCTCAAGTGCGTTTTCTCCATGTGCGTAGTTACCCGCCTAGGCAGATGCCGCCGACGCAGCAAAGAGGGCAGATGACAACAAAGCTGGGAGCTAAAGAAGGAAACTGTTGGATCATCAGGAGAGCTGATCAAGGAGGAAAGAATTAGAATGTAAAACTGTGCCAACATCTGCACACCAATCTATATCCCCGCCGAGGCAGTCAACTACTTAACGCCGAGGCAGCACTTTAAGGAAGAATGGAAAAATGCAAAGTGGTATGCGATAGGAAGAGCTCTTCAAGTCCGATTTTTAGAGACCACTTGCACGTGCATTGGAGCCCAGCAGACAAAGAAAAGTCAAGGTAAAAGTTAAGTTGAAGAAAAGTCAAACGGGAATCTAGGAGTATGTAATGATCTTTTAATGAGTTGTAATCATACTATAACTAGTATTCCTACCATAAACCGACTTAGACCTAGGTTCCTCCCTATATATATGTAATCGACTTAGAGGAGAAAGAACAATTGAGATTTGAGAGAGAAAATCCTTCTTTTCGAAACCCTAGTGCCGTCAAAACCCACCGTGTTCTAAACCTTCCCTTGGGCTAAGGGTTGGTTGTGTAGTAGTTGTGAGAGTCATGTTGTATTCGTTTAGGATTTCATTTTTGCAATAAAATTCAAGGTTTGTTTACTCTTGGCTCTTCATTGTCGCAATCTTTATCGGAAGAGAAGATGGCTTCAATCTATTTGTTCAATATCGGGAGAGTTGAACTCACGAAACGAGTAAACACGGTTTTATCCAACCATAGGGTAAAGCTACTTCGGCTTAGGGATAAGTTAAGAAGTTCAGCGGCTAAAAGAGGATCTACAATCGGTTGGTGTTCGCCCTTAGATTCACTCCAGGAGGTATCATCCAAGACGTGTTCGCCAATACTACTTCAAGCTTCGGGAGAAGAGGGAGTCATAGAAGGGAGCCTTGCCGAACCTTGAATCATCACTTAACTGCCCAGACGATCTCACACATCTTTGCTGAGGCGGGCGCCTGCTGAGGCATACTTGTGGGCGGTGGCTAAAGTTGTTAAATTGATCAGCAAAACTGTGTCGAGACAGTACATCAATTCTCCACACTACGAAACATCCAATACCGGCCCACTCTCTCTCTCTGATTTCTTAATTTACTTTACTTGTTTTAGTTTTAGCTTCAATCAAACCAACTCCTCATATCTGTGTTTTTACTTTACTTGTGCAGAAAATTGAACTCAAAAAAGCTGTCACAATCCCTGTGGAGATGATATCTTAAATACTGTAACTTGGCACCGTGTACACTTGCACGCTAATTTGCGCATCACTTTTGCACGCAACAAGTTTTTGGCGTCGTTGTCGGGGATTGGCGTACAACTTTTTGTTTTTATTTTTTTGCACTTTTATTTTTTTCGTTTAACCCCTGGTTTTCTTTGGTTTATGACTAGAGCCAACCAGAAATCACCCTTGCGAGAATACTACTAGAAGCCTGAACGTACTACATGCAAGTTAAGACAAGCAACTAAAGAAGCCATGGGTGATCAAGCAAACATCCAGGACCAGCAACTACCACCGCCCCCAGACGACAATGCCGCGACAGACAAAGACAGACAACTTTTTGCAGCTCGGCGGTTAGTTAGAGACTACCAGAAGAAAGATCTTAGAAGGCTGAACTTTGGCGTGATCGATCCTGAAATAGAAGCGGACCACTTCGAGCTCAAACTCGTCATCTTCAACATGCTGAATACACTCGGACAGTTTGGAGGTTCCGCCACTGAAGATGCCCGCTAGCACATGAAGTCTTTTCTGGTTATTTGCAAGTCCTTCAAAATCCATGGAGTCCATCCAGACTTGGTTTAATAGCCTACCATCGGAGTCCATTGAATCTTAGACATGATTATGTAGAGATTTCTTAGCTCGATTTAATCCTGTCAACTTTACTAATAAACTGCGGACTGACAACACTACGTTTCGATAGGCAGATGATGAACCAATGTACGAGGCATGGGAGAGATAATGCGGATTGTTGAACAAATGCCCCTCCCACGGATTTCCAGAATGGACATTAGTATCTATATTCTACAATGGTGTGAACACGCCAACAAGGATGATGCTGGATTCCTCTGCCAATGGTACATTGCTCGATAACAAGCCCGCTGAAGCAATTCAAATTTTAAACAGGATGGCCAAAAACAACTATTAGTTTCCTAATGTTCGTCGAGGCGCCATAAGAAGGCAGGCCACAGCAAACGAGCTAGGAACATCAGATGCACTTGTAGCATAAGTCGCTCGATTGACGAAGATGGTAAAAGCAATGCAAGGGCAGAATAACACACAGAAAGTCAAAGCAATTGAAGCCTTTTGCGACCAATGTGGGGGAGACCATGATTCATCTGAATGCCAACAAGGGACAGAGACTAGCTGCTTTGTAGGAAACTTCAACAGGAACAACAACCCCACGTCGAACACCTACAACCCTAGTTGGAAGAGGCACCCGAACTTCTCATGGAGTAACCCCAACAACGCTCTAAACCCTACTGCTCAGTCAAATCAATCACAATGATTTCCGCAGACGATGTTGCGGCAGCAGCCACAGCAACATGCAGTACCTAGTGCCTTGGGGCAGACTCTAAATACCTTCATGACTCAGATAGGTACCTATATGTTCAACATGGATTTATTTGTTAAAAAGGCTGAAGCTTTCATAGACAGGACCGAGATGAGAATGCGGAATCAGGAGGCAACTTTAAAGTCACTGGATACTCAAGTGGGACAATTTTCTCAAGTTTTGAACACCAGACCTATGGCAGGATTGTCCAGAGATACTGAAGTCGCAAGAAAACCCACTTACAAGCAGTGTAAGGCCATCAATTCAGTTACCCAGATGGAAGCAAGCAAGCCTGCCGCGGCAGACCCAAAACCATCCGCCCCGGCAGAGTCTCGCAGTGCCACCATAAAACATGAAGATCCTGCACATAAGCCGAAACACCAGAAGCAGGATCACCAGTTCAAACTAAGAGATTGTCCAGAGATTACCCTTGGTGGAAGCCATGCAACAAATGGCTAACTATGCAAAGCTTCTGAAGGATATGGTTTCCAAACGAAAAAGAATTAGGGAGTTTGAAACAATAGCCATGACAGTAGAATGCATAGCCATGCTGCACAACAAAACACCGCCCAAACTAAGAGATCCAGGCAGTTTCCTCATACCTTGCGCTATTGGGGGCCGATATGAAGGGAAGGCCTTATGCGACCTTGGGGCAAGCATCAATATGATGCCCAAAGCGGTGTTTGAAGAACTGGGAATTGGAAGAGCTAAACCCACCACCGTCATACTCCAGCTAGATGATCACTCTTACGCGTAACCGAAAGAAAAGATCGAGGACATCTTAGTAAGAGCAGACAATCTTATCTTCCTAGAAGATTTAGTAATTCTGGACTGTGAAGGAGATGACAAAGCACCCGTCATTCTGGGAAGACCATTCCTAGCCACAAGCAAAACCCTAATTGATGTGGAGAATGTCGAACTTACTATGAAGGTGGACGACCCAGAAATTAAACTGAACGTCCTGCAACACCTAAAGGAAGTTGAAGACAAAGAAGAATACCAGGACATCCATGATTTAACAGACATCAAACCCAGCAGTAAGCTAGAGCACCACAACCACAACCGCCCGGGCGAACAACCTGGCAGCACCAAGGATCAAGAGAAACACAAGGACCCGCCCTGGCAGAGGGTGAAACAGATACTGCAGCAGCCCAAGAAGTGGTCATGTTGGGAAATGCATCATGAAGCATTCCTAACATAACTTAAATTTTCTCTCTTTTATTTTATTTTTATGTTTTAGGATTTAGATTTAGATTTTTAATTTCTTGCATTTTAGGAATTAGATTTAATTTTCGTATTTGTTTATTTGCTAATAAATTTTTATTTCAGTTTTTTTAGAGAGACAATAACCTAAGAGAAGGGAGAAGAAGAAAGCCCAAGTCCATAAATCATCTCAAGCCCGCCCGCCAAGATCGTCGCGGCAGCAAACGTTACTTCCCGCCAGAACTAGCATTTCGCAAAAGCTCGTTCCATTCCAACGGCTATCTGCCCGGGCAACGTCCGCCTCGGCTGACGAAACGACATCACTCTTCCTCTATTTAAACCCCCTCATTTTTTGGTACTATTAACTCTTCTTTACGCTCTCTTGCCTATTCTCTCATCAAATTTCCTTTACTTTCAGTCTATTTCTTTTCTTTTTTCCACAGTTCTTTTATTCAAGCTCTCACAACTCTCTCGCACACCAAATAACCAAACTAAAGAATGGCAAGAACCCCCCGCCGCCGTGCTGCCCAAGCAGAATCGAAAGAGTCCCTCCATCGCTTCGCCACACCAGAAATCAAGGCCCGCCACAACGAAAGATTTAAAGAAAGAGCGGTATGGGAGGAGCAAGGATTCTTTTACTAGACAAGAAAGAAAATTTTGGGGCTCGAAAAATTCATCTACTCTAAGATCGAGCATAAACGGTGGAAAATCTTTGCCCAGCAACCCAAACCAGCAAATCAAACCATGATGCGCGAGTATTACGCCCATGGGCCAACGGAAGACGTGCCAACAGTTAATGTTCGTGGGCGGCCTGTTTCAATAGACGAAGACAAGATCAAATTCTACTACGGCCTCCACATCCGCGAAGAGCAACACGTGGAGTTCCTTGCCTCCCTCACACCGGACGGATACGAGGCAATAAAGGAAGAATTGTGGGAACCAAGGACAATTTGGAACGAGGGTAGAAACAGAGGCACTGCCAACCGCCGGAGTTTACTGCCCGAGGCAAAGATTTTGGAACGCATTTGTGAAGAGGCGGTTGCTGCCCACAACCCACAACTCCACCGTCGACAAACCAAGATTGGCACGTATCCACTCCATCATCAATAAAAGGGGCGTAAATGTGGGTTCGATTATTGCTAACGAAATTTACGAGTGTGGGCAGAAATCCAAGAGACAACTCTACTTCCCCAGCCTTATCACAACGATGTGCGAGAAGGCACGTGTAGAAACCGCCCCAACTGACACCATGACCCCAGATCGAACCGGGTGGACGAGGGAAATAATATTTTGGAAGATGGAGATCACAGCCGCCACCCCAAAAAACTTTACCCCAACTGTTGCGTGTAAAACTCTCTATTGCAATGTAGTGCAAGTGTACACGACGCAAGTAGTAAAGTGATACGTAAGTATCAGATACCGTCTCCACAGGGACTGGGCTAATAGCTTTAACCTTGGATTTCTGCACGAGAGGGAAAAAGAAAGAGTTTAACTGTTTGTAAAATAATAAAGAGAACTGAAAATAAAGGATGAAAATATTCAGAGTAAAGAGTAGGCCAGTATTGATCTGCTCCGTAGTGCAGGTGTTTGCACTGTCTAAGACTTCTCTGTTCTGTTGTAGCGTCTGTCGCGGCAGCACCTACTGTGGCAACGATCTGTTATTGTCGCGGCAGTGAACACACAACTTAGTACTTCAAGCTTGGCAAGAATCCCTGTTGTGCCTTGGCCTATCCCTAGGTCCAAGTCTGTCGATGAACACGTCTTTGATGATACCTCCCGGCGTGAATCGAAGGATGAACACCGATGTTGTTGAATTCTTCCTTAGCCACTTAACCTCGTCCTATCCATAGGTCCGAGATAGTTCAACCATAAACTGGAGAACCCGTACTTATTCCTTTCGTATACTTAACTCTCCCGATATTAAGTAAATGTATAATCTCACAATGCTCTCCCGATACTCTTGCAAGATGTTGAAAACCAGAATAAGCAAACTTGAAGTCTATTTTATTGAACAGAAAAAAATCCTAATACAATGCAATTCTTGCAACTACTTTACAGAATCAACCCTTAGCCCTAGGGGAAGTTTAGAACATGATGAAAAGGGGGAAACGACTAGGGTTTAAGGGAAGGCGGCTAAAGAATAAGATATCTTTCCCTAGGTCTAATTACATGCCTTTATATAGGCTTTGGGTTCAGGTTTTCTAATATGGCAAGAATACACGTTTAAATTAAAGTACAACTTTATTAAAGACTAAATCTTCAAAGTAGATGTATTTAATTCGTCCTCTCTTCTTTCTTGGAGTTTCTTCCTTGAACCTTGGGCTTGGCCTTCATTCTAATCTAGGGCTTGGAAAAATATTTGAGCGCTCAACGTTAGACCGGCTTAATTTCCTCTTTCTGTCGAGCTCCACTTCACTTCTTCCCTTCATTATTGTTGTCGTCATTGGCTGCCACGGCAACGGCCATGGCAACATCCTTCTTCTCGTCTGTAGTCTAGTGTTCCAGCTCTGCTTCTCCACTGCCCAGCGTCTGCTATAGCAGCTACCTGCAAAAGTAACCAAAATCAGTAGAAACTGTGCCATTTAATATAATTGTGATGTATGAATGAAATCTATCCTAAATGCAATGAATTATGCTTGAATACAGTAGAAATATAGGTTAAATAGGGGGTAAAACATAGAACTTTTACGCACTCAACACCGACGTCGGAGATGGGCAGTCAGAAGCACTTTTAGCAACCCACCCTGGCAACCACCACCGACGGCTTAGCAGCACAGCTCGATCGAATAGAACACCGCCAACTGACCTTCATGGCATATATCCGGGACTAAAACAACGCCACCACCTCCGACATCAAAGAAAAGTTCCCATCAGTCATCGTCCCCGAGTTCCCTGCCGAGGTATTTGCCTCGGCGACACCAGCAACACCCGCCGCACCATCTGCCTCAGCAACACACCGAGCAGCATCCACCGAGCCACTTGCCACCCTAGCTGCCATGGCCACCGAAGTCATCTCCAGCTCCGACAACCAACGAGACACGGCGGCAGCTCCCGTCGGAGAACAAGGGAAAATGTCTAGACCAGCCACCGACGCACCAGGACTCTCTAACTCTAGCTACCTCAAGGGATTCCTGTTAGACGATTCCGTATGGCAGTACTCAGTGCACACCATCACAAGGAAGCTCGAACCATCCTTCTCCCCACGAGAAAAGAGAACACACTCTGCCACCGAAGTCTGCCCCGACAGTTAAGACGACGGCGAACGAGAAGTGACACAGAAGGCTCAACCCAGTTTGCCTTCCCGCCAACAGCCGCCGAGGGCGGCCAAGCGCTTCAAGATGGCAGCACGGAAGAGGGTGATCATTGGAAATGACGAAAGCTCCTCCGAATCCAAACCAATTTAAGCTTCTCTCCCCTTCTTCTCTTTTGTCATTCTTATCTAATCTATGCATTAATTTTGTGTATGTAGGCATACATTAAGGAAAATGCTCCTCTCGAGTTTGGGGGGGATTAGTCCTCTAATTTTGTCTTCTTTTCCTTTCTTTTGTTTTTCTTGTATTTTCTAGTTTTTTTCTTATGTCTTTCTTGAGTATCCTTCACCCGCCACGGCAGATGGCCCGCCTAGCCGGCAACCTTAGCATGACTTTAGGTTAACTTAGAATCCTACTATGGTCTGAACTTAAAAGAAAACACTCTTTGTGACTAGCTTTGATTTTAGGACTTCTAGGAAACTTAGGTATTTCACATAGTAAACTTGGGTAGAACTTGAAGTTTGTTAAAAAAAAATGAGACGTCCTTGAGATGCCCGAAACTGGCTATAGGATAAGCTAGAGATTTTCAAAACTAGCTCTAGAGAAAAAATATATAATAATGCAATCGTTAGAAACGCCTATTATCGGTAACTAGTGGTTAAATTAATAAAAGAGTTAGAGGGAAACTCAAGGAAATCAAGGTGTCTATCGAAGGTTTACTTAGAAGCCGAAGAATCATGCTTATCACAAGGAACACACACACTCACGAGATACATAGTTTGGTTTCGGGTAAATCTTTGGTCATTCAAAGGGTTGCTAATTAGACATAAATCTACACGGTATGTAAAGGTTGCTCAAGATGCTTTCTTGACTTAGTTTGTATATGATTTTAAGTTTTGGCATGTTATCATTAGATTGTATTGTTTGAGGACAAGCAATAGTTCGAGTTTGGGGGCGTGTTAAGTGTGCAAAAGTCCTATATTTATACCCTAGTTTAGTTCAATTATTGTTGTTCTTAAGTATAGTTTAGGTTGCATTTATTAGGTAACATACACAAAATAGCATAGATTAGATAATTTGACTTGTTTGATGAATTTAGTTGAATTTATACATATGATATTGCTCAAGTGCGTTTTCTCCCTGTGCGTAGGTACCCGCCGAGGCAGCAAAGAGGGCAGATGACGAGAAAGCTGGTAGATGAAGAAGGAAGCTGTTGGATCATCAAGAGAGCTGATCGAGGAGAAAAGAACCAGAATATAAAGTTGTGCCAACATCTGCACACCAGTCCATATCCCCGCCGAGGCAGTCAACTACTTACCGCCAAGGCAGCACTTCAAGGAAGAATGGAAAAATGAAAAGTGGTATGCGATAGAAGAGCTCATCAAGCCCGGTTTTTAGAGATCGCATGCACGTGCATTGGAGCCCAGTAGACAAAGAAAAGCCAAGGTCAAAGTTAAGTTGAAGAAAAGTCAAAAGGGAATGTAGGAGTATTTAGTGATCTTTTAATGAGTTGTAATCATACTCTAACTAGTATTCCTACCCTAAACCGACTTAGACCTAGGCTCCTCCCATATATATGTAATCGACTTGGAGGAGAAAGAACAATTGAGATTTGAGAGAGAAACTCCTTCTAGTCGAAACCCTAGTGCCGTCAAAACCCACTATGTTCTAAACCTTCCCTTGGGCTAAGGGTCTGTTGTGTAGTAGTTGTGAGAGTCTCGTTGTATTCGTTTAGGATTTCAGTTTTGCAATAAAATTCAAGGTTTGTTTACTCTTGGTTCTTCATTGTTGAAATCTTTATCGGTTGAGAAGAGGGCTTCAATCCATTTGTTCAATATCGGGAGACTTGAACTCATGAAAAGAGTAAACACTGTTTTATCCAACCATATGGTAAAGTTACTTCGGCTTAGGGATAAGTTAAGAAGTTTAACGTCTAAAAGAGGATCCAAAATCGGGAGAAGAGGGAGTCATAGATAGGAGCCTTGCCGAACCTTGAGTCATCACTTAACTGCCCAGGTGATCTCACACATCTCTGCCGAGGCGGGCGCCTGCTGAGGCATACTTGTGGACGGTGGCTAAAGTTTTTAAGTTGATTAGCAAAACTGTACCGAGACAGTACATCAATTCTCCACACTATGAAACATACAATACCGGCCCATTCTCTCACTATGATTTCTCAATTTTCTTTACTTGTTTTAGTTTTAGCTTCAATCAAACCAACTCCTCATATCTGTGTTTTTACTTTACTTGTGCAGAAAAGTGAACTCAGAAAAGCTGTCACAATCCATGTGGAGACGATATCTTAAATATTATAACTTGGCACCGTGTACACTTACACGCTAATTTGCGCATCACTTTTGCATGCAGCATCAGCACAAGTGGTTGTCATGCCACCCTTTCAATTATAACTGTTGCGTGTAAAAGTGTCTATCGCAGTTGTAGTGCAAGTGTACACGACGCAAGTAGTAAAGTGATACGGAAGTATCGGATATCGTCTCCACAGGGACTGGGCCAATAGCTTCACCTTGAATTACTGCACGAAAGTAGAAAGAATATTTAAGATGTTTGTCACTAGAATAATGAAGAATACTAGAAAATAAGATTAAAGAAATAAAGATAAAGAGAATGGGCTGGTATTGAATTGCTCAGTAGTGTAGGTATTGCTAAGTTTAGGAAAATCTGCTCTGTCGATGTCCCCGTCGCGGCAGCACCTCTCGCGGCGGCAGTCTGTTGCTTGTCGCGGCAGCGATCACACAACTCAGTATTTCAAGCTTGGCAAGAATCCCTGTTGTGCCTTGGCCTATCCCTAGGTCCAAGTCTATCGATGAACACGTCTTTGATAATACCTCCCGACGTGAATCGAAGGATGAACACCGATGTTGTTGAATTCTTCTTTAGCCACTTAACCTCGTCCTATCCCTAGGTCTGAGATAGTTCAACTATAAACTAGAGAAATCACACTTATTCCTTTCGTATACTTAACTCTCCCGATATTAAGTAAATAAATAACCTCGCAATGCTCTCCCGATACTCTTGCAAGATGTTAATAACCAGAATAAGAGAACTTGAAGTTTATTTTATTGAACTGAAAATTCCTAAAACAAAAGCAACCCTTGCAACTACTTTACAAATCAACCCGTGGCCCTAAGGGGAATTTAGAACATGTTGAGAAGGGGAAAACGGCTAGGGTTTTGGGAAGAAGGCTAGAGATAGTTGATGTTCTCTGCTAGGTCGAATTACATGCCTTTATATAGGCTTTGGGTCCAAGTTTTCTAATATGGCAAGAATACAAGTTTAAATTAAAGTACAACTCTAATGAAGACTAAATCTTCAGAGAATATTTTTTTAACTCGTTCTTTCTTCTTGCTTTGAATTTCTCTCCTTGAACTTTGGGCTTGGCCTTCATTCTGATCTAGGGCTTGGAAAAATATAGTGGTTTGCCATGACAGACGGGCTTAATTTTCTCTTTCTGGCGAGGTTCACTTTGCTTATTCTCCTTAAAATTGCTGTCGTCCCTTGCTGTCACGGCGGCGACCATGGCAGCATCGTCCTCCTTGACTGCTCATCCAGTTCCAGCTTTTCTGCTTCACTGCCCAGCGCCTGCCTCTTCATCTGCTACAGCAGCAACATGCAAAAGCAACCAATTTATGTAGAAACTGTGTCATTTAATATATTTGTGATGTCTAACTGTAATCTAGCCTAAATGCAATGAATTATGCTTGATTGCATCAGAAATATGGGTTAAATAGGGGGTAAATAATAGAAATTTTTCACACTCAACACACCCCCAAACTCAAGTGTTTGCTTGCCCTCAAGCAACTAAGGCCTAAAAGAAAAATGAATATTTTTGTTTTGGCTTAAAACAGTGAACTTTCCCTTACCCTCCATTCCTTCTCTGTTGACGGAAGTACCTTATCGGATAACTTAGGATTCATCCGGAATCTTGCTATAGTCCTCATGCAGAGTGTGCATGCTTGTGAACAATTATATGCCAAGACTCCTTTAGTTTCACTAGAATATTTCAGCCTCTAACTTGAATTTTTATGCCAAAGTTTATCTTTTTGAAGGCACTTCTTATGCTCCTTTGATTTTTTTGACTCGATTTCATTATTTTTTTAAGCTAAAGTTTCACTAGAGCTGGTTTTGGGCACCTCTAGGGCTATTGAGTCTATTTTTCTAAACTTCTTTCCTAGAGCCAGTGTTAGGCACCTCTAGTGGCTATTCAAGTGCTAAGCTCCCTATTCTAGTCAACTAATAGAGTTCTAGGCAGTGTAACAGTCACAAATGGTGTTTAAGTTTCAGAACTATAGAAAGGCTCTAAACTGCTCCTCAATCTATCCTAAAGGCACTGCCACGACAGAGTTGTCACGGCAGGTAAGTTCAATTCAAAGACTTAAGCCAAAATTTTCAATTTTTCATTTTTTAGCAAAAAATAAACTAAGTAAAAGACACAAATTTTAAAACTAAATTAGACTCCATTAATGAAGGGATGCCACCCCCAAACTCGAGGGTTGCATTGCCCTCAATGCAAATAACAAAATAAAATATAAGAAAAGTACATCACAAAATATATAAAGCAGACATCAAAATAAGTTAAGAAACTCAAATTTTATGCGCTGTCGTCACTGCTGCTGCTGACTCGGAGTTGTCGGCGGGCATGGGCTTTCTTAACTGGCTGGCGGATGGGGGAGACAGATGTGTTCTTCGTTTTGGCCTCCCTCGGAGGTTGAATTCTGGTAGGAGTGATGTGAGGGGGTTTCTCCACTACCTGGACCTCCGAGCTACTACTGTTGTCATCACTGCTGCTGCCGCTGCCGCTATCTGGCTTGTTTTTGTCTGCCATTCTCTTCTGCCATTTCACTGGTGTGAATTCTTTGGAGAGATTCCTCTTAACAGAGGGTTCGTTGTCGCTTTCCTCCCAAATTGAGGAAGAAGAGAAACCAGCGATGAAGGCATCAAGTTCTTCCGAGGGCATTCTTCTCTTGGTTCCTCAGGCAGATGTATCAGCTGCACGGTTGCTGCCGGCAGCTGTCGTGGTAGGGGTCGGTGTGGATGCTGCAGACGGTGTCTTGGGTGTGGCAGCAGGTGTAGGGGTATGTGTAGGGGTGGGGACAACAAAATAATGGGAAGGGAAGGCAAGAAATACAGCATCAGGGAAATTTAAAGAAGTTTGAATGAATTGTACCGTAGCTGTGGTAAAATCCCTGATGAAGCTCATAATGCCGAGCTGTCGTTCCTCCATCTTCTGTATGGTAGCTAGAATATGGGAGGAAGAGTCGGTCGGGGCTGCTGCTGCTGTTTGCTGCCTGGCTTTCGTGGCAGTAGGTTCGGTGTATGTCGTCTCTGCTGCCGTGGCAGTGGGGTCGAAAGATGACAGCGGGGTGGCAGTAGTCAGCTCCATCAAGCTGAGTATATTTTTGTCGGTCCATCCCTTCCCTTGGACTCTGAGATCGGTGGCAGCTTCAGGTACATGGTGGCCGCGGCAAAGGGCTGTGATGAGGTAGGGGAGGTAGAGCGGTCCTGTCGGCCGGTGTGCACACTCCAAAATGCTTTCTCGGATGAAGCTGCCCACATTAATAGGCCTCTCATGAAAAATAGAATGAATGAGGGCTAACCTGAGTTGGTCGATAGTGGTGTTGTGCGAGGATGGCATGATGCGCTTTTTGATAAAAGCGTTCCACAGTTTAGCTTCCGGGAGGAGTTGAGTTCTCTTCACCGTCCTCAGGTTCTTTGTGCTCCACTAAGTACCTTCATCCGTGAGCTCTACCATGACAGCATCGTAGGCAGCAGGGTCTAAGCTGTTCAGAAATTGCTGGTGACCATCGTCGTTGCTGCCCACGTAAAAGCCGTACAAGGTGTTGATGTATTCTGCTTTGAAGGGCACCTCTCTTCCTCGCACGGTAACTACTGTCGCCGTTCTGCTGTTGATGGCAGCGTAGAAATCTCGAACCAGAGATACGTTCATTTCCTCTGGTTGTTCTGCAAAGATCTGCCACTGTAGGGCCTTGATTTTTTTGGCAATTAATGGTTGCAGGCCCAAATTCCCTTCCTTGGAAGTGTAGATAAATCCCCTTTCCTCCCACATGTCTCGGATCTGGAAAGATCGTGGGGTTGATGCTGTCGGGGTGGAGCCTGAGGTAGCACTCTTGCGGGTGTTTCTGGAAGACATGGTTGCAAGGGTTGAGAGAATAAAAATGGAAGCAAACAATATTTCTAGAGAGAGCAAGTAAGAAGAGTAAAAGTGAGTGAAAAATGAATAGTGAAACGGGGTTTACATAGAGAAGAGTTTGCTGCCCGTTGGAGTTGTAACGACAGGCGCAAATAACGGGGCCAACTGTTACACGGTTTCTGACGCGTCTGTCACGCATTTCCGTGTCTGCTGTGTGTCTGTTAGGCGTTTGCGTGTCTGTCGCGACAGCGTGTCGACAGCCTGTATTTTCCGCGTCTGTCGCGGTAGCTGTAACGATAGGCTTCAAAATCTGGGCTTTTTGGGCTGATGGAAGGATGTTGGGCTGAATTCACTTCTCCTTTTCTCCTTGTCTCCTTTATTTCCTAACAAACAATAAAAATAAAACATTATTTTTTAAAAATAAAATAAATCTAATTTCCTAATATATAAATAATTAAAATAATAAAAAAAATAAAATTTAGGTTAAATTAGGGATGCCAGGTGGGGCATCTCCTAAGGTAACCACTTCCTGCATTCTTGGGGCTTCAGTCCACTGATAATGCTTCAAGCGCTGTCCATTGACTTTGAATTGGTGCCCGTCTTTTAAAGATTTGATCGTGATAGCACCATGGGGAAAAACCTGAACCACTTGGAATGGGCCAGACCATCTAGATTTCAGCTTCCCTAGGAAGAGTTTCAACCTAGAGTTAAAAAGCAACACAAGCTGCCCTGGGCAGAACTGTCGCGGCAGCAACTTCTTGTCATGCCACTTCTTAGTTTTGTCCTTGTAGATTCTTGCGTTGTCATAGGCCATTGTTCGAATTTCTTCGATTTCGTTCAGATCAAGTAGCCTTTTCTGCCCTGCTTTTTCCAAGTCCATATTAACTGCCTTGATTGCCCAATATGCTCTGTGCTCTATTTCGACAGGTAAATGGCATGTTTTCCCGTAAATCAGTCGATAAGGAGACATTCCTAATGGAGTTTTGAAAACTATCCTGTAAGCCCATAACACATCATTAAGGTGTAAAGATCAATCTTTCCGAGTTGGCTTAACCATATTTTCAAGAATGTTCTTGACTTCCCTGTTGGATATTTCAGCTTGTCCATTGGTCTGAGGGTGGTATGATGTTGCAATCTGATGCTTGACACCATACTTTTTCAAGGCAGCAGCTATAACCATGTTGTCGAAATGCCTCCCTTCATCACTGATGATCACCTTAGGGATGCCGAATCTGGAAAAAATGTTTTTATGTAAAATCTTTTGAACCGTCTTGGCATCATTCTTTTGAGTGGCGATAACTTCAACCCACTTGGACACATAATCTACTGCCAGGAGGATGTACAAATTCCCACATGAAGATGAGAATGGTCCCATAAAATCGATCCCCCAAACGTCGAAGATCTCGACTTCAAGAATGTTCTGCAGCGGCATCTCGTGTCTCCTTGAGATGTTTCTCGTCCGTTGACACTTGTCACAACTCTTGTAGAAGAATTGAGCATCTTTATACAATGACGGCCAATAGAATCCTGACTGCAAAACCTTGGCAGCAGTTTTGTTGCCTCCTAAGTGTCCTCCATACGGTGAAGCATGATAGTAATGGAGTATATCTTCATGTTCATCCTGTGGTACGCATCTCCTTATAATCTGATCTGTACATATTTTGAAAAGAAAAGGTTCGACCCAATAATAATGCTTAACATCATTTTGGAACCTCTTCCTGGCTTGATAATTGAGGTCAGGAGGAATTATTCCGCTAACTAAAATATTAACGAAATCAGCATACCAGGGAAGTTTAGAAGACTTACCTGCCGCCATGGCGTTCGCAGCAGTGACTGTGGTAGCAAACAGCTGCTCATCAGGGAAGGTCTCCAGTATGTTTGTCTCATATGTCGGTAGACTCTTTCCCTTCTCCAACCTTGACAAGTGATCTACCACTTGATTCTCTGTCCCCTTTTTGCCCCTGATTTCAAGGTCGAACTCTTGCAGTAGCAGAATCCAACGTATCAGTCGAGGCTTTGCATCCTTTTTGGTGAACAGATATTTCAATGTAGAATGGTCTATGTGGACTATGACCTTCATTCCAAGTATATAAGAACGAAACTTGTCAATGGAGAATACCACAACTAATAATTCCTTCTCTATGGTGGTGTAGTTTACTTGGGCGTCGTTCAGTGTCTTGCTGGCATAATATATGACATGAAAGAGTTTGTCTCTGCGCTGCCCAAGTGCTGCCCCGACAGCATAGTCACTAGCATCACACATGATCTCAAATGGCTGTGTCCAGTCTGGTGGCTGTACTATTAGGGCTGTTACCAGATTTTCTTTCAGAACCTTGAATGCCTAAGTACATTCAGCGTTAAAGTCGAAGGGTCGGTTCTGCTCCAGAAGATGGCATAGGGGCTTGGTGATTTTTGAAAAGTTCGCAATGAACCTTCGATAAAAACCATCATGTCCTAAGAAACTTCTGATTCCCTTGACTTTGGTGGGTGGCGGCAGCTTTTCGATCACTTCTATCTTAGCTCTGTCGACTTCTATGCCACGACAGCTAATCTTATGGCCAAGGACTATCCCTTCATCCACCATGAAGTGACATTTTTCCCAGTTTAAAACCAAGTTTGCTTTTTCACATCTCTTGAGCACCTTCTGTAGGTTGCCTAGGCAGCTGTCAAAGTTGTCTCGAAAGATTGAAAAATCATCCATAAAGATCTCTGGGAAATCCTCCACCATATCGGAGAATATTGCCATCATGCACCTCTGGAAGGTGGCTGGTGCATTGCAGAGTCCAAAAGGCATTCTCCTAAAAGCGTAAGTTCCGTAAGGGCATGTGAATGTCGTTTTTTCTTGATCTTCCGGTGCGATAGCTATTTGATTGTAACCTGAATAACCATCAAGAAAGCAATAGTAAGGTTTACTCGCTAATCTATCAAGCATTTGATCAATAAAGGGTAAAGGAAAGTGGTCCTTTCGGGTAGCTTTGTTAAGCTTCCGATAGTCCATACAAACCCTCCAACCGGTCACAGTCCTGGTTGGGATTAACTTATTGTTTTCGTTGGTTACCACGGTCATTCTTCCTTTCTTGGGAATGCACTGTACCGGGCTCACCCATTTTCTGTCCGAGATGGCGTAAATTATTCCAGCATCTAACCATTTGATTATCTCTTTTCGCACCACTTCTTTCATAGCATGGTTCAGACGCCTTTGTGCATCAATAGTCGGCTTATGATCATCCTCTAGAAGAATTTTATGCATACATAATGCCGGACTAATGCCTTGAATATCAGCTATCGTCCATCCAATAGCCTTTTTGTGCTGCTGTAGCATCCCTATTAACTGATGTTCCTGTTCCTGCATCAACTTGGAAGAGATGATTACGGGCAACGTATCATTTAAACCAAGAAAAGAATATTTTAGCTGCCCTGGCAGGGGCTTAAGATCTAAAACATGGGTGTAACCCCCGTAGCCCGGTCTGGACGGTTGACCCGAACTACGAAGATTACACGGGGAAAACCAAAGTCAACCCGAAAGTCAACCTTGATTAACGACCCTTTTTTTTCCTTTTTAATCTTATCTAGATGCACATTAACCTTAGATGTGATCACACAAACACCATGCTCAAAGATCACAAACATCAGAGATCAAACAGGGACCCAATTGAACAAATTACATCTTTAGGGACCAAAATGTAATTTCTGAAAACTTTAAGGACTTAACCAGATTTTAAGTTACCAACTTGAAATTAATCATGTTTCATGCTTCTCTGCCAAATTTCAGCTCAAACGGACATCCCGAACTCATACAATTGCACAAACAAGATTCAGGACCAAAATGCAAACATTTTGAAACATTTAACCGCCCATGTCAGCCCCCAACGGTCACCCGTTCCGAAACAGGCCAAGGCCGTTCCGAAACACGGGCCGTTCCGCAACGCGTTCCGCAACGGGGGTCTGGCAGAATGCCTTCCGTTTCGGAACGGTGACACCCGTTTCGGACGCCTGGGTTCATGCAGGGCACCCGTTCCGAAACGGTGTTGCCTGTTCCGAAACGCCTAGCCCAGAATGTTGCATTTTGCTCACTCAAACACACAATTGATCAATCAAACATGCTCCAAAAGCCACCAAACTTTGCCAACATGCAATTCAGCATAAAAGAGACATACTTGCATCAACAATTCAACAAATAACCATCACATACGGAAAGCCCCAAATCTATAGGCATGCTTCCTACACAAGCAACCATTTAAGCACAAACCTTTCAATTCAACCTCAATTAAGCCAATTCATGTTTCAACGACATTAACAACAGTATTTAAACATTCTTGATCAACACATACGATCACAATAACAACAATCCGAGAGATTCTACCCCATTGCCCTTATTAACTATAGCTATTCACCGAGACATACATCTCCATTGGAGTCCACCTTGAATCCCTTGCTCCTTGCTGTCCAAACTTCAAGAATCTGCATTGATGGACAAAAAGGAGCGTAAGCACATAATGCTTAGTGAGGAATGCTCAAAACCAAAACACCATCAATGCAGCGGGTCTTTAAAACACATTAAAACCAACCCGATTTGCTTTCCAAAACCATGTTCGAAAACTCTTTTCAACATCAAGTTCAAATCATGCATAAACACCATATGCCAAGCTTTAAATAAAACCATGGAAAACACATCCTTTCCACAACATACCTTTCTTTAACTTGGAAACCACATCAAGCAAGAAACCACTTAAAACCATAATTAAATCAAACCATTTTATGCATTTAATCAAGGCAACATAAAACCATAGCATCATCATCACATGCCTTTAACATCAAGTCATACATGACTCCAATGCATCATAGGTAATTCATGCTCACATGCATCATTTATCAAATGATAACCAACACTTGTTCAACATACAAGTAACATGCTTTCACTAGCATCATACACATCTCATGCAACAATGCATCTTACCAAGCAATCTCATGCTTCTCATGCAAACATGCATCTATTCAAGCATCTCATGCTTCACATGCAACCATGCATCATTTCAAGCAATTCCATGCTTCACATGCAACTAGGCATCATTTCAAGCAATCTCATGCTTCACATGCAACCATGCATCATTTCAAGCAATCCCATGCTCAACATGATCAAGAACATTATATTGGCTTCCAAGAGATCAACCATAATCACTTTCCAACTTTACAACCCGATCGGATACGCGGATTACAAGTGTGTCCCAACGCTTCCTACACACTACCCAATCCAAGGTCTTCCAAATGGGCAGCAACCTCCATTTGACCTTAACAACCTAAGGTTCCCATGTATGGACTTTTAAACACCATACAACCTTAGCTTTTCCTCAAGGTTACCATGTATGGACTTTCAACCGCCATACACCCTTGACATGCACAAGGTCTTTTCCGTATGGACTTTCAACCACCATACAACCTTTGCATAACCGATTGGTAGTTGTAGACATCATCTAACGAGATCCGGGACATCACACACAAGATCCACACATGGACTTAACCATTGCCATTGTGATCTTAACAAGTACAAGGTTCTCACATAAGGACTTTTAACCACCTTATAACCTTTACTTAACCAAGGTCCTCGAATGGGCAACAACCTCCATTATGACCTTAACAACTTAGGTCCTCGAGTGGGCAACAACCTCCACTATGACCTCTTCTCGTTAGGAATACTTGAGGGGAGTCTAACCGGTCCACACTTGACCACTCCGCCTTCAAGGCGACTTTATTCACGGTGCACCCAATCCTATAGCCGGCTAATTATACCCGATCAACGAACCAAGAACCATTCACATCTCTTGCCAACATAACCATCTTACCATAATATCCAATGTTCCACATGCATAAACATAATGCAAGGCCATCACATCATTAGCTCAATGATTCACATGCATGCACATAATGCAAAACCATCACATCATTAGCTCAATGATTCACATGCATAAACAATATGCAAAAGGCACAATTATCATCATTAATCATCATCAACTCACTGTTTTTAAGCATAATACAAAGCCAATGAACAACATGCAACACTATGCATCAAAACCACATTTTCAATGCACTAAACCAAGGATCTCTTACCTTGAGCATCCTTTTCAATTGACTTTCAAAACCAGCATTAAACCATGCTAAAACATGCTTACAAAACAGAATTTAATCATGCAAATCACATGCATATCAATCATCAACCACTTTTGATTTTTAAAGCCAAAACATACACAATCCAAGAGCAAAAACTCATCCACTTACTCTTGAGCTTAGCAAAGTTGTTTAGACTTAAACTAAGCTCCCAAAAACCTTCAAACCTTGTTTCAAAAGCTGAAATCCCAACTTCACTCACCGATTACCAAACAAGCTAGCCAACAAGCTTTCCAAGCTTCCGAAACCTTCCGAAAACACCTCCAAAGCTCAAGGATCAACCTCCCCTGTTTCAAGCACATAAAAACAGAACATTAATGCATCCATATGCATTAAAACACCAGCAACATCAACACAACTCGCTGCTCATCACAAAACTAGCAATTTGGCTACCAAACACAACCGAAATCACCTCCAAACACTTCCAAAACTTAACCCAGCCAAGATCCATCACTTCTAACCATTTTTATACATCAAATAACATGCGAAATGATCACAACCACGTCCTTATACCTCCAGGTATAACAGATCACCAAAAACACTCCAAAAACAACCAAAAACTCAAGCCAAACTTAGGAAATTCAACCTATCCGGGATTGCATTGATTAAACCTCAACTTCTAATCATTTTAGCATTCATTTAACATCATTTTAACACCTCAAAACCCTGCTTAAACAGATCACACGAAATTTTTACCAAAATCACCAAATCTTGCATAATTAGCCAAGATCCATAAATCAACCTCAAAACCTTTAATCAATTATCAAATTAGGATTGAAAACTTTAGGAATTTCATTAAAGAACTGATAGTTTATAGGAGAAGGACGTTCTTACCTCCAAACTTGAATTTCTCCATTTTAGAGCCAAAATGCTTGATGAATCAACTTGTAAATTGAGAGGTTTTGATGATGAGATGATTAAGAATCAAATGAGAATTGAAATGAGAGATTAAGATGTTAAAATCAAAGAAAGAAATCTGAGGAAATCTTTTTTGGGTTGAGAGAAAATGAGAGAAAAGAGAATTTGAGAGAAAATAGAAAATTAGTTGGAAATTGGTTAAAATGATTTCCCTCTCTTTTCTTAATCTTTAAAATCAGATTTTAGACTTAAAATATCTTAGAAAAATCTGGAGAAATCCTTTTTGGAATAATAGCTCCTTAAAGATTCAAAGTTTCAATCCTTCATAAAACTGTCCCGCAACTTTCAAAAATTACATTTTGGTCACTAGCCAAAATGTCAACCTTCCGAACCTCATTTTCCAAAATTGATTTCACAGTTCACCTTTATATATTAAAATATGATTTTAGAACATTTTTCCATATTTTTAATGCAACCCGAACTAGGCTTTCCTAAATTCACTCTTATATATTCGATCAGCACTTTGACCGAACCGGTCAACGCCAAAACTACTGAGCCCAAAACCGGGGCGTTACAATGGGGCTCAACAATCAATGGCTTTTGAATTGCATGGTTATCCGAGGTATAATTTAAAGGCTCGAATAACTTACCTGGACGATTGCCTATCCAGTTTACCTCCTCCTGATCTTCAATATCAGATGTATCAGATTCTGAGGAGTTGCTGTCGTCTATGCTGTCGTGACAGTCTTCTAAGTGGCTGCCGAGGCAGTGACCAATTTTGATGTCGTGACAGCACGACCTGATGCAGGGTTGGTCAAGGGTAACTTCAGTGATAACCTTGCATTCTTCTTCTGCATCAGCGTGCTTCATTGCTTGGACAACATTCAACTTTATTTCTTGATCGTTTACTCTCATGGTGAGTTCTCCTTTTTCCACATCAACCAGTGATCTTCCCGTGGCTAAGAAGGGTCGCCCTAGGATGATTGGTGCGTTTTCATCTGCTTCACAATCTAAAACAAGAAAGTCCGTAGAAAAATAAACTTATCCACCCTTACCAGAATATCTTCAATTTTTCCTTCTAGATGAACGTAAGAGTTGTCTGCCAGCTGCAGAATTACTGTTGTGGGCCGAGCTTTTCCAATACCTAATTTCTGAAAAACAGATTTGAGCATTAAATTTATACTAGCACCAAGATCACAAAGTGCCTTACCCACATATTTATCTCCGATTACACATGGTATGATGAAGCTCCCATGATCCTTCTTCTTCTGGGGTGGATGCTTGTGTAGAATACTCATGCATCCTTCTGTCATCTTAACCGTTTCAAATTCCCCAAGTCTAGATTTCTTCGACATGACATCCTTGAGAAATTTGGCATAACCGGGCATCTCCCTAACGGCATCTAACAGCGGGATGTTGATATGAACCTACTTAAAAATATCATAAATCTTTTTAAGCTGTGATTCTTGTTTCAATTTTTGTAACCGTTGAGGAAAAGGAGGTGGGGGACGATAATCAGCAATACGTCCTTCCCACTGCATACGGATCTGAGGAGGTTTAGGTTCATCATCTTTCTCTTCTGTCCCTTCTACTGTCGTGACAGGCTCATCGACAGCATGTTGTTTGTTACCTATCGGGGCAGCTTCCTCGGCAGGTGACTCCAAGGCTGGTTTAACTGATTCAGCTTCCTTCTCTAGCCCTGGTAGTTTCTTCCCACTCCTAGTAGTGATGGCTTTACACTGCTCATGTGTGGGCTGTCTAGCGTTTTCAGTGAATCTAGGAAATCTGCCATTCTGCCTTGGTTTGATATGCTGGGAAACCTGACCTCTGTGTCTCCAACGATTTCAGAGTAGCTTCATGATTGTCATCCACATCTTTGTTTTATCCATGAATGTCTCCGTCTTCTTGACAAAGTGATTCATGTTCTCAATGTAAGTTCCTGTTTGAGACATAAACGTAGCCAGCGTCTATTCCAGTATACTGTTTGTGGCAGTTGGTGGCTGTTGCTGTTGCTGCTGCGGTTGTTGCCGAGTCAGCAATCTAGGTCCTCCCTGGTTCTGATTGTTCTGTGCTTGAGGATTCAGAGCATTATTAGGATTGCTTCAAGAGAACTTGGGATCCTTTCTCAAGTTGGGATTGTAGTTGTTGGAGTTATAATTCTGCTTATTGTAGTTTCCAACATACTTTCCCTCTTCTAACTGTATTGGACATTCCTCCGAACTGTGATTTCCTTCACAAATTTTGCATACCTCTTTAGCAGCGTAGACAGTTTGTGAATCTCCATTTAAGAGATTTTTCATTGCCTTAGTGAGATATTCCACCTGTGATTTCATTGTGCTGTTGGCCTCATAATCCTTTACAGCTAGGACTGGTTTACCCCCTCTTCTTGCTGTCGGGAACTGCTCCTCATTCTTCGCCAGATTTTTCAATACTGCCATTGCCTCATCTGGGTCTTTGTCCAGCAGTAATCCATTTGCTGCTGAATCAATTCTAATACGAGTTTGTAAATTGGCAGCATTATAAAATTTTGTTACCTGGTTCCAAACGGGGAATCCATGCATCGGGCAGTTCCTTAGAAGAGTGGTAAATCTATCCCAGGCCTCGTGCATTGGCTCGTCATCTTCATGTTGAAAAGTAGCAATTTCGTTACGTAATCGCTCAGATAAGTGTGAAGGATTAAAACGATATAAGAATTCACGAGTTAAATCTGCTACAAGATCATTGAGCATGTAGTCTCGGCATGATCGACGTGTGGCAGCGACAGGAGGGTCGACGACAGGAGGAATGATCCCTCCATCTCTGACAGGATTGTTATTATCATGGGGATTCCCTTGGTTGTTCATTGCCTCTAACTGTTTTTCAAGGTATTTGTTTCTGGCTAGTACGTGGCGAAGTCGGTTCCTAAGGTTGTACGAACGTTCTATTTCAAGATCTAATGGATACTCAGGTTCCTCTCCTCGTCTCGATCTGCGCATAAACCGAAAACCTTGTGAAAAGCACAGGATGAACAATCCAAGATAAAACAGAAAAATAAAAAGAGTGCAGTAAAAGGTAGGGTAAAGTTATGTTGCCAGTCCCCGGCAACGACGCCAAAAACTTGAGTGCTCCACGTCAGACCATCTTAATTTCCTCTTTCTGTCGAGCTCCACTTCACTTCTTCCCTTCATTATTGTTGTCGTCATTGGCTGCCACGGCAGCGGCCATGGCAACATCCTTCTTCTCGTCTGTAGTCCAGTGTTCCAGCTCTGCTTCTCCACTGCCCAGCGTCTGCTACAGCAGCTACCTGCAAAAGTAACCAAAATCAGTAGAAACTGTGCCATTTAATATAATTGTGATGTATGAATGAAATCTATCCTAAATGCAATGAATTATGCTTGAATACAGTAGAAATATGGGTTAAATAGGGGGTAAAACATAGAACTTTTACACACTAAACACCGACATCGGAGATGGGCAGTCGGAAGCACTTTTAGCAACCCGCCCTGGCAACCACCACCGGCGGCTTAGCAGCACAGCTCGATCGAATGGAACACCGCCAACTGACCTTCATGGCATATATCCGGGACTAAAACAACGCCACCACCTCCGCCATCAAAGAAAAGTTCCCATCGGTCGTCTTCCCCGAGTTCCCCGCCGAGGTATTTGCCTCGACGACACCAGCAACGCCTGCCGCATCATCTGCCTCAGCAACACACCGAGCAGCATCCATCGAGCCACTCGCCACCCCAGCTGCCATGGCCACCGAGGTCATCTCCAGCTCCGACAACCAACGAGACACGACGGCAGCTCCCGTCAGAGAACAAGGGAAAATGTCTAGACCAGCCGCCGACGCACCAGGACGCTCTAACTCTAGCTACCTCAAGGGCTTCCTGTTAGACGATTCCGTATGGCAGGACTCAGTGCACACCATCACAAGGAAGCTCGAACCATCCTTCTCCCCACGAGAAAAGAGAACAAACTCTGCCACCGAAGTTTGCCCCGACAGTTAAGACGACGGCGAACGAGAAGTGACATAGAAGGCTCAACCCAGTTTGCCTTCCCGCCAACAGCCGCCGAGGGCGGCCAAGCGCTTCAAGATGGCAACACGGAAGAGGGTGATCATTGGAAATGACGAAAGCTCCTCCGAATCCAAACCAATTTAAGCTTCTCTCCCCTTTTTCTCTTTTGTCATTCTTATCTAATCTATGCATTAATTTTGTGTATGTAGGCATACATTACGGAAAATGCTCCTCTCGAGTTTGGGGGGGGGGATTAGTCCTCTAATTTTATCTTCTTTTCCTTTCTTTTGTTTTTCTTGTATTTTCTAGTTTTTTTCTTATGTCTTTCTGTTTTAATTAGGTTATAATTGTAACATGCCTTTATTTAAATCCTAATGAACTCTTAAGTTTGAGAAAAATTCTTGAGTATCCTTCACCCGCCGCGGCAGATGGCCCGCCTAGTCGGCAACCTTAGCATGACTTTAGGTTAACTTAGAATCCTACTATGGTCTGAACTTAAAAGAAAACACTCTTTGTGACTAGCTTTGATTTTAGGACTTCTAGGAAACTTAGGAATTTCACATAGTAAGCTTGGGTAGAACTTGAAGTTTGTTAAAAAAATGAGACGTCCTAGAGATGCCTGAAACTGGCTATAGGATAAGATAGAGATTTTCGAAACTAGCTCTAGAGAAAAAAATATATAATAATGCAATCGTTAGAAACGCCTATTATCGGAAACTAGTGGTTAAATTAAAAAAATATTTAGAGGGAAACTCAAGGAAATCAAGGTGTCTATCGAAGGTTTACTTAGAAGTCGAAGAATCATGCTTATCACAAGGAACACACACACTCACGAGATACATAGTTCGGTTCCGGGTAAATCTTTGGTCATTCAAAGGGTTGCTAATTAGACATAAATCTACATGGTATGTAAAGGTTGCTCAAGATGCTTTCTTGACTTAGTTTGTATATGATTTTAAGTTTTGGCATGTTATCATTAGATTGTATTGTTTGAGGACAAGCAATAGTTTGAGTTTGGGGGCGTGTTAAGTGTGCAAAAGTCCTATATTTATACCCTAGTTTAGTTCAATTATTGTTGTTCTTAAGTATAGTTTAGGTTGCATTTATTAGGTAACATACACAAAATAGCATAGATTAGATAATTTGCCTTGTTTGATGAATTTAGTTGAATTTATACATATGATACTGCTCAAGTGCATTTTCTCCCTGTGCGTAGGTACCCGCCGAGGCAGCAAAGAGGGCAGATGACGAGAAAGCTGGGAGCTGAAGAAGGAAGCTGTTGGATCATCAAGAGAGCTGATCGAGGAGAAAAGAACCAGAATGTAAAGTTGTGCCAATATCTGCACACCAGTCCATATCCCCGCCGAGGCAGTCAACTACTTACCGCCAAGGCAGCACTTCAAGGAAGAATGGAAAAATGCAAAGTGGTATGTGATAGAAGAGCTCATCAAGCCCGATTTTTAGAGACCGCTTGCACGTGCATTGGATCCCAGTAGACAAAGAAAAGCCAAGGTCAAAGTTGAGTTGAAGAAAAGTCAAAAGGGAATCTAGGAGTATTTAGTGATCTTTTAATGAGTTGTAATCATACTCTAACTAGTATTCCTACCCTAAACCGACTTAGACCTAGGCTCCTCCCATATATATGTAATCGACTTGGAGGAGAAAGAACAATTGAGATTTGAGAGAGAAACTCCTTCTAGTCGAAACCCTAGTGCCGTCAAAACCCACTATGTTCTAAACCTTCCCTTGGGCTAAGGGTCTGTTGTGTAGTAGTTGTGAGAGTCTTGTTGTATTCGTTTAGGATTTCAGTTTTGCAATAAAATTCAAGGTTTGTTTACTCTTGGTTCTTCATTATCGAAATATTTATCAGGAGAGAAGAGGGCTTCAATCCATTTGTTCAATATCGAGAGACTTGAACTCATGAAAAGAGTAAACACTATTTTATCCAACCATATGGTAAAGCTACTTCGGCTTAAGGATAAGTTAAGAAGTTTAACGGCTAAAAGAGGATCCATAATCGGGAGAAGAGGGAGTCATAGATGGGAGCCTTGCCGAACCTTGAGTCATCACTTAACTGCCCAGGTGATCTCACACATCTCTGCCAAGGCGGGCACTTGCTGAGGCATACTTGTGGGCGGTGGCTAAAGTTTTTAAGTTGATCAGCAAAACTGTACCAAGACAGTACATCAATTCTCCACACTACGAAACATACAATACCGACCCATTCTCTCACTCTGATTTCTCAATTTCCTTTACTTGTTTTAGTTTTAGCTTCAATCAAACCAACTCCTCATATCTGTGTTTTTACTTTACTTGTGCAGAAAAGTGAACTCAGAAAAGCTGTCACAATCCATGTGGAGACGATATCTTAAATATTTTAACTTGGCACCGTGTACACTTACACGCTAATTTGCGCATCACTTTTGCACGCAGCATCAGCACAAGTGGTTTTCATGTCACCCTTTCAATTATAATTGTTGCGTGTAAAAGTGTCTATTGCAGTTGTAGTGCAAGTGTACACGACGCAAGTAGTAAAGTGATACGGAAGTATCGGATATCGTCTCCACAGGGACTGGGCCAATAACTTCACCTTGAATTACTGCACGAAAGTAGAAAGAATATTTAAGATGTTTGTCACGAGAATAATGAAGAATACTGGAAAATAAGATTAAAGAAATCAAGATAAAGAGAATGGGTTGGTATTGAATTGCTCAGTAGTGTAGGTATTGCTAAGTTTAGGAAAATCTGCTCTGTCGATGTCCCCGTCGCGGCAGCACCTGTCGCGGCGGCAGTCTGTTGCTTGTCGCGGCAGCGATCACACAACTCAGTACTTTAAGCTTGGCAAGAATCCCTGTTGTGCCTTGGCCTATCCCTAGGTCCAAGTCTGTCGATGAACACGTCTTTGATAATACCTCCCGACGTGAATCGAAGGATGAACACCGATGTTGTTGAATTCTTCTTTAGCCACTTAACCTTGTCCTATCCCTAGGTCTGAGATAGTTCAACTATAAACTAGAGAACTCACACTTATTCCTTTCTTATACTTAACTCTCCCGATATTAAGTAAATAAATAACCTCGCAATGCTCTCCCGATACTCTTGCAAGATGTTAATAACCAGAATAAGAGAACTTGAAGTTTATTTTATTGAACTGAAAATTCCTAAAACAAAAGCAACCCTTGCAACTACTTTACAAATCAACCCGTGGCCCTAAGGGGAATTTAGAACATGTTGAGAAGGGGAAAACGGCTAGGGTTTTGGGAAGAATGCTAGAGATAGGTGATGTTCTCTCCTAGGTCGAATTACATGCCTTTATATAGGCTTTGGGTCCAAGTTTTCTAATATGGCAAGAATACAAGTTTAAATTAAAGTACAACTCTAATGAAGACTAAATCTTCAGAGAATATAGCTTTAACTCGTCCTTCCTTCTTTCTTGGAATTTCTCTCCTTGAACTTTGGGCTTGGCCTTGATTCTGATCTAGGGCTTGGAAAAATATAGTGGTTTGCCACGACAGACGGGCTTAATTTTCTCTTTCTGTCGAGGTTCGCTTTGCTTCTTCTCCTTAAAACTACTGTCGTCCCTTGCTGTCACGGCGGCGACCATGGCAGCATCGTCCTCCTTGACTGCTCATCCAGTTCTAGCTTTTCTGCTTCACTGCCCAGTGTCTGCCTCTCCATCTGCTACAGCAGCAACCTGCAAAAGCAACCAATTTCAGTAGAAACTGTGCCATTTAATATATTTGTGATGTCTAACTGTAATCTAGCCTAAATGCAATGAATTATGCTTGAATGCAGCAGAAATATGGGTTAAATAGGGGGTAAATAATAGAACTTTTACACACTCAACAATAATTTAACACGCGAGTGATCAAAATATGAACAAATCAAAAGTTTAATAATTAAATTTAAAATTTTTAATACTCTAGTGGCCAGAACAAGAATGATGCCAAAGTTGAGTGGCGAAATTTATACTTTACCTTTACTTTAAAGACTTTAATTAATTAAATCTAGATAAATATTAAATTTATACATGAATATTTATATAATCATTAGTATTTGATTCATTGACTAACTAATCTAGATTGATAATGTAGAGTTTTGATATTAATACGTAAATTATAATTTGAAACAATTATATACATCAATTGTTATATTTTATTAACGGTGTTGATCTTATTATTGGAAAAGTGGACAGAAATAAGGGGAACTCTAATAAACCTTAAACAAATAAAGACAAATGTTGTGAGTGTGATTGTGATTGACATTCAAAAGTAACCTTAAAAATTCTCCGAAAAAACCCTAGCTGTAACCCCCTTAGCCCGGCCTAGACGGTTGACCCGAACTATGAAGATTACACGGGGAAAACTAAAGTCAACCCGGAAGTCAACGTTGATTAACGACCCTTTTTTTCTTTTTAATCTTGTCTAGATACATGTTAACCCTAGGTGAACACTTGAGAAACATATACGCGTAATGCACAGCGATCGAATTTCAATAAGGGACTCAATTGCACAAAATACAAATATTAGGGACCAAAATGTAAATTCTGGAAATTAGAAGGTCTTAACTGATTTTAAGGTTACCAATATTTAATTAATCATATTACATACTTCCCTGTCAAATTTCACCTTAATCGAACATCTCAAACTCATGCAATTGCAATTACAATTTTCGGGACTAAAACGTAAGCTTGCAAACCTCGACACCATTCATATCAATGGCCAATGGTCACCTGTTTCGAAACGGTGTTGACCGTTCCGAAACATGGGTTCGTTTTGAGACTAGTTCCGAAACAGGGCCTTCCAATGGCCAAATTGTTTCGGAACGACCTCTAGCCGTTTCGAAACACGAAAGCCATTACAGGCCCCCGTTTCGAAACGCCAGCGCCCGTTCCGATACGGTTTGCCCAGAAGCTGCAGAAATTGCTGGTTTTTCATACATTTGACCACTCAAACACATCCTAATGACTTCCTAACCATACCAACAAGCCATCATACATATAGGGTGCATGTCTGCAACTTTAAAACACATTCATAGCATCAAACATGGAAATTCACATATCTATAGGCATGCTTCCTATTATCCAACCAATCAATCAACCAATCTCCAAAACAAGCATTAAGAGGCCATTTACAATCTTAAATCACCAAAAGCAACATACCACAACCTAGGGAGTTCAACACATCTCCCAAAACACATCTTAGGTTCCCATTGCCAAAATACCAAAACTAATAGTGTTATGAAAACATCACCATACATGAGCTTAGTTTCCCTTGGACTCTTAGCCTCCTTGTTGCCCTCAAACATTTCAATTGTCTGCATTATTGGTACAAAAGAGAGAGCGTAAGCACAATTGCTTAGTGAGGCATGCTCTAAAGAAAATAACACAATAATGCATTTTAGAAAACACTTTCAACAAAGCTTTTAAACACATGCTCATCTCTTTTCATGCAACATTGCATACTTTACAAGCATTTCATGCTTCATTATAAACAACACATCATATTGGCTTTCAAGTGATAACTCATAACCATTTGCAACACAAAACACAATCGGATACACGGATTACAAGCGTTGTCCCATACGCTTCATACACCCTACCGAACAACACAAGGTGGAGTTTACCGGTACAATCAAAACCCCTCAACACCCGTGATGGAGTTTAACGGTACAATCACAACCCCTCAACATCACTCATCGGTAGTTGAATAATTCCACTAACGAGAACACGGGACAAATAACACAAGATCCACACACGGACTTTTAACCACCGTTGTGATCTTACCTTACTCGTTAGTGTACTTGGATGGAGTTTATGGTACAATCACAACCCCTCAACATCCAAGGCAACTTTATTCACGATGCACTCAATCCTATAGCCGGCTAACTATATCCGATTCAAGTACTTTAAAACCATTACATCACTTGCCAATATACATCATTTACAATCAACAATTCACTGTTTTAAAGCATTAATCAAAGCCATTTATCATCATGCATCCCTATGCATCAAAACCATATTAACAATATGTCAAACCAAGGATCTCTTACCTTGAGCATCCTTCAATACATGGCTTTCAAAACCAGCATTAACCATGCTAAAACATGCTTTCAAAACAGAATTTAAACATGCAATTTATAACCAATGCATCAAACCACTTCATGGCTCATCCAAGGAAGTTTTTCCGAAAACTTACTCTTGAGCTTAGCTAAGTTGTTTAGACTTAAACTAAGCTCCCAAAACCTTCAAATAATCGTTTCCAAGCTAGAAACCCAACTCCACTCACCAATTATGTTTCGCTTGTTTGTCGAAACGACGATCAAGCCTCCAGATCAACTCCAAAGGTGTCCGAAGATGCCCCCTTGTTTTAAACACATCAAAGCAGAGGATTAATGCATCATCATACATTAAAATCTTCATCCATCACACCTAAACTCGCTGCTCTAACCAAAACCAACATTTCGGCTACCAAACACAACCGAAAACACCTCCAAACTCTTCCAAAACTTAACCTAGCCAAGATCCATCAATTCTAACCATTTCTAAACATCAATTAACATCCAAAATACATTTAAGAATCATCTCAAAACAGAGCCCAAACAATTACAACGAAATTCTTCAAGATTTCTTCCAAATCTTGAGTTTTAAGCCAAAATCAAGTTTCTAACATTAAAACCATTTATAAAACTTAAATTAAGGATTGATAACTTGGGAATTTCAGTAAAGAACTGAGTATTTAGAGGAGAAGAACAATCTTACCTCTAAATGGTGATTTCTCCTTGATTTGAGCCAATTTTCTTGAAAATCCAATGAGGAAATCAAAAGGATTTGATGCAAGATGGATTAGGAATTAATCGATGATAGAAATATCATCAATTGAAGTGAAGATCAATGAAAAAGTTGCTAGAGAAAAATGTTTGGATGATGAAATTTTGAGAGAAAAAGAAATGAGAAAATTTTAGAAAAAGGTAGTTATGAAATTCTAAAAAGTAGTTTCACTTTTCTTTTAATTAATTAAAACATTAATTAATCCACCCAAATTAAGGAAAAATATGGAGAAATCATTTTTGGGTAAATTAGCTCCTTAAAGATTCAAAGTTTCAATCCTTACAAAACAGTCACCACTAAACTTTTCAAAAATCGCATTTTAGTCACTATTCCAAAATGTAGTATTTCCAAACCTTATTTTGTAAAATTTATTTCACCACTCTCTTATATATATTAAAAGAGGATTTTTTAGATATTTTTCCATATTTTTAAAGCATCCCGAACTAGGCTTTCCTTAAAACCTCCTTTATATATTCGAACCGAAAATCAGACCGGTCCGGTTCAGACCCTAAACTTCTAAGCCAAAAATTGGGGTGTTACACTAGCAAATGATACATGAATTCTCTGAAAACCCTAGCGAATCTGGTGCGAAGCGCACCACCAAAAACCTTGCCGAATATGAAGCAAAGCGCAACGTGAAAAAGCCCCTCCGCATTGGGGATGAGCCTTCTGACACCAAACAAGTCGCTAACAACAATGATTAGGCCCCTACTCAGATGGATGGTATTCAAATTGTGAATCAGACCGCTGACAAGTCTACCAGCCTCGTTGATGGTTCTGTAACCAGGCAAGCCGATGAACATAGTGATCAGGCCCCTGCTGAGATAAAAGGGATTCAAAACGCGAATCAAAATGATGACAAGTTTGCTAGCCTTATTGATGGTCCGGCTGATAAAGCGGATCAACCTATTCTACAATTGTCGTCCTAGAAGGACTAGCTCATGGGTCATACACAGTCGAACAATGTTGCAGAAGAAGAGATCCTTGATGAAGATGATCTTTGTCGAGTGTCCACAAGTTCTATATTTTGTACACATTCCTGCCCTTATTATTGTTGTTTTTAAGCTCATTTGGGCATATTTAGGTGCATTGCATGCATAATAACAGTAGTTGCTCTTTTACCATGCTTTTATTGAATATTCTATGTTTGGTTAAGAAAAGATATTGTTTTAGTTTAGTTTTCATTTTCAGGTGTTGTAGCTATGTAGAGGAGAAGAGGACAGGAAAGCATGGAGTAAAAGAAGTTGTACTGAAGCAGTTCCAATTGCCGCCAAGGACGCCGCCACAGCAGCATTGCCGCCAACTGCCGCCCAGTCATGAGTTAAACCGACTTAGTCAAGATAGGTTGCGATTGAAAGAGGATAGTTTCTTGAGTCCAATGAGCCCAGTCTTGCAGTTTTTTGAAGCCTGTAGCGGCCTGAAGAGCTGATTGAAGAGGGATAAATAAAGTGACTTATCTTTACTTGTTGGAGAAGGCAACGTCCAAAGAGTCCACATTCAAGTCAAAAAGGAGTCAACATTTAATGTAAAGTTACTTTAAGAACTTCTACTCCAAGGAGGACTCAGACTTAGGCCAAGCCCTATATATACCCATGCTTGTGAGGGTATAGGAACATAGATTGCATAGTGTGAATTGGAGATCACAGCCCAATTCTCTCTTAGGGTTTAGGTTTTTGTATGTAAAGTAGTTGTGAGAAACGATTGTAATAGTTTAAGTTGTGTTTTCAATAAAATACTCTCAAGTTTGCTTAGTTCATGTGCTTCACTTCTTCAATTAGTTCCAAAAGTCCAGTTGAGGAAATCCATTTTTCGGGCACGAGAGTGTCAAACTCACGAAATTAAGTACGGTCTCATCATGTCGAGGTGTTGACTAATTCAGCTTAGACATAAGTTAGAATTTTAGCGGCTAAAAGGAGCAACCAAACATCGACTGCATGTGTTAGGTTTACGCTGAGATTGCTAGGTATTGCCTACATCACGTGGTGACAGAATCCTTGCCTATACATAGGAAGGATCACTTCAGAATTGCTTCGCCGAACTTGGAGTATCTGCCAGACTTACCGTTGGGACTTCTCTCCATTCCACATGCCGAGAGAGATAAAGTTGCAAGCGTAGAGTTTCGCCATGGCATCGAAAGTTGCAAGCGCAGAGTTTCGCCGTGGCATCAAAATTTGCTGCTGCCTCAATCTGCCATTACCCGCCAAGGCAGCAGATCATGGCAGCGCAAAACACATTTAATCTTTACAACGCAGTCTACACACTACTGAGCTTCAACTACCTGGCCCAAATCTATCAACTCTATATCTCTCTCTTTCTCTCTATCTTAAATTACTTGTGTTTTTATTTTTATGCTCTTCAATATTGAGAGATTTAATTGTGCAATTACTATTTCCTTGTGCAGGAAAACACTCATAATAGTTTTTCCAATCCATGTGGGAGACGATATCTTTTATACTATAACTTGACAGGAGTGTGCACTTGCGCTCATAAATAGAGAACACCCAAACGCTCTACAATGTTGAACTAATTGAAGGTAATGTTTTTTGATCCACCATTGATGGTCTCATCTTGATAGATTTCTCCTAGAGGTTCCAGTCCCCGGCGATCAAAAGTTTGGATCACACTGTAGTTGTCAAGCTCCTTGGTCGTAGGATTAGATACAACACCTTGCGTACCCATCTTTATGATCAATGGAAACCGAAACAGGCCTTTCGCCTAATGGACATTGAAAATGACTATTTTTTGGTCACCTTTAGCACCCACACAGATTTTTTTAATGCCATTGCGGGTGGTCCTTGGGTAATCTTCAAGCAGTACCTCATTGTTGAACTATGGTCTATTGATTTTTCCACGTCCTAGTCGCACCCCAATCGTGAGGTTGCGTGGATTCACCTACCAGGCTTGTCGGTGTTGCTGTATAAACTGAGTATCATCACAGAGATTGGCCGATTTATTATCCCAGTATTCAAACTTGATTATCAAATTGAGCATGGTCGACGTGGTCGATTTGCGCAGATGGCGATCACTCGTGATCTCTGCAAGCCCCTTGTCTCTAAGCACGTCATCAATGGACGTTCGCAAGTAGTTGAATATGAGTCTTTACCTACAATATGTTTTGAATGCAAAAAATATGGTCACGTACAGGATATATGCCCCTTAGTTATTAACCCTTTGGGATAGTTAAATCCTGAATATGCAGCTTCTCCAGCAAAACTTGTGCATGCTCATGACTCTGCCCCATTTGGCCCTTGGATGATGGTTGAGGGTCGACAATGCCAGTCCACGAGAAAGGATCTTGGTAGTAGCTCTGTTTCTAATGACACGATCATTACGAGGTCATGTTTCAATCCCATATTCGAGGAGGACCTCCCGAATCTTTCCAGCCCTCGTGAGGTTCCACCTAAGCTATCCAAAGATAGTGACAATCCTTTTGCTGCTTCTATTGGCACATCTATAGTCTCTCCTTTATCTCCACCCATTGTTTTGGCTGATAGTCAGGGGAAAGGGAAGGCTTTTGCTGACCATCAGGTAGCTAAACCACGAGCCACCATTGTTGCCCAAAAACCCCTAAGAGTCCAACAATTGACTACTTCATCTTCTACGAACCTGCCTGTGTAGAACACTCGTAAACCTCATCATCGAACCCTAGCTGCTCTTTCGTGCTTGGCCGTGCAACCTCAAAGATTAAAAAGACTATGCACACTGCTGTTACAGTTAACAAGAATGATGATCCTAATATTGCTAGGTCTGGTAGAAAGCATTCTCATGCGGCTACACGTGCTCGTGAGCCGTCTGATGGCCCCGCAGCCCAAGACAGCTCCACCCTTCATGATGCGTCTATACCTGGTCAGGGGAATACTATGACCGCAAAGCAGGCCACAATGTCTTTAGTCTTCGGTACGACAACTGATGTTGCTCATGCAGCCCCCATGCATGTTTAGTTCTACCCTTGTTTGTTTATAACCTTAATAATGAATATAAAAGCTATGTGTTGGAATGCTCAAGGCTATGGGCATCCTAATATTATTACAACTGCTAAACAATATCTTCGAGAATACATGCCTTATTTCTTTGGCATGATTGAACCCCACATTAGTAGGGCGTGGGTAGATGTTGTCATTAGCTCGTTGGGGTTTCCTTCTTCTCATCGAATTGAAGCTTTGAGTTTTCCAGTGGGATTTGGTTCTGTTTGAGTAACTCTATTCAGGTCATAGTTCTTCTCCATCATTTCCAATCTCTCCACTATGAGGTCACTTACCGAACAACAGGTACTTCTTTCCTAGTTACTCTTGTATATACTAGCCCATTTTCTTTGCAACGAAAATCTCTTTGGTCACATCTTTGCCAACTTGCTTCGTCTATTCAATGCCCTTGGTTCCTTGTGGGTGATTTTAATGCCACCCTTGATGCCTATGAATGAAAAGGGGGTACAGGATCCATCAGAGCTAGTCGAGATTTTCATGACTTTATGTTTACTTGTGGTCTTCGTGATCTTGGTTTTCAGAGTCTAGAGTTTACCTGGTCACGTGGGGCTACCTATACGCGCCTTGATAGGATGATTTGTAACGAATCTTGGGATGAATCTTTTTCGAAAACCATTGTTACTCATCTTTTCTGTATGTGATCAGATCACAAACCCTTATTACTTCTGATTGGACGTACTATTTGATCATCCTCCTCCTGTCAATCCTGTTACTTTACTGGTTGGCAACATCATCTCAACTTTAAAAGAATGGTTGTTTACAATTGGCATTCCTCTGACTCCTTGTCTGACAACATTTCTTGGTTTGCCTTTGTGGCTGTTGTGTGGAATATGAAAGTTTTTAGATACATTGGAGGCGAAGAAATGATCTATTATGGCATGCTTAAGGGGTGCTCAAAAAGCCCTTGAGCGGCGGCATTCGACTTTTCTTGTTAACCTTGAGAGTGAAATATGTCTTGAGTTAAAAGCTTTACTTTACCAAGAAGAGTTACTTTGGCAGCAAAAATTCATATCAGAATGGATAAACTGGGTGACCGAAATACCGCATACTTCCATCGCAAGGCCACTCAACATAAAATAAAGAATAGAATATGTGCCTTGAAACTTCCTAGTGGGAGTTGGTGTGATGATGAAACTGTGCTATGGAGGGTGACCGCTCATTTCTTTCGGACTCTCTATGCTATGGAGAGTGTCACGAGTGCGCCATTGTCTCTCTCGGGTATGTTTCCCACTATGTTAGATTCCTCTATGGAGGCTTTGTGTGACGTTCCTTTAGATCAAGAAATTCTAGATGTTTTGCGTGCAATGGCTCGTCTCAAGGCACCTGAGCTGACGACTTGCACACCGAGTTCTTTCAGAAACAATGGCACATAGTTGGTGGCGATGTTTGCCAAACTATTCAACGTGTTTTTCATGGTGGTGATTTTGAGTCGTCTTTGCATCGTACTTCTCTTGTGCTTATTCCTAAGGTTGATGTTCCACAAACTTTTGCGGATTTCCGACTAATAGGCTTGTGCTCTATCATTTATAAACTACTTACGAAGATAATTGTCCACCGTATGAAATATGTGATGCCGCTTCTTATTCATCCAACACAGACTGGCTTTATTACAGGTTGATCTATTAATGACAATTTTATTCTGAATCGGGAAATTTTCCACTCTATGCACGCTAAAAAAACTAAGCAGGGTTGGATGGCAATAAAAATCGAATTAGAGAAGCCTTTTGATAAGATTCGTTGGGATTTTCTCAATATTACTCTAGTTGATGCGGTTTTTCCTCCGGCTAATATTCATATTATAATGCATTGTGTCTCTTCTTCAACTATCCAAGTACATTGGAATAGCTCCCCTTTTGTGACCTTCAATCCAGAACGTGGGGTTCAGGAAGGCAACCTCTTTTCACCATACTTATTTGTTTTAACAATGTGTTGGGTTTTGTGGTGCTCGATTCCTTCAACCGATGAGTTTACCAAGTTCGGAGAAGATAGGATTTTTGGGTGTTTTAGTGGGAGATTAAAAGATAGGAATTGGACACAAGGATTTATAGTGGTTCAACCTTCTAACCAAGGTCTACATCCACTACCTTAGCTCCCCACTAAGGATTTCAACCAAATTCACTAAGAATTTCATCCCATTTTCTAGGCTTAGGAGGTAACCTTTACAACCCTCAAAGCTTTCTACCCAAAGCTTGAGTAAACCATCTTTACAAGAGAAATTCTAAGCAAACTTGAAATCCCTCTAATAGGTGTTTGTTTGCACTATTTAGCTCTCACCCAAAACCTACACACTTGAGAAATTTTAACAATATTAAGCTCACTAGTGTTGTCTAAGCAAGGAATTTACAATTAAAGCTCTAGACACAATTTCTCATCATAATGTTGTAACAATTGAAGCATTAGCCTTCTCTTGATGCTTGAAGGTCCCTTTTATACTCCTAATTGAGTTTGTAGCCGTTACTAGCCGTTGGGGTTGAATTGGAGCCGTTGCAGACTTTATTTCCCACCATAAATGCAGTTCTGCAGCCCACCGTATCAGTACACGTGGAGGCGTATCGGTACGCCCTTCTTCGGAACTAGTCGTTGGGCTCTTTTTCAGCCTATGCGTACCGATACGCTTGAGAGCGTATCGGTACGATCTGCAATTTAAAAGACCGTTGGGAAATAGCCGTTTAGGGTTTTTAAAGTAGGGATCGGTACTCTTAAGAGGCGTATCGAAACGACCCCTATCCGTATCGATACGGGCAAGCCTGTATCGGTACGAGTTTTGGCAAAAACAAACTTGGATGAAAAAGGTATCGATACGGGGTATATCGTATCGGTACGGGCTTGCCGAAAGGTTAAGTTTGACTACTTTAAAACATTAAAACTTTGCCAAAATCCTTTTTAAATACCTCAAACATATTTTCAAGTTGTTTGGACTTAAAGACATGTTTTAAATTCTTTTCAAATTTGTTCAAAACATTTTTCAATTATTATATCAAAACACTTAGTTCTACACAATGGAACGGCTAGGACATGCTATTCGTTGTGTTCTTGAGAATGGCTCATGGGCCATGTTTAGGATGGTTCGATCAGGCCTTCCTCTATCCCGTCTCTTTTTTACAGACGCTCTCATTTTATATGCCGAGGCGGATCTTTCTCAAGCTCGAGTTATTTCTAATATTTTGGCGGAGTTTGGGAGGCTCACGGGGCACAAGGTTAGTACTCGCAAGTCACAAATATGGTTTTCTCCTAATACGGATCTGAATCTTCAGGATGAAATTTGCACGGTCCTTGGTTTCTAATGTACTCTGTCCCTTGGAACCTATTTAGGGGTTCCGATTCAACATGCTCGTATTCACTGCGCAAATTTTTACTTTCTTTTGGATCGCATCCGTGCTAAACTTAATGGATGGGCGGCGCGATGCCTCTCCTTGGCGGGTTGTATTACCCTCACTAAATAAGTCCTCGCGGCCAATCTATCTTATTTTATGCAAACTGCTAAGATTTTGGTCTGTGTTTGCACTGATATTGATAAAAGGATCTGTGGTTTTATCTGAGCTCTGCTACTGTTTGTCATCATACCTCTTTGTTCAATTGGGATGTAGTTACCTAGCCTTTGCGTTGTGGGAGTCTCGGCGTGCCTCGGTCTCAAGAGTGGAATTTAGCTTATACGTTCAAGCTTGCATGGTCATTGGTCAACAACCCTTCTGCTTTGAGGGTTCGTGCTTTGCGCGAGAAATATCAAGTCTCATCTATGTGCCCACTCTCAATATTCTGACCCCATTGCTCTTCATTATGGCGCGATATATCTCAAGTATGGGACTCAATCTGTAGCAATGTCTATTCGCTTCTTAGCGATGGTAATGAGGTTAATGTTTGGACCGACGTTTGGGTGACGACTCTTGGTCCCTTAGAAGATTGGGTTCTCTCGGCTGCTACTCCCGTGTAGGTACCTAATTTTTCTGGTCTGTTTTGTGGTGAACAGATCTGGGATGTTGATCGACTCTCATTGTTGTTTCCCGCTGATGTTGTACCGCATATTTTGGGAATCTTGCCTTCCTCTTCCACTGCTGGGCGTGATTTTGTTGCTTGGAATAAGTCCCCCACTGGTGAGTTTTCAATCGAATCGACTTATAAAACTTTAGTTGAAGCATCTTGGGTTGTTGCCGACCCTCTATGGCAAAAAATCTGGGTGTTGCTTGTCCCTCAACGAATGAGACGTTGCTTAACATTTGATTCGTCTTGCCCTATCTGTGGCTATCATGCTAAGACAATTCTTCACATTCTCTAGGATTGTCCGTCCACTCGGAGTTCATGGCAGCTTATCTTTCCCCTACGAGCATCATGACCTTTTCTTCTCGATGCCTCTTGATGCTTGGGTTGTTGCAAATATCACCATCACTACTCCGATGGGTAATGTGGTTCCTCCCTGGAGGTAATTCTTTGCATCATTTGTTTGGCAAGTGTGGAAGAGACGTAATGATTTTCTTTTTACCGACTCATGTTTGTCGCTCAGGGATATCTATCTTATTATCCTTGCATGGGCTATGCACTATTGAGTGCCTAAAAGTTCTATATTTTACCCCTCATTTACACATATTTTTGCTGCACTCAAACATGATTCATTGCATTTATGATAGATTTTTGCATACACATCACAATTAGATAAAATTGCACAGTTGCTGCTGATTTTGGTTACTTTTGCAGGTAGCTGCTACGGCAGACCCAGGGCAGCAAGGGAGCAGAGGCAAATTACAAAGCTGGAGTTGAAAAGCAAAGGCTGTCGTGACATCGCCGTGGCAGCCATGACGACAGAGGATTGCGTAGGTGGAAAAGTGAAGTGGAGCTCGACAGATAGAGGATTTCAAGCCGGTCTGTCGTGGACCACTCCTATATTTTTCTAAGACTTGAAGCAGAATGAAGGCCAAGCCCAAAGTTCAAGGAAGAAACTCAAGGCAAGAAAAGTGGACGAATTCAAGGGATCTACTCAGAAGATTTAGTCTTTAATAGAGTTGCACTTTAATTCAAAATTGTATTCTTGCCATATTAGAAAACTTGGACCCAAGGCCTATATAAAGGCATGTAATTCGACCTAGGGAGGGATATCTCACTCATACCCATCTTCCCCCAAAACCCTTGTCGTTTTCCCTTCTCCACCATGTTCTAAACTCCCCCTAGGGCTAAGGGTTGATTTTGTAAAGTAGTTGCAAGGATTGTATTGTTTTAGGAATTTTCTGTCAAGTAATAAAAACTTCAAGTTTATTTACTCTGGTTTTCATATCTCATAAGAGCATCGAGAGAGCATTGTGAGGTTATCCATTTGTTTGATATCGGGAGACTCAAGCATACGAAAAGAGTGAATACGTATTTTCCAGTTTATGGTTAAACCATCTTGGCTTAGGGATAAGTTCAAGGTTAAGTGGCTAAAGAAGAATTCAATAACATTGGTGTTCTCCCTTCGATTCACGCCGGGAGGTATCATCCAAGAAGTGTTCATCAACAAAACTTGGGCCTAGGGATAGGACAAGTCATTACAGGAATTCTTGCCAAGCTTGAAGTACAAAGTTGTTGATCGCTGCCGCGACTTCAACAGACCTCTGCCGCGACAGGTGCTGCCGCGATAGGAACGATGACAGGCAACAGAAGTTCCTCTAACAGTGCAACACCTGCATTACTGAGCAATTCAATACCGGCCTATTCTTTAAATCTGATTCCTTTATCTTTTACTTTAGTTTTTGCTCAAGATTACTTCACCCATTCATTTAAACTGTTTCTTTCTCTTGTGCAACAATTTAAGGATAAAGTTATTTCCAGTCCATGTGGAGACGATATCCGATACTCTAGTATCACTTTACTACTTGCGTCGTGTACACTTGCACTATTTGCGATAGTTCTAATTACACGCAACAAGTTTTTGGCGCCGTTGCCGGGGACTGGCAACATACCTTTACCTTTTTATTACTGCACTTTTTTTTTATTTTCTGTTTTTAGTGGTGTTATTTACCCCGTACTTTTCACAAGGTTCTCTTATTGCTTATGCGCAGATCTAGACGAGGTAAAAAACTTAAGTACGAAGTAGATCCAAAAATTGAACGCACATACCAACTCAGGAACCAAGCCCGACTCTTGATAGAAAGAAACAACTATCTTAAGGAGATACTGGAAGCAATGGTGAACGGAAGGCAAGGCAATGGGAGAGATGACCCCAACAATAACAATGACCCTAGGGTTATTGTTGATCCTCTTAATGATGCCCGGAACGATCGGACGCCGCCCGCTGTGGTAGCAGCACGGCAGACCTGTCGAGACTACATGGATAATGACCATGTTGAATTAGAAACTACCCTGCCAGACGTGGAATTTGAACACTTCGAACTGAAACCTGTCATGTTCAGCATGATAAACTCTGCTGGCCAATTTAGTGGTTCTGCTACTGAGGATGCATGAGAACATCTTAAAACGTTCGAGGAAATATGTGGATCGTTCAGACTGCCAGGGATAAGTCCGAAAGTACTGAGGCTCTGGCTATTCCCTCATTCATTGAGAGATAGAGCTAAAACTTGGTGGAACAAATTAACACCGGGTTCAATAAGAACTCGGGCAGATCTCTCTCGTGAATTCCTTTCTCGTTTTAATCCTTCTCATTTATCTGAAAGATTGCGTAACGAGATTGCTACTTTTCAACAGGAAGATGACGAACCAATGCACGAGGCGTGGGACAGATTTACAATTTTTTTACGGAACTGCCCAATGCATGGATTCCCTGTATGGAATCAGGTTGTCAAGTTCTACAACGCTGCCAATGCACACAGTCGACTGAGAATAGATTCAGCAGCGAATGGGCTATTACTGGATAAAGAACCAAACGAGGCAATGCTAGTGTTGAAAAAGTTAGCAAAGAACGATGAGCAATTTCCTACAGCTCGAAGAGGAGGCAAACGAGGAATATCTGTAAAGGAGTACGAAGCTGATAACTCGGTTAAAACACAGATGCATGCCTCACGAAGATAGTCGAAAATCTGCAACGAAAAGATTCTAAAGTTGTATATTCTGTAGAAGAGGTGTGTGAAACCTATAGTGGGAACCACAGTTCAGAAGATTGTCCTTTACAACTGGAAGAAGGGATATATGTTGGGAACTATAACAAGCCTAGAAACTATGATTCCATCAACTACAATCCCAACTGGAGGAAGGATCCCAAATTTTCCTGGAGCAATCCGAACAATGCATTGAACCCTCCAGTGCAGAACAACCAGAACCAAGGAGTACCCAGAATTTTGTCACGGCAGCAGCCACAACAGCAGCCGACAGTAGCACCTAGTATACTAGAACAGACCTTGGCGACATTTATGTCACAAACGGGAGCATACATGGCAAACATGGATCACTTTGCCAAGAAAACTAAAACATTCATGGATAAGACAGAGATGAGAATGACAATGTAACGCCCCGGTTTTGGGCTTAGAAGTTTTGGGTTTGGACCGGTTCGGTCAAAGTGCGGTTCGAATATATAAAGGTGAAATTAGGAAAGCCTAGTTCGGGTTGCATTAAAAATATGGTAAAATGTCTTAAAATCCTCTTTTATTATATATAAGAGAATGGTGAAATCAACTTTACAAAATGAGGTTTGGAAGGGTGACATTTTGGCTAGTGACCAAAATGTAATTTTCGAAAACTGTGAGGCTGTTTTAAAAAGGATTGAAACTTTGAATCTTTAAGGAGCTATTTACCCAATGGGAGTTTCTCCAGATTTTTCTAAAATATTAAATGATTAATTAATGGTTTTTAAATAAAACTAAAAAGGAGGGAATATATTTTGGCATTTTCCAACTAACTTCCTAAAATTTCATTTCCATTTTCTCTCATCTTTTCTCTCAAACCAAACACATTTCTCCAGAGCTTTTCCTTCTGATTTTGATATCCAAACATGAGATTTTTAATCCTCTTTTGATCTCTAATCATCTCTTCATCAAAACCTCACCATTTGCTAATTGGATTTTCAAGATTTTGGTTCCAAAAGGGAGAAAACTCAAGTTTGGAGGTAAGAACGTCCTTCTCCTCTAAACTCTCAGTTCTTTACTGAAATTCCTAAGTTCTCAATCCTTAATTTGTGTTTTATAAAAGGTTTTATAGATGTGTTCTTGATCTTGGCTTTAAAATGCAAGATTTGGTTGATTTTTGATAAAATTCGTATGATCTGTTAAAGCAGTGATTTGAGGTGTATTTTTTATGTTAAATGAATGTTAAATTGATGAGAAATTGAGGTTTAATTAATGCAATCCTGGATAGGTTGATTTTCCTAAGTTTAGCTTGAGTTTGTGGTTGTTTTTGGAGTGATCTTGATGATCTGTTATAGCTGGAGGTATAAGGGCGTGGTTAGATCCTTTTTGGATGTTAATTGATGTTTAAGGATGTTTAGATTTGATGGATCTTGGCTGGGTAGTGTTGAGGAGTTGTTTGGATGCATTTTCGGTTGTGTTTGGTAGCCGGAAATGGAGTGTGGATGAGAGCAGCGAGTTTAGGTGCTTTCATTGAAGATATTAATGCATGATGATGCATTAATCCTCTGCTTTGATGTGTTTAAAACAGGGGAGTCATCTTTGGATCCTAGTAGTGGTGATCCGGAAGCTTGATTGGTGTTTCGGCAAGGGGCGAAACGGAATCGGTGAGTGGATTTTGGTTTTCAGCTTTGAAACCAATGTTTTGAAGGTTTGGGAGCTTAGTTTAGGTCTAAGCAACTTAGCTAAGCTCAAGAGTAAGTTTTCGGAAAAACTCTCTTGATGATGAACCATGGTTTGGTTGTATGCAATGAGGTTTGTTTGCATGTTTTAAATCCTGTTTTGAAAGCATATTTAGCATGTTTATTTGCTGAGATTATAAGCCATGTATTGAAGGATGCTCAAGGTAAGAGATCCTTGTTTTTGAACATTGTTTTAATGTGGTTTGATGCTTAAAGATGCATGATGTTTATGGCTTTGTTAAATGCTTTAAAACAGTGGAATATTGTTGTAAATGATGCATATTGGCAAGTGATGGTTAAGGTCACAAAGGTGGTTAAAAGTCCTTGTGTGAGCCTTGTTTATTTAAGAACAACATGGTGGCTAAAAGTCCATGGTTGGTTCTTGGTTAAGATCACAAAGGTGGTTAAAAGTCCTTGTGTGAATCTTGTGAATTTTAAGAACAACATGGTGGTTAAAAGTCCATGGTTGGTTCTTGGTTAAGGTTACAAAGGTGGTTAAAATTCCTTGTGTAAGCCTTGTTATTTAAGAACATCAAGGTGTTTAAAAGTCCTTGGATGATTCTTGTTAAGGACACAAAGGTGTTTAAAAGTCCTTGTGTGGTCCTTGTCATGGTGTTTAAAAGTCCATGGGTTAAGGACACAATGGTGTTTAAAAGTCCATGTGTGGTCCTTGGAAATTATAAGATCGCAATGGTGTTTAAAAGTTCATGTGTGGATCTTATGTGAAATGTATCACTTGTTGCCAATATGACATGTTATGAACTTGAAGCATGAATTGCTTGTTGTAAATGCTTAAGTGCATGTGTAATTGATGATTGATTTAAGGTTTATTAAAGTGTTTTATAAATGCATTATTGTGTGGTTTTAACGAGCATTCCTCACTAAGCTTTTGCTTACGCTCTCTCTCTTTTCTTAAACCAATAATGCAGAGCATTGAAGTGCATTTTGGGGCAGCAAGGAAGTCAAGCATCCAAGTGAAGGTTTTAAGCTCATGTATGGTGAATATTTTCCTAAAACTATTAGCTTTTGGGCATTTGGCAATGGGGGACCTATGTTGTTGTTTTAGGAGATGTTTTGGACTCCCTAAGTTGGTTTTATGTTGTTGTTAATGTTGGAACTTGTAATTGGCCTTTGTGATGTGGTTTTCGTACATTGATGCTTGAATGGTTTTCTAAGTAGGAAGCATGCCTATAGAATTGGGGATTTTCATAATTGATGCCATGTTGATGTTTGGTTGATGCAATTATGTTCCTTGGATGTTGGATGACTTGCTGGTAAAGTTTGGTTGCATTTGGAACATGTTTGATGGGTCAATTGTATGATAAACCAGCAAATTTTCTGCAATCTGGGCAGCCTGTTTCGGAACAGGTGTTACCGTATCGGAACGGGGGCCTGAAATGGCCTGGGCGTTCCGAAACGGAAGGCACTGTTCCGGAACGGATTGGCCACTGCCAGGCCCTGTTTCGGTACTAGTTTCGGAACGGTCCCGCGTTTCGAAACGGGTCTTCCCTGTTCCGAAACACTCGACCGTTGGACACTGAAATTGTTGGTTAAATGTTTTGAAATGTTTGCGTTTTGGTCCTGAAACATGTTTATGCAATTGTATGAGTTTGAGATGTCCGTTTGAGCTGAAATTTGGCAGAGAAGCATGAAAGATGATTAATTTCAAGTTGGTAACTTTAAATTGGGTTAAGACCTTATAATTTTCGGAATTTACAATTTGGTCCCTAAAGTTGTAATTTGTGCAATTGAGTCCCTGAATGTTCTCGGATGGTTATGATCTCTGAGTATGATGTTCTTGTGAACATGTTTAGGGTTAATGTGCATCTAGATAAGTTTTAAAAGAAAAAAAGGGTCGTTAATCAAGGTTGACTTTCGGGTTGACTTTGGTTTTCCCCGTGTAATCTTCTTAATTCGGGTCAACCGTCTAGGCCGGGTTAAGGGGGTTACATTTGGTGGTATCAGAGCTGAGTTCTCGAGTAATTGGGAATGGTTATGTGAATGATTAAAGTATGTATGCTTTGTATGCTTGTTGAGTGAAAGCATGTTGAGTGAATTGTATATATGTTGCAATTGTGGTGTATGCTGTGATGAAGCATGTTGTGGGTACCCATTGCCAAATCAAAGCTAATGTAATGATATTGTTTTTAAGTGGAAATGAGCTTGAGTACTTGGATTGCTTACCTTGCTGAGCCTGACTTTGTTTATTTGCATTGTGATTGCATTGTTAGAGTATGGCACCTCGTAGAGAGTTAAGGAGTAATGTGCGAGCTACGGCTCAAAATGAGAATGAGAATGAAGAGAATGTTGAAAGTGCGGTGGATTTACCTCCTCCACCTGGTGGTGGTGGTGCTGGGGGTGAAGGAGCTGGAGCTGCAGCTGGTGCTGGGGTCGCTGGACCTGAGGCTGGTCAGGGGCAAGCTGTTCCTGACATGACAGTGTTGATACAAGCTATTGTTGGAGCTTTTCAAGCCGCAGTAGCTGGAGCTCAAGGAGCTGGGCATCAGGGGGATGCTGGAGTTAGACTACCCTTGGAACGCTTGCGCAGTCTAGGAGGGACTGAGTTCAGAGGGTTATCTGCTGAAGGTTCGGAGTCTTGGTTAGAGGGTACCAAGAGAATCTTGGGTCAGATGAGTTGCACTGATGTGCAAAAGCTGGGTTGTGTAGTATCATTGTTGCAAGATGATGCTTACACTTGGTGGACTACCTCTATCGCTGGGATGGCGGATGCTGATGTAACTTGGACATTCTTTCAGAATGCGTTCAAGAGAAGGTATCTAGGTGTGAGGTACCTAGATGAAAAGAAGAGGGAGTTCATGTCTCTTACCCAGGGGAGCATGTCTATAGCTGAGTACGAGGTCCAGTTTGTTCGACTCAGTCAATACGCACCTGAGCTTGTTCCGGATGAGCGGGAAAGCTGTGAAAGGTTCCGTTATGGTTTAGTGACGGATGTAAAGATGTATGTGCTGGCTACCGAGTATGATGATTTTGATGTGCTGGTGGGTCGAGCAAAGGATATTGAGATGAACTTGGGTTTATCTGCTAGAAGTGATGGGTCAAGTGCTGGTAAGCGAGCAGCTGAATATAGTTCCGGTGGTGGACGGAACAAGAGGGGACGTGATCAGAAGTATCAGTCCTCAGCTAAGCGAGGTGGTGGTGCGCCTGCTCGGGGAGGCAACGCTAGAGTTGATCCGAGTGCGTGTTGGACATGTGGTTCGCGTGGCCATATGAAGCGTGATTGTCCTCGTGCTGTGAGGGAGGTGCAAGCTCCTGTTGTGGCAGCTGGTAATGCGTGCTGGAACTGTGGATCTGCGGATCACTTGAGGCGAGAGTGTCCTATGTTGGCTGGTGGCCAAGTGCGTGCTCTTGTTGTTGCTGCACCACCGAGAGGTCGTGGGCGCGGCCGTGGTAACTTTCAGCGGAGAGAGGAAGGTGGTCGGGGAGTGGCCCATGTTGTGGCTATTCAGCCTGAGGGTGGCGGCCAAGCCAGGGTGTATGCTCAGCGGGAGGGAAGAAATGATGCGGATGTGATCGCAGGTACTTTTACTTTGCAATCCTTGTCATTACTTTCCTTGATTGATTCTGGATCTACGCACTCATACATATTGCGTGAGCATGCTGAATTGCTTGGTTTGCATGTTGAGTCTTTGGGTGTTGGTGTGCGTGTCACTAGTTCTTTTGGTGAGACTGTTGTGACTCGAAAGCTTTATAGAAGATGTCCTTTGGTTGTTCAAGATCATGTCTTTCATGTTGACCTTATGGAGTTGCCTTTCTATGGTTTTGATGTAATCCTTGGTATGGATTGGCTTGTTGAGCATCGAGCTGTTGTGGATTGTGAGAATAAGCGAGTTTCGTTGAAGCTTGCGGATGATTATGAGGTAGTTGTGGTTGGTGAGAATGTGAAGTTTCTTGCCAATGTGGTGTCTACATTGGAGGCGAGCAGGATGCTGAGGCAAGGTTGTGAAGCTTACCTAGCTTTTGTGATGAATCCTAATTCTAAGGAGTTGCGTGTGCAAGATATCAGGATTGTGAAGGAGTTTCCTGGTGTGTTTCCTGAGGAGTTGCCTGGATTGCCTCCTAATCGCGAGGTGGAGTTTGGGATTGAGCTGTATGAGAATACAACTCCTGTGTCCATTACCCCTTATAGAATGGCACCCAAAGAGTTGAAGGAGCTGAAGACGCAATTGCAAGAGTTGCTTGATCGTGGGTTCATTCGGCCTGGTGTGTCACCTTGGGGTGCACCGATCTTGTTTGTGAAGAAGAAGGATGGCACTATGAGGATGTGCATTGATTATCGTCAGCTGAACAAGTTGACTATCAAGAATCGGTATCCTTTGCCGAGAATTGATGATCTCTTTGATCAATTTCGGGGGGCAGCTGTGTTCTCTAAGATTGACTTGAGGTCAGGGTATTACCAGTTGAAGGTGAAGGATGTGGATGTGCCTAAGACAACTTTCAGAACAAGGTATGGGCATTATGAGTTCCTTGTGATGCCGTTTGGTTTGACAAATGCTCCTGCGGCTTTCATGGACATGATGAATCGTTTGTTTCATGAATACCTGGACAAGTTTGTTGTGGTGTTCATTGATGATATCCTCGTGTACTCGCGTACTGAGGAGGAGCATGAAGAGCATTTAAGGATTGTGTTGCAAGCTTTGTTGGAGAATCAGCTTTATGCCAAGCTGAGAAAGTGTGAGTTATAGTTAAGTGAAGTGGTGTTTCTTGGGCATGTGGTTTCTGCTGAGGGGATTCGTGTTGATCCTCAGAAGATTGAGTCGGTGATGAATTGGAAGGTTCCTAAGTCTGTTCATGAGGTCTGTAGTTTCCTTGGTTTGGCGGGATACTACCCGAGGTTTGTGGATGGGTTTTCTAAGATTGCTGCACCTTTGACAAAGTTGTTGCAGAAGGATGTTAAGTATGAGTGGACAGAAGTGAGACAGCAGGCTTTTGAGAAGCTTAAGGCAGCTTTGACGCAGGCTCCTATCTTGGTTCAACCTGAACCAGGGAAAGAGTTTGTGGTGTATAGTGATGCGTCCTATGTTGGTTTGGGATGTGTGTTGATGCAAGAGGGTAAGGTGGTGGCTTATGCATCGCGGCAGTTGAAGGTGCATGAGCGCAATTATCCTACGCATGACATTGAGTTGGCTGCGGTGGTCTTTGCTTTAAAGATCTGGAGACATTACCTGTATGGTGAGAAGTGTACTGTGTACACGGATCACAAGAGTTTGAGGTATCTGATGTCTCAGAAGGAGTTGAATCTTAGGCAGCGACGTTGGGTGGAGTTGCTCAAGGATTATGATTTGACGATTGAGTATCACCCTGGAAAAGCTAATGTTGTAGCGGATGCCTTGAGTAGGAAGGTAGCTGTTGAGCTGAGGGCTATGTTTGCCAGTTTGAGTATCTCGCGCGATGGTGGTCTTGTGGCTGAGTTGCAAGTGAAACCATCTTTGGTTCAGTTGATCAAGGAAAAGCAGTTGCTGGATGATTCCTTAGTGCCGCATGTTCAGGATATTGCGGAGGGTAGGCCTTCAGATTTCTGTTTTAATGATGATGGAGTGTTGTGTTTTGGGAGTCGGATAGTAGTGCCCAATGATGCTGAGTTGAGGCTTGCTATTCTGACTGAAGGTCATAGTAGTCCTTTTGCTATGCACCCTGGTAGTACTAAGATGTATCGTGATCTTCGTGATGAGTACTATTGGGTGGGTTTAAAGAAGGATGTTGCAGAGTTTGTGAGTAAGTGCATGGTGTGTCAGCGAGTTAAGGCTGAGCATTAGATTCCTTCAGGGTTGTTGCAACCGTTGAGAATCCCTGAATGGAAGTGGGAAAGGATTACCATGGATTTTGTATCTGGTTTACCCTTGTCGCCATCGAAGAAGAATTCAGTGTGGGTGATTGTGGATCGCCTGACGAAGTGTGCGCATTTCTTGCCTGTGCATACTACGTTTTCTTTGGATAAGCTTGTGGAGCTGTACATTACTGAGATTGTGCGGCTGCATGGTGTGCCTAAGTCGATTGTGTCGGATAGGGATCCGAGGTTTACATCGCGTTTCTGGCAGTGTTTGCATCAAGCTTTGGGTACAAGGTTGAATTTCAGTACATCTTATCATCCTCAGTCAGATGGTCAATCTGAGCGTGTTATTCAGATTTTGGAGGATATGTTGAGGTGCTGCGTAATTGAGTTCCAGGGCTCTTGGGAGAAACATTTGCCTTTGGTGGAGTTTGCTTATAACAATAGTTATCAAGCAAGTATTCAAATGGCACCTTATGAGGCTTTGTACGGGAGGAAGTGTAGGACTCCTCTTTGTTGGGCTGAAACGGGTCAGAAGTTGGTTTCGATGCCAGCTTTGTTGAAAGGAACCACCGAGAAGGTGAAGCTCATTTGTGAGCGTTTGAAGGCAGCTTCTGATCGGCAAAAGTCTTACGCGGATTTGAAGCGTAAGGAGATTGAGTATGCGGTGGGTGACCGTGTGTTTTTGAAGGTTTCGCCTTGGAAAAAGGTGATGAGGTTTGGCCGTAAGGGTAAGTTGAGCCCTAGGTACATTGGACCATATGAGGTGATTGAGCGTGTGGGTCCTGTTGCGTACAAGTTGAGGTTACCTCAAGAGTTGGAGAAGATTCATGATGTGTTTCATGTTTCTATGCTCCGAAAGTATAGATCTGATCCTTCACATGTGATGCCTGTGGAAGAAGTGGAATTGAATCCAGATTTGACCTATGATGAGGAGCCGGTGAAGATTCTGGATTCGGATAGTAAGGTTCTTCGTGGCAAGACCATTGAGCTGGTAAAGGTGTTGTGGAAGCACCGTGGTGTTGAGGAAGCCACGTGGGAACGGAAGGATGACATGCTGAAGCAGTTTCCGTATCTCTTTCCTTCAGGTAAATTTCGAGGACGAAATTTCTTAAGGGGGGAGAGTTGTAACGCCCCGGTTTTGGGCTTAGAAGTTTTGGGTTTGGACCGGTTCGGTCAAAGTGCGGTTCGAATATATAAAGGTGAAATTAGGAAAGCCTAGTTCGGGTTGCATTAAAAATATGGAAAAATGTCTTAAAATCCTCTTTTATTATATATAAGAGAATGGTGAAATCAATTTTACAAAATGAGGTTTGGAAGGGTGACATTTTGGCTAGTGACCAAAATGTAATTTTCGAAAACTGTGAGGCTGTTTTAAAAAGGATTGAAACTTTGAATCTTTAAGGAGCTATTTACCCAATGGGAGTTTCTCCAGATTTTTCTAAAATATTAAATGATTAATTAATGGTTTTTAAATAAAACTAAAAAGGAGGGAAGATATTTTGGCATTTTTCAACTAACTTCCTAAAATTTCATTTCCATTTTCTCTCATCTTTTCTCTCAAACCAAACACATTTCTCCAGAGCTTTTCCTTCTGATTTTGATATCCAAACATGAGATTTTTAATCCTCTTTTGATCTCTAATCATCTCTTCATCAAAACCTCACCATTTGCTAATTGGATTTTCAAGATTTTGGTTCCAAAAGGGAGAAAACTCAAGTTTGGAGGTAAGAACGTCCTTCTCCTCTAAACTCTCAGTTCTTTACTGAAATTCCTAAGTTCTCAATCCTTAATTTGTGTTTTATAAAAGGTTTTATAGATGTGTTCTTGATCTTGGCTTTAAAATGCAAGATTTGGTTGATTTTTGATAAAATTCGTATGATCTGTTAAAGCAGTGATTTGAGGTGTATTTTTGATGTTAAATTGATGAGAAATTGAGGTTTAATTAATGCAATCCTGGATAGGTTGATTTTCCTAAGTTTAGCTTGAGTTTGTGGTTGTTTTTGGAGTGATCTTGATGATCTGTTATAGCTGGAGGTATAAGGGCGTGGTTAGATCCTTTTTGGATATTAATTGATGTTTAAGGATGTTTAGATTTGATGGATCTTGGCTGGGTAGTGTTGAGGAGTTGTTTGGATGCATTTTCGGTTGTGTTTGGTAGCCGGAAATGGAGTGTGGATGAGAGCAGCGAGTTTAGGTGCTTTCATTGAAGATATTAATGCATGATGATGCATTAATCCTCTGCTTTGATGTGTTTAAAACAGGGGAGTCATCTTTGGATCCTAGTAGTGGTGATCCGGAAGCTTGATTGGTGTTTCGGCAAGGGGCGAAACGGAATCGGTGAGTGGATTTTGGTTTTCAGCTTTGAAACCAATGTTTTGAAGGTTTGGGAGCTTAGTTTAGGTCTAAGCAACTTAGCTAAGCTCAAGAGTAAGTTTTCGGAAAAACTCTCTTGATGATGAACCATGGTTTGGTTGTATGCAATGAGGTTTGTTTGCATGTTTTAAATCCTGTTTTGAAAGCATATTTAGCATGTTTATTTGCTGAGATTATAAGCCATGTATTGAAGGATGCTCAAGGTAAGAGATCCTTGTTTTTGAACATTGTTTTAATGTGGTTTGATGCTTAAAGATGCATGATGTTTATGGCTTTGTTAAATGCTTTAAAACAGTGGAATATTGTTGTAAATGATGCATATTGGCAAGTGATGGTTAAGGTCACAAAGGTGGTTAAAAGTCCTTGTGTGAGCCTTGTTTATTTAAGAACAACATGGTGGCTAAAAGTCCATGGTTGGTTCTTGGTTAAGATCACAAAGGTGGTTAAAAGTCCTTGTGTGAATCTTGTGAATTTTAAGAACAACATGGTGGTTAAAAGTCCATGGTTGGTTCTTGGTTAAGGTTACAAAGGTGGTTAAAATTCCTTGTGTAAGCCTTGTTATTTAAGAACATCAAGGTGTTTAAAAGTCCTTGGATGATTCTTGTTAAGGACACAAAGGTGTTTAAAAGTCCTTGTGTGGTCCTTGTCATGGTGTTTAAAAGTCCATGGGTTAAGGACACAATGGTGTTTAAAAGTCCATGTGTGGTCCTTGGAAATTATAAGATCGCAATGGTGTTTAAAAGTTCATGTGTGGATCTTATGTGAAATGTATCACTTGTTGCCAATATGACATGTTATGAACTTGAAGCATGAATTGCTTGTTGTAAATGCTTAAGTGCATGTGTAATTGATGATTGATTTAAGGTTTATTAAAGTGTTTTATAAATGCATTATTGTGTGGTTTTAACGAGCATTCCTCACTAAGCTTTTGCTTACGCTCTCTCTCTTTTCTTAAACCAATAATGCAGAGCATTGAAGTGCATTTTGGGGCAGCAAGGAAGTCAAGCATCCAAGTGAAGGTTTTAAGCTCATGTATGGTGAATATTTTCCTAAAACTATTAGCTTTTGGGCATTTGGCAATGGGGGACCTATGTTGTTGTTTTAGGAGATGTTTTGGACTCCCTAAGTTGGTTTTATGTTGTTGTTAATGTTGGAACTTGTAATTGGCCTTTGTGATGTGGTTTTCGTACATTGATGCTTGAATGGTTTTCTAAGTAGGAAGCATGCCTATAGAATTGGGGATTTTCATAATTGATGCCATGTTGATGTTTGGTTGATGCAATTATGTTCCTTGGATGTTGGATGACTTGCTGGTAAAGTTTGGTTGCATTTGGAACATGTTTGATGGGTCAATTGTATGATAAACCAGCAAATTTTCTGCAATCTGGGCAGCCTGTTTCGGAACAGGTGTTACCGTATCGGAACGGGGGCCTGAAATGGCCTGGGCGTTCCGAAACGGAAGGCACTGTTCCGGAACGGATTGGCCACTGCCAGGCCCTGTTTCGGTACTAGTTTCGGAACGGTCCCGCGTTTCGAAACGGGTCTTCCCTGTTCCGAAACACTCGACCGTTGGACACTGAAATTGTTGGTTAAATGTTTTGAAATGTTTGCGTTTTGGTCCTGAAACATGTTTATGCAATTGTATGAGTTTGAGATGTCCGTTTGAGCTGAAATTTGGCAGAGAAGCATGAAAGATGATTAATTTCAAGTTGGTAACTTTAAATTGGGTTAAGACCTTATAATTTTCGGAATTTACAATTTGGTCCCTAAAGTTGTAATTTGTGCAATTGAGTCCCTGAATGTTCTCGGATGGTTATGATCTCTGAGTATGATGTTCTTGTGAACATGTCTAGGGTTAATGTGCATCTAGATAAGTTTTAAAAGAAAAAAAAGGGTTGTTAATCAAGGTTGACTTTCGGGTTGACTTTGGTTTTCCCCGTGTAATCTTCTTAATTCGGGTCAACCGTCTAGGCCGGGTTAAGGGGGTTACAGACAAACCATGAGGCTACCCTAAAATCTCTGGAGATACAGATGGGTCAGGTTTCACAGTACATCAACCAAAGCAGAATGGAGGATTCCCTAGTGATACTGAGGTCACTAGAAAACTCACACATGAGCAGTGCAAAATGATTACAACGAGGAGTGGGAAACAATTACAAGGGCCAGAAATAAAATAAGTACCGAGTGAGGACCCGACCCTACAGACACCTGCCGTGCACACTTCCCCGGCAAAGGAGAAACAGCCTGCTGTCGTCACACCTGCCACGATAGCAGAAGGGACAGAGGAGCAGATAGAAGATGGTGAAGAACTTAAGCCTCCTCAGATCCGAATTCTATGTGAAGGATGCCTTGAAGATTACCGTCCTCCACCCCCTTTTCCACAGCGGTTATAGAAACAGGAGTACAAGCTTAAGAAAATTTATGACATTTTTAAGCAAGTACATATTAACATTCCACTGCTAGAAGCCATTAAGCAAATGCCCGGTTATGCTAAGTTTCTCAAGGATGCAATGTCCAAAAGGTCCAGACTTGGGGAATTTGAAACAGTGAAGATGACAGAAGGATGCATGACAATCTTGCATAAGCATCCACCCTCAAAGAAGAAGGACCCTAAAGCTTCATCATACCATGCATAATTGGAGACAAGTTTGTGGGTAAGGCACTTTGTGATCTTGGTGCTAGCATTAATCTAATGCCCAAATCTGTATTTCAGAAACTAGGTATTGGACAACCAAGGCCCACGACAGTCATGCTGCAGCTGGCAGATCGTTCTTACATACAATCGGAAGGAAAGATCGAAAATATCTTGGTAAGAGTGGATAAGTTTATTTTTCCTGCTGACTTTCTTGTTTTAGATTGTGAAGTAGATGAAAACGCACCGATCATCCTGGGGCGACCCTTCCTAGCCACAGGCAGGACAGTGATCGATGTCAAGAAAGGAGAACTGACTATGAGAGTGAATGATTAGCAAATCAAGCTCAATGTTCTCCAAGCAATAAAACAAGCTGATGCAGAGGATGAATGCAAAGCAATCTCAGAAGTAGTCCTTGACCAACCCTGCATCCGGTCGAACTGCCACGACAGAAAGTTTGGTCACTGCCATCGCAGTCACCCTGAGGACTGTCACGGCAGCAACGACGACAGTGACCCCTCAGACACAGAATCATCCGACACTGAAGGTCCTAGGGAGGTAAATTGGATAGGCACACGTCCAGGTAAGTTCTTCGAGCCTTTGAATTATACCTCGAATGAACATGTAATCCAAAAGCCTTTCATTGAACAACCACATGTTCTAGACCTTAAACCCCTGCCAGGGCAACTTAAATACGTTTTTCTTGGTTTAAATGATTTGTTGCCCATGATCATTTCTTCGAAGTTGATGCAGGAACAGGGATGATCAAAATGCTACAGCAGCATAAGAAGGCCATTGGATAGACCATTGCTGATATCCAAGGCATCAGTCTGGCGTTATGCATGCATAAGATCCTCTTGGAGGATGACCATGAGCCAATTATCGATGCCCAAAGAAGATTGAATGAGGCTATACGAGAGGTGGTGCTGAAAGAAATCATCAAGTGGCTTGATGTCGGAATAATATATGCCATCTCGGATAGCAAGTGGGTGAGCCCGGTGCAATCTGTGTCCAAAAAAGGAGGCATAAACGTAGTAACAAACGAGGAAAACGAACTAATCCCAACTAGGATTATGACTGGTTGGAGGGTTTGTATGGACTACTGGAAGCTTAATAAAGCTACCCGGAAGGATCACTTCCCCTTACCTTTTATCGATCAAATGTTAGATAGATTAGCGGGGAAGCATTACTATTGTTTTCTTGATGGTTACTCAGGTTATAACCAAATCGCAATCGCGCTGGAGGACCAAGAGAAAACCACCTTCACATGCCCATACGGCACATATGCCTTTCGAAGAATGCCATTTGGGCTCTGCAATGCACCAACAACCTTCCAACGGTGCATGATGGCAATATTCTCCGATATGGTGAAGGATTTTCTAGAAATTTTCATGGACAACTTTTCCGTCTTTGGAGACAGCTTCGATGGTTGTTTAGGCAATCTACAGAAGGTCCTTGAGAGCTGCAAAGAGGCGAAATTGGTTTTAAATTGGGTAAAATGCCACTTTATGGTGGATGAAGGCATAGTACTGGGCCACAAGGTTAGCTGCCGCGACATAGAGGTAAACAAAGCCAAAATAGAGGTTATTGAAAAGATGTCGCCACCCACCACAGTCAAAGGGATACGAAGCTTCTTAGGACATGCAGGGTTTTATCGAAGATTCATAGTAAATTTTTTCGAAGATTACTAAGACCTTTTACCACCTATTGGAACAGAATCGCCCCTTTGACTTTAACACTAAATGTACTTAAGCATTCAGAATATTGAAGGAAAAGTTGTAACAGCCCCGATAGTGCAGCCACCAGACTGGAGCTTGCCATTTGAGATAATGTGTGACGCCAATGATTATGGTGTCGGGGCAGCATTAGGCCAGAGGAAGGATAAACTCTTCCATGAGATTTACTATGCCAGTAAAATGTTGAATGATGCCCAAATAAACTACACCACAATAGAGAAGGAGCTACTAGCAGTGGTGTTTTCAATTGACAAGTTCCGTCCGTATATACTTGGAACGAAAGTGGTGGTCTATACAGACCACTCAGCACTCAAGTATTTGTTCACCAAAAAGGATGCTAAACCACGATTGATACGTTGGATTCTGCTGCTGCAAGAATTTGACATTAACATCAAGGACAAAAAGGGGACAGAGAACCAAGTAGCAAACCACTTGTCAAGGCTGGAGATGGGAAGGAATCAATCGAAAGGCAAGACCAACATACTGGAAACCTTCCAAGATGAGCAGTTATTTGCTGCCACCAGCACTGCCGCGACAACCATGGCGGCAAGTAAGCTTTCCTAAACCCCTTGGTATGCTGACATTGTCAATTATATTGTAAGTGGGTTATTACCTCCTGAGCTTAATTACCAAGCAAGGAAGAGGTTCCAAAATGATGCAAAACATTATTATTGGGACGAACCTCTTCTCTTTAAGCATTATGCAGATCAGATTATCAGGAGATGCATACCACAGGAGGAACAAAAAGAAGTGCTACACCACTGTCATTCTGCCCCTTATGGAGGACACTTGGGAGGAAATAAAATTGCTGCCAAGGTTCTGCAATCCGGTTTCTATTGGCCTACACTGTTCAAGGATGCACAAACTTTTTACAAGAGTTGTGACAAATGCCAAGGGACTGGAAACATATCAAGAAGGCATGAGATGCCACTGCAGAACATACTTAAGGTCGAAATCTTCGATGTTTGGGGAATCGACTTCATGGGGCCATTCCCATCCTCTTGTGGGAATTTATACATCCTGCTGGCAGTAGACTATGTGTCTAAGTGGGTAGAAGCGATCGCCACTCAAAAGAACGATGCCAAGACCGTGCAAAGATTTCTTCACAAGCACATCTTCTCGAGGTTTGGCATCCCAAGGGCGATAATTAGCGATGAGGGGAGACATTTCGACAATAGGGTAATTTCTAGTGCGCTAAGGAAATACGGAGTAAAGCAACAAATTGCAACAACATATCACCCTCAAACCAATGGGCAGGCTGAGATATCAAACAGAGAAGTAAAGAACATCTTAGAGAAGATGGTTAAACCTACTCGAAAGGACTGGTCTCTACATCTAAACGATGCACTCTGGGCCTACAGAACAGCATTCAAGACACCATTGGGGATGTCACCCTATCGACTCATTTATGGGGAAACTTGTCATTTACTTGTCGAGATAGAACACAGAGCATATTGGGCTATCAAGACAGTCAATATGGATTGGGACAAGGCAGGGCAGAAAAGGCTACTGGACTTGAACGAAATTGAAGAAATTCGAGCAATGACCTACGACAACGCCAAGATCTACAAGGACAAAACAAAGAAGTGGCACGACAGAAAGCTACTGCCACGACAGTTCTGCCCAGGGCAGTAGGTGTTGTTGTTTAACTCTAGGTTGAAGCTTTTTCCAGGAAAGCTTAAATCTAGGTGGTTTGGCCCTTTCCAAGTTGTCCAAGTTTTCCCCGATGGTGTCATTACAATCAAATCAATGAAGGATGGGCACCAATTCAAGGTCAATGGACAGAGACTCAAGAATTATCAGGGGACTGAAGCCCCAAGGATGCAGGAAGTAGTTACTTTAGGAGATGCCTCTCAAGGCATCCCTAATTTAACTTTATTATATTTTATTTTATTTACTTATTTATTTATTATTTAGGAATTAAGATTTTTATTTTTAGGAAATAAGATTTTAACTTAGTTTATTTATTTATTTTTAGGAAATAAAGGAAGCAAAGCAAAGAGGAGGGATGAACCAGCCCATCATATTCACAACAGCCCATAAAGCCCCACGGATAACTCTGTCGTGACAGCCTGTCACCAGCTATCGCGACAAACGCGGAAAAGACAGCCTGTCACAGAGCTGTCGCGACAGACACGCAAACGCGTAATAGACGTACAGCTGACACGTAAACGCGTGACAGACGCGTCAGAAACCGCGTGACAGCTGGCCCCATTATTCGCGTCTGCCGTTACAGTCCCAACGGGCAGAAAAACCCCGTTCTATATAAACCCCTACTCTCATTTCATTTTTCGTCTCATTCTCATTCTCTCTGCTTACTCTCCAGAATTTAGGTTTTCAGAAATCTCTTTTATTTTCTACAGTTTTCCTTAAAATGGCTACCAGATCAACACGACGAAGTGCTGCCTCCACCTCTGTCGCGGTAGTATCCACACCCAGCCACAGCGGAATACCCAGCCGCTTCGCATCAGTGGACTCAGAGCAGTGGTACTATGGTTCATTTCAAAAGAGAGAGATGTGGGAAGAAAGAGGGTTCACCTACACCCAAAAGACGGGAGAATTAGGGCTTGAAAGTTTCATCACCAGGAAAATCCTCGCACTCAAGTGGTAGATGTTCGCTGCCCAGCCAGAGGAGATGAACGTCACCCTAGTTAAGTGAACCGTCTGTCGACCTCTATGTGAGCAAGAAGGAAGATTCCCATCGGAGGTTCGTGAACCGTCTTTCGCCGGCAGACTACGATGCTGTCAGGGCAGAGTTGACAGAAGAGGGCACGCAATGGAATGATGATCCCAAGCACCGATGGACAGTGCGAAGGACCCAGCTCACCCCACAAGCTAAGTTGTGGAACCATTTCGTGAAGAAACACCTCATGCCTACCTCACAAAATACCACGGTGGACCGGCAGAGATTAGCCCTCGTACACTCCATCCTCAACGAGAGGCAAATCAACTTTGGTAGATACATCCGAGACGACATCATTGAGTGTGCACTCCGACCAACAGGCCCCCTATTCTTTCCCTATTTGATCACCACACTCTGCCGAGGCAACAACGTATCGGAGATAAAAGAAGATGTCAAAGTCCGAGGAAAGGGATGGATGCAGCAGAACCTTTATAGTCTGATGGAATTAAAGGTTGCCACTCCTCTGTCTTACGTAGACCCCACTGCCACGAAAAAAGCAACAGCAGAACCTAACTCCCCTGAACCTGTCACGGCAGAACTGGAGCAGACGACAGCAACACCACCGGCAGACACCTCCAGCCATATCTTGAAGATGCTGTAAAAGATGGAGGAACGACAGCTTGGCCTTATGGGTTTTATGAGGGATTTCACTGCCGCCACAGTAAACTTTATTAAATCTTATTTAAATTTCCCAAACGTGTAGTTCCCTTCTTTCCCAAAATCCCTTTTTGACGCACACACACCTGCTGCTAGCCCCAAAACACCCACTGCTGCCTTCACATCACCACCTGCCACGACAGGAGATGGCGGCAGACGATTTGTCACTCCCCAAGGAGAGAAAAGGAAGGAACCTCTACTGGAAATCGACCCGAAATAATTTGAAGGGTTCTCCTCCTCCGTCTGGTAGGATGATTCTGACTCAGAGCCGTTGATCGTTCGAGACATATCCAAAGACTTCCCGCCGATGAAGAGGAAGAAGCTGAACGAGACTGTTGAAGGACCATGTCATGGCAGATCAGACAACAGCAGCAGTAGCGATGATGACCTTGAGGTTCTGGACCAGCCCCCACACATCTCACCTACCCGAGTCCAGCCACCTCGGGAGGCCAAAAAGAAGATGGCCAAAAAGACAACAGCTCCTCAACTTAAGTGCTTTTTCTTATATATTTGTTGTCTTTGCTGTTGTTTTATATATTTTGTGATGTTGTTTTTTCTATTTTTCATTTTCATTGTTGTCATGCATTGAGGGCAATGCAACCCTCGAGTTTGGGGCTGGGCATCCCTCTATTAATGAACTTGTTAGTTGTGTATTTAATTTGTGTCTCATTTTTTAAGTTTATTTTTGTGTCAAAAAAATAAAAATAATATATATATATATATATATATATATATATATATATATATATCAATTTGGCTTAAATCTGTGAACTGAACTTACCTGCTGCGACATTCTCTGTCGTGACAGTGCCTTTAGGATGTTTTAGGAATTATTTAGAGCCTTGCTATAATTCTGAACTTTAGAACACCCTTGCGACTCATATGTTGTCTAGATTTCGGTAGTGAACTAGAATAGAAAGGTTTACCCACTTGAGTTACCCCTAGAGGTGCCTAACACTGGCTCTAGAAAAGGAATAAAAGAAAAGAAAAAAAATTAGACTCACTTGCCCCCAGAACTGCCTTACAACGACTCTAGGAAGATTTTTTGAGTCCAAGCAGGAAAAAACTAAAAGAGCCTAAGAATTGCCTCCAGAAAAAATGAAGTTGAGTCTAAACAAGAAAAAACTAAAGGAGCCTAAGAATTGCCTCCAAAAAAATGAAATTGGCATAAAAATCAAGTGAGTAGCATAACTATTCTGGTAAGCTAAAGGAGTCTAGGCACATATTTGTTGACAAAACTTGCACACACTTGCAAAAGAATTATAGCATTGTCCTGGATAAATCCATAAACACCCGACAAGGTACTGCTCTTGATAGTGAATGTGTTGTAGGTAATGAAAGTTCACTGAATTAAACCAAGCCAAAAATTTTTTATTTTTTAGTTAGGTTGTATTTGCTTGAGGACAAGTAAGAACTTGAGTTTGGGGGTATGTTGAGTGCCTAAAAGTTCTATATTTTACCCCTCATTTACCCATATTTTTGCTGCACTCAAGCATGATTCATTGCATTTAGGATAGATTTTTGCATACACATCACAATTAGATAAAATTGCACAGTTGCTGTTGATTTTGGTTACTTTTGCAGGTAGCTGCTGCGGCAGACCCAGGGCAGCAAGGGAGCAGAGGCAAATTACAGAGCTGGAGTTGAAAAGCAAAGGCTGTCGTGACATCTGCTGTGGCAGCCATGACGACAGATGAATGATGAGGTGGAAAAGTGAAGTGGAGCTCGACAGATAGAGGATTTCAAGCCGGACTGTCGTGGACCACTCCCATATTTTTCTAAGCCCTGAAGTAGAATGAAGGTCAAGCCCAAAGTTCAAGGAAGAAACTTTAAGGCAAGAAAAGAGGACGAATTCAAGGCATCTACTCAGGAGATTTAGTCTTTAATAGAGTTTCACTTTAATTCAAAATTGTATTCTTTCCATATTAGAAAACTTTAACCCAAGACCTATATAAAGGCATGTAATTCGACCTAGGGAGGGATATCTCACTCATAGTCGTCTTCCCTCAAAACCCTTGTCGTTTTCCCTTCTCCACCATGTTCTAAACTCCCCCTAAGGCTAAGGGTTGATTTTGTAAAGTAGTTGCAAGGATTGTATTGTTTTAGGAATTTTCTGTCAAGTAATAAAAACTTCAAGTTTATTTACTCTAGTTTTCATATCTCATAAGAGCATCGGGAGAGCATTGTGAGGTTATCCATTTGTTTGATATCGGGAAACTCAAGCATACGAAATGAGTGAATACATGTTTTCCAGTTTATGGTTAAACTATCTTGGCTTAGGGATAAGTTCAAGGTTAAGTGGCTAAAGAAGAATTCAATAACATTGGTGATCACCCTTTGATTCACGCCAGGAGGTATCATCCAAGAAGTGTTCATCAACAGAACTTGGGCCTAGGGATAGGACAAGTCATTACAGGGATTCTTGCCAAGCTTGAAGTACATAGTTGTTTATCGTTGCCGCGACAGGAATGACGACAGACAACATAAGTTCCTCTAACAGTGCAACACCTGCACTACTGAGCAATTCAATACCGGCCTATTCTCTAAATATGATTCCTTTATCTTTTACTTTAGTTTTTGCTCAAGATTACTTCACCCATTCATTTAAACTATTTCTTTCTCTTGTACAACAATTTAAGGATAGAGTTATTTCCAGTCCCTGTGGAGACGATATCTGATACTCTAGTATCACTTTACTACTTGCGTCGTGTACACTTGCACTATTTGCGATAGTTCTAATTACACGCAGGATGCACTTTGCAGGACAAGAGTCACACTCTCGGTCCACTCCGTCCACTTCGATTGCTACACCATCGTGGTTCCCGCCACCCACAGGATGATTTTGTATAAATACGGACACTGCGGTTTCTTCAACTTTGAGTATGGATTCTATTGGAGGTGTCATCAGGGGTTCGACAGGGGAATGGATTATGGGTTATAGTAGACAACTCGGTATCACCTCACCTCTGCAAGCTGAGTTGTGGAGCATTCTTGTTGGCCTTGAAGTAGCCTGGTCCGTAGGTGCTAAACGCCTCTAAATTCAGTCTGATTGCAAGCAAGCTGTCAACCTTCTGTTATCTGCATCAGCAGCCAGTCCACATCTGATTGTTAAAGCCATTGATTCCCTACGTGATCGATCTTGGTACACTGAGTTTTCATGGATCCCTCGTGTTTGTAATATGGTTGGCGATGGCATGCCGAAACTCTCCTCCACGCAGCCTTACCAACTCCAACTATATGCGACTGCCCCATGATTATTCAGCCTTTACTCGATCAAGATGCTTGTGGTTTACCGGTCTGTTTTGATGTTGTTTGATTCGAGTTTCTCTCGTTGTTTCTGTAACATACTGCTATGGGTACTCTTTTCCTACATTTAGGATTAGAGAGCTTTTAAATAAGGCCTATAGAAGTATCTAGTTCTAATAAAAAAAATAAAGACAAATGTTGTTGTTTTTAAATGTATACATAAAATCTTTAATTTTGATTCAATCATGAACATTTTAAGAAATAAACACTTCCACTAATGAGAGTTGGGCGCAATAACAAGGCATATTGCTCTCCTAAGGAAAGAATATGAATTCGAACCTTAGAGAAGACATTGTTGAGAAGGAGAACCACGAATCCCGAACAGAAATCATAAAATGGGCATGTAACTTACCAAGAAAAAATAAACACTTACATTCTTTTTTTATATAGAAAAATTATATTCATTTGTATAATAAAGTATAAATATCAATTTTGTCAATAATAGTGTTAGTATTTGTGTGTATTAATTAAATTAAAATTTCAAATACATTTGAGAAATTTATTTAATTAAATAAAATCATATTCCATTGACTTTTGTTTTCTGATAGTTGTCAACATTAATTGATGAAGTTTTTTTTTCCTTTTGGTTTTTCAATGCAAAGGGATAGGCCGTCTCCAACAATGACCCACCACAAAGTGACCTTACGACCAAGTAAGGTTATAAGAGACGACTCGAATATATTTGAATTTTACAGAGATAATTAGGAAAAACTATCATAAATTTTGAATATAAATAGTAAAATAAATATTAAAAATATATAATTAAAAATTTTGAGTTTAGTAAATATTTATGTGTCAACTACTAAGACAACGTTACGTAGGGTGTTTATCGAGCGACTTCGTTGCGAGTTGAGACTCAACTCGATAGTCGATAAGTTCGATAATTTTTGTTCGACTCGTGCTCGTTAAAAAATTCGTTGCTCGACTCGTCGATTGTTAAGCTGGTCAATACAAAAAGTTTTAGAAATTTGAACCCAAAGATTTCATACGTAAATTACTTAGTAAGCCACGAGATTATTCTAGAGTTTTCAACTAGTATTTAAACTTCTCGGAACATAATTTTTTAAAGGTTGTCACCAAAAAATCATTAAAAAATATGAAATAGTTAACAAATTTTTCGCGAACTTATTAAGTCGAATTGGGTCGTGCTCGACTCGACTAGTTAAAATCTCGAGCCAAACTTAAATTTAAACCAATCTCGAACCGCTTGTGAGCTGCACTACACAATTAGCAGCCTATGTTATGCATGATGGATCAATTTGTAGGGTCGATAAGTGCACAATAATCTTTCGTTCATAATCGTTGGTCATATCTTGACCAAAGGATGCCCTTTTTTTCATTGACTAAAACAATTAATTTTGGAAAATTTTCTTTAATTGCATGTGCTCAAGTGTGATGTATTAACAATCAACATACGTCATCTTATTCAAAAAATAAACAATCAACATACGTCATAAATAATTTGGATAAAAAATAACCAATCGAATAAAGATTGTATGAAATAGTTACAACATAAAAGCATATATTATATTTATTTAAAGTATGTGATATAATTGTATTTATAAAATACAATCAACCTACATCATTGATATTTTGGATAGAAAACAATCAACCGAGTAAGAATTTTAATAACATGGTTATGTCATGTTATTATATGTTATCTTTATTCAAAATATGCTACATAATTATATTTAAAATATATATTATATGTCATATGTGATAAATAAATTGAACAAATTAATTTAATAGTTCACAAATTACTTATATTAATAAATGGTGATTTTTCCTACAAATATTATTAACATAATTTGTATAAAGTGATATATATATATATATATATATATATATATATATATATATATATATATATATATATATAAAACATAGTGTGACTGTCTCATACAATCTTTAGAATTATAAAGAAAACATTATGTAAAACAGTTACGTCATGTTCATATGCGTCACTTCCATTCAAATTATGTTAATACACGACATAATTGTTCTAACTTCTATACTAACATTTTTTCGAAACAAGATGTAGTACTATTTTCTATTCAAAAAAAGAAGATGTAGTACTATTTTGTTCATAATTATTGGCCATGTGTCATGATAAAATGCCTATATATATAAAGCAATAAATGTGGAAAACTTTTCTTTACTTGCAAGGGGCTAACGGTGTGTATTCAATGTATGGTAAAATTATATTTTTTATTCCTTTAAAAACTATAAAATCATAAACTAATAAGTGGTAAAATTATATTTCGACACTCGTAAAAAATTACAATTCAATTTCGTCCCTGAAAAAATTCCTGACTTCATCCTAATTCCGATTCTCACAAAAGAGCCTAAATTCATATCCAAATTACGCATTTAAACTTTATTTGTTTTTCAGCATTCTAATTCAATTACAAGATAGTATTTTGGTCCAATTTTAAATTTGGATAAACGTGCACACACTTGTAGACAACGTTGTTCAAACTCAGGTTATTTAGGAGGAACATCATCATCCTTTACCACTGGGACCGCTCAATGTGTTCTTATTTGTTGTGTTTATATATTATGTAATATGTAATTACCATGTTGATGGAGCTAATAACAAGTAGTAATTCTGGTTGTTTTGGAGGACTATGATGGAATTGGAACATAATTAGTTTTCAAGCATGCAAAGTTTGAAGGCCAAATGAAAAGGACAATTCATCAATGTATTTGGACAATTGTTGCAGTATCCATGGCACCATACAGAGGATTTTGAAAATATACTAGCCAAGCGATTGGTGTATTCAATCACCCACACATGTTTTAAGGACTATTTGATATTTATAAATATTTTAGGGGTAAATTACATGAATGGCCATTAAATTATGGGGTAAGTTCTATTTTGACCACTGATCTTTCAATTTCGTCAATCATATCACTTAACTATTTAAATGTGTATAAATCAAGCCACTAATTGTTAAAAGGTAAGGGTGAAGCTGAGATGGCAGTTAAAAGAAATGTATGATTACATATTTAATCCTTATTACATATACAGGCTATCAATTTGGTCTTAATTTAATTTAATTCAATAAATTTAATCAATCAATCAGATTGTGGCATGTGGCATTATTTGATTGGATGAATTTAAAAATAATTTTTATTTAATTTTATAAAATTATTTTCCTCCAATCAGATAGTGACATTACCTGATTGGTAAAAAGCAAATAGAACAAATAAATAGAGAAGATTGAGTGTGGTGGGAAGTGAACCCAATCCTAGGTCAAGCTCTCCAAACTTGTTAAATGTGGATAACATGTTTTATTTAAGCTTATCTTGTTCATGGAAATCAAATAGAGCAAAAGGAGATTGAAAGAATTCAAACATGAGTGCAATGGGAGAGTGTAACTCTTAACCATTAAGGCAAGACTAATAATTTGTTAACGATGATAACATATTATATATGGATGAAATCGTAACTAATAGTATAATAATGTATAATACTATATTCTTATATTAGTAATATATATTATTTCAATAATCATGTGGTTTGATTGGCTAAATTAAAAGATCGATGGTCAAAATAAAATTTATCACAAATTTAGTGGCCATTCATTTAGTTTACCTTATTTTTTATTTCAAAAAGCAATGTGTTAATTGAACTTTTCGATAAACATGGGTCAGTGTAATTCTTTCTCCCTAAAAATAAATTTACTTAAAGTCTAACTTTTTTGTTACATGGATGTCATCATTTCCTAAATTATTTAAGAAGGTGATACTCATCAATAATTGTTTATAGAAGCAATACTATATTGCTAAATGGACATGTTACATAGGATAAAAGCGTGGATGACGGGGTGTACTTTTGTTTTATGCAATACACCTACTCAACAGGTCATAATATTTTAATTAAAGAATGCAAAGCATTTTAACAAAATTCACTTTTGTATTAAATAATGTTATATTGTCGAGTTATTCTTCTTAGTTGAAGTTGTCTCTGACGATGGACTTTGTATCGTCGACTGGATTTTAATTTTTACGAGGATTGTATATAAGTAAGATTATTCTCCTTTAATAATTGTTTGTTCTTTCTTTTAGTTTTGTTGTTTTTTCATTTGTTTTGCTTTGCTAGAGTCTTTTTATCTTTGTTTTTCTGATTATTTTTTGTTTGCTTGTATTGCAGTTTGTTTACAATTTTACGGGTTTATATTTTATTAATTCTTTTGTGGTAGTTTATCGATGTGCCGAGAACTCGCAGCAAAAAGTATGCTTGAATCATAGACCTTTCTGGTCAAAGTTTATCGTTGCTAGATTTCATTTAGAAGATTGCAAGTTTTTCTAGAAAGTGAATGTCTATTTTTCTGGATGAAATTCCTCTACCCCTTTTCGGTGCCCCTACATATGCCCCCACGCTCAAAATTAACTTTAGGGTTTAGGATTTAGGGTTCTAGGTTAGGGGTTGTGGTTAGGGTTTAGAGAATTTAGGGTAGGGTATATTTTTTAGGGTGTAGGGTTTAGGATTTAGAATTTAGGGTTAGGGCTTAGATTTTAATTTTATAGTGTTTTTTAGTGTTGGGGCATATATAGGGGCACCGAAAAGGGGCAGACGAATTTTATCCTATTTTTCTCGTGTCTTTTGCACCCTTTAAAATGTATTGTATTTATCTTTTCATATTGTGTTTTCAATGTTTGTGTTGTGATTATTTTGTAATCCTTTTCACTTTGAATACATTTCAATATATTTTCTTGTTTAAAAAATGTTATATTGTCTTGATGGTTAAGAATAGTGTTGATTGTTATAAAGTTTAAGGTTCAAACTATATTACCAGTTTTTTTAAAATTAAGAGTACTTTTATTTTTTAATATTCTGATTGCATGGTAATATTTGTTCTTTACTTTAGCCTTTTGAAAAGGCACACAAACTATGCATACCTGTTTGAACTCATATCGTCTAGGAAGAACAATGTCATTTTTTTAGTCAAACATGTTTTTTTATTACTATTTTTGAATGGTCCAAAGGTGATTACAAGGTAGTACATGTTCATACATATTCTTAACCCTTTGACAAAGCACAAACACCTTGTAGACAGAGCGATTGAACCCGAATATCCTAGGATAAACATCATTCGCTTTTCCACTAAGACCACTTGTTGGATTCAACATGCTTTTTATTATTAATGTAATGTGGCATTGTTGATTGAATGTTTTTTTTAACCTACTTTCTCGGGGACAAATAATTCTTTTTATGACATTCATTAATTGGCTGAATGATTAATAATATGGGTGTTTGTTGATTTTAGCAGCTCGCAAACAGCTCGAGCTCGACTCAGTTAAAACTTGGCCAACGCTCGACTCGTGTAGATTCGACTCAAAATCTTAGCAAGTCGAGTCGAGTAAGACTTCACTAGATGTAGGGAAATGTCGATACACTCCATGGCGAAGCGAAAATTTATCTAACGAATACCTTCAGAGATCAATGTACGAGGAACGAATTCGGGGTGAAAAGGATGAAACGTTATCTTAATAAATTTGAAAATCCGTAGGGAGTATAAGAGAATCCAAATTGAATCCGAGTCGTCACAATCGCGTTCCGACCTCTATGCAGTCCATCCGAACGAAACGAACAATCTTTTCTATTCTCTAATCGTTAGAGAGGTTTTTCAAAAGCATATATTGGCTGCTAGACCTTATGCCCTTATATAGCATTCAAAAAACTTAATTATAATTAAATTCGGATTCATTAAATATACAATATATTTAACCGAATATAATTAAATATGTAGAATTTAATTCTACTTTAACTTGGATTCATTAAATATACAATATATTTAACCATATATAATTAAATATGTAGAATCTAATTCTACTTTAATTAGGTTTCTTTATAGATATATATATTTTAATAGTATTTGATAATTACAATAATTATCTAGTATTAATATATATAAACGAGATTATCTATAATTACAATAATTATAATAATTTTGTTTTAATAATTATTATGTGTACAACAAGTACACATTCTATTTAGTCAATATTTGTTCATTTCAATCATAGGTTGTGACCCTTGTAGGTTCATGTAACGTTAGTAGTAATATCTAGAACAATTCTAATATTACAAACAATGAGTGGCATCTAACAATACATCATTGCTACCTAAGTTACATGAAGTTGTGGTTCGACTTTACCTTTTTCCGTGATTAACTTCTTTTATGTATTACATCCTTTTGTCCACATATCTAGATCAGACACAAGTCATGGATTAGTCACACTTGTATAGTCCATCTATTATTTCTTGATATCTTGAGTAGACTATTATAAACGAATAACTATGATATCTCATATCAATTTATTCGAGCATGACCATGTTTTTTCTAGTCTCACTCAATCAAGTGACCTATGATATTACTCATATTATGTAGAAGGGAAAAATCCTATCTTGATCAACCATATTTCGCTACATAGATTGTGACATATCCAATGTCAGTCTTTATAGTGTAGTCAATTACGACACACGTTTGACTGTATCAAAATATATCACTCACGATGTTGAAATAATGATGATCTCAAGTTCGAGGATCATACATGTAGTTATCGCCATGAGTAATATCGTGACTGTCACATAATAATTCAAGAAACATGTTTATAGCAGGTCAGTCCAGTATGTCATTCTCTAACACATACCTATGTATTGATTTAAACATCTCCATGTCAATGACAACGCTTTGTCATCAATCAAGTACATATTAGTCTTAATATATTATTGTTGTCCATGCCCACAATAATACTCGACTAAGGACATTCAAGAATAACTATATTATTCTAAAGACTTTATTAAAATTCAGTTTATTTATAAATGCACAAAATAAGACTGAAATAATAATAATGGCTTTATATTAATAAATAAGTATATCTTTTAGAATTGTCTTATGATTGGTCTTTGGGCATACTCCAACAATCTCCCACTAGCACTAAGACCAATCACTCATGTATCTAATACCAAGAGACTTAGTGTGACGTTCATGCTTCTGCTGTGTCAGAGGCTTTATAGTGGATCGACGATATTGTCATCCGTTGGTACTTTGCATATTTCTACATCTCTTTGATCAATGATTTCACGAATGAGATAGTAATGCCTAAGTATGTGTTTGGATCGCTAGTGAGATCTTGGTTCTTTTGCTTGTGTGATGGCTCCGTTATTGCCAGAACTTGGATCTATAATATTTGATATGCTAGGCATGACCCCTAGTTCAGATATGAACTTTTTGATCCAAACAGCCTCTTTTGCAGCATCGCTTGCTACAATATACTTGGCTTCTATTGTAGAATATGCTATTGTATCTTTCTTTGAACTTTTCCAACTTACAACACCTCTATTAAGGCAAAACACAAAACTCGGTTGCAAACGAGAATTATCCTTATCAGTTTGGAAGCTTGCATCAGTATAACCTTTTATACTTAGCTCTTCCTCACCTTCATACATAAGGAATGTATCCTTAGTTCTTCTTAAGTACTGAAGGATGTTTTTTATTGCAACCCAATGACCTTCATCGAGATCTACTTGGTACTGACTTGTCATACTTAGTGCCTATGATACATCCGGATGTGTACATAACATGACATACATGATAGATCCAATGGCTGAAGCATATTGAATCTTACTCATACATTCTCTCTCTTAAGGCATTGAAGGACACATTTCCTTCGAGAGTGAAATATCATGTCTCATAGGTAAGAATCCTCTTTTAGATTCTTCCATACTGAATCTTTTCTATTGAGTGGATCAAAGAATTGATCAAAGCCAATAGGGGGTGAATTGGGTTTTTGAAATTTTGGAAGTGGAGTGGAATGAATAAAAATGAAGAACAAGACAATTATAGTGGTTCAAGTTCCAAATCAACTCTACATCCATTATCTTAGCTCCCACTAAGGATTTTCCAACAATTCCACTAATTGATCTTCCCCTTTTCTAGGCTTAGGAGGAAACCTTTACAAAACCGGTCAATTTTCTACCCAAAATTGACCAAACCCTCACTTGGTTACAAAGAAGAATTTGAAGGCAATAAGAATATCTCTCAATAAAAATTTGCCCCTTTGAATACAAACACTCAACCCAAATTGAAATACATGATAAGAATTTTACTCAATACAATTTGAGATTTTACAAGAATGAGAATTTAGGCACTTGAGCTTGGATTTTTTGTGTAGATGTTTCTCTTGGATGCAATAGTTGTTGCTGGTCTTCAATAGACTTGTTTTTATATCTTCTCCATTAATTCTAGCCGTTTGGGTGATTAGGGAATTAATTATAGCCGTTAGAACCCTCTCTTTCCACCATAAATACACTTCTGCAGCCTACCGTATCGGTACTCGAGGGAGCGTATCGATACCTGTCTCAAAAAAGAAAGAGTCGTTGCACAATTACAAGAGAGGCGTATCGATATGTGTGTAGGTGTATCGGTACGGGTTATGGAATCATTTCGATACGGGCAAGACCGTATCGATGCAATTTTACCAACATAGCTCACTAGAGGAATTCGTATCGATACAGGTTATAGCGTATCGATACTCATTAACCACCTCTTTAAAAATTGGTTACCTACCAACTGACAAGCAACAATCGAAATATTTAAGGCTTTGATTTTTCAAAATCTTTTAAACTGTATCGATACGGGTGAAACTGTATCGGTACACGATTCAAACTCCTTGGGATTTTAAGAGAGACCGTATCGATACAAATGGAATCTATTTCGATACGCTTTACTGTATCGAATCGTTTGTCTCCAGTAGCCAAGTTTGTAAAAAAATGTATAGATACGGTAAGGAGCGTATCGGTACGCATAGACATTTTTGAGCAATTTGGCCTTGGAACACTTAGAAAATATTTTGGAGTTTGAGTTTTTCAAACTAGAGCAAAGCCTTGTTGATTTGAAACCTTTTAGAGGACTTAAAAATTCATTTCAAGTTTTACAATTTGGTCCTTAAAACACTTTGTTATATCAAAATCAAACATAGGTTTTACATTTTCAGTACTTTATCTATGTATGTATTTTGACTTAGTCCTAAGAGTCATCTTGATCTATCTCTTATAGATTTTGACTCCTAATATGTAGGTTTCTTCACCTAAGTCTTTCATAGAAAAACATTTTCCTAACCAAGTCTTTACAGACTATAAGGTAGGTATGTCATTTCCTATTATTAGTATGTCATCCACATACAATACCAAGAATGTAACAGTGCTCTCACTAGTTTTTTTGAAAACACATGGCTCATCTTCATTTTTAATGAAACCAGGCTCTTTGATTGGCTCATTAAAACGAAGATTCCAACTTCGAGAAGCTTGCTTCAACCCATAAATGGATCTTTATAGTTTGCATACTTTTAGGGCATCTTTTGGATCGACAAAACCCTCAGGTTGTGTCATGTACACATCCTCATCTAATTTTCCATTAAGGAAAGCGATTTTGGCATCCATTTGTCAGATTTCATAATCATAATATGCGGCTATTACAAGCAATATCTAGATAGATTTAAACATACCAACAGGGAAAAAGTTTCATCATATTCTATACCATAAATTTGACAAAATCCCTTAGCGACCAATCTCCCTTTGTATGTTTGTACATTGCCATCCATGTCGGTTTTCTTTTTGAAACCCCATTTGCACTTTATGGGTTTTATCCCTTTAGGCGGGTCAACCAAAGTACATACTTGGTTTTCTATCATGGAATCCATCTCAGATTTCATGGCTTCTAGCCATTTATCGGAGTCTAGGCTCGCCACTACTTCCTGATAAAACCTAACCTCATCTTGGTCCATGAGGAGAACATCTCCATGCAATGTGGCGAGAAATCCATATCTCTGAAGTACATTGCGTTATCTCATAGATCTTCGTAGTGGATGTGTTTCAAGAATGCTTGGATGTTCCTCAACTATTTGTGGAACTTGTTGTTGTTCAATCTCTGGTTCAGTGATCTGTGGTTGATTTTGAATTTCTTCAAGTTCAATATTTCTCTCACTTCCTTTTCTGAGAATAAATTCTCTCTCGAGGAAGACTATTGTTCGAGCAACAAACACTTTGTTCTCAGATGGATTGAAGAAATAGTATCCTTTAGTTTCTTTAGGATACCCTACAAAATTACATTTATGAGATTTGGGTTTGAGTTTTGTAGACATCTTATGTTTAACATAAACTTCACATCTCCAAATTTTCATAAAAGACATACTAGGACGTTTTCCAGTCCATATCTCATATGGTGTCTTTTGAACCGATTTAGATGGAACACGATTTACTGTGAAAGTAGATGTTTCTAGCGCATCTCCCCAAAAAGAAATTGGAAGATAAGCTTGACTCATCATTGACCGAACCATGTCTAACAATCTTTGATTTCTCCTTTCAGAGACTCTATTGTGTTGTGGAGTACCTAGAGGTGTAAGTTGTGAGATAATCCCACATCCTTTAAGAAGTTCATCAAACTCTAGGCTTAAGTATTCTCCTCATCGATCTGATAGAAGAGCTTTGATACTCTTTCCTAATTGGTTTTGTACTTCATTCTTAAATTCCTTGAACTTTTCAAGGGCTTTAAATTTATGATGCATTAGATAAACGTAGCCATATCTATTGAAGTCGTCAGGGAAAGTAATGAAATTTTGAAACCCTCCTCTAGCTTGTGTATTCATCGGTCCACATACATCACTATGTATTAGACCTAATAAATCACTTGTTCACTTATTTTTACCGTCAAACATTGATTTGGTCGTTTTTTCCATTAATCAAGGTTCACATATATCAAATTATTCGAAAACAAAAGAATCCAAAAATCCATCTTTATGATGTTTTGATGTGTTTCTCACTTATATGACCCAAGCGACAATGCCAAAGATAAGTTTGATTAGAGTCATTTGTTTTTTGATCTTTTCGTATTTATGTTATATATGGAATTGTCTTGATCTAAGATATAAAGGTCATTTATTAATTGAGTTGTACCATAAAAAACATTATTGAAGGAAAAAGAATAACTATTATTCTTAATAATAATCTCAAAACCAATCTTGTCCAAACAAGAAATTGAAATAATGTTTTTAGTCAAACTAGGTACGAAATAACAATCCTCTAAATCTAAAACAAGTCCACTAGGTAATGAAAAAGTATATGTTCCTATAGCTAATGCATCAAATCTTGCTTCATTTCCCACTCGTAGGTCCACATCTCCTTTTGCCAATTTTCTACTTCTTTTTAGTCTCTGTACAGAAGTAAAAATGTGAGAACCACAACCGGTATCTAATACCCAAGAAGTAGATGTTGATATTTTAATATCAATAACATAAATACCTGATTCAGACTGTCCATTTTCTCTTGCCTTCTTGATGTCTTCAAGATAGACAGGGCAATTTCTCTTCCAATGTCCAACATTGTTGCAATGGAAACACTTTCTTTCTTTTCCAACTCCTCCTTTGGGTTTCAATGCAGTCTTTATTTTGTTGGGCTTTGCCTTTATCTTGGTGTTGGGCTTTGCTTTTCTGTTATCCTTTCAGACTACCAGAATAGGTTTGCAGCCAACCTTTTTCATATTGTTCTCTGCTATTCTTAACAGACCAAGCAACTAGGGCAACGATTTGTTAATTTTCATTCATATTGAAATTAAGAACAAATTGATTAAAACTATTCGGCAATAATTGCAAGATAACATCAATAGCCAATTCAACACTTAGAGGGAAGCCCAATTTTTCCAGGGTCTGAATATACACTATCATTTTGAGAACATAAGTTCCCACTGGAGTTCCATCCACTATTTTGCATCGAAACAAAGCCTTAGAGGTCTCACACCTTTCTTGAAGAGCTTGTCCCTCATATAATTCTTTGATATTTTTAACCATCTTATAGGGAACCATGTCCTCGTGTTGCTTCTGAAGCTCAGGGGTCATGGTCGCAAGCATCAAGCATCCGACATCTACCATGTCATTTGAGTATTTCTCAAATGCTTTCTTTTCATCTTTGGAGGCATCATCTGTTAGCTTTTTGGGGACAGGTTCTTCGACGATTTGCAGCTTCCGTTCTTGCTTATTGAAAATCTTTATGTTATGGAACCAATCAAGGGAATTCAAACCATTCAATTTGTCCTTCTTAAGGATGGATCACAATGATAATGTGTTAGAGTTTGCCATAAAATCTACAACGATAAAATATGATTTATAAGTACATTTTATCATGTGTATAAAGAAATTACATTCCCACTATTAAAAACCCACAAAATTGAAAAACTTACTAAAAGTATTTCTAGTGGGTAAGGATCCATATTTCATTTCATCCTAGGTCAGCTTTGGCTTTACTCCTAGAATTCAATTATTTAGGTAAGAAACACTTTCTAATTAAATCTCATGTAATTCCTATATTTGATGAACAACTATTGTTCTTAATCATCTCATGATTATCCAAAAAATTAGTCTTTAAGTTTCTAATCTCATTAGAAAACCTAGTTTAACCAATATTACAACCAGTGAATATCACTTGCTTATTCTTCGCGTTTAACCAAGATAGATCTAAGTATTTTGCTTTGACAAAACCTACATAGTACCGATCGAGGTTTTAACGATGACTAATATTTAATGACTAATTTTAATTAAATATAGAGGGGTTTTTGTTATACTAATCTCACCATTATATTATGATCTAATTAGTTACAATCATGCTAAAAACATACATTGTATCACATACATGTAAAGTAGTAAATATAAATGCAATGGTTATAGCCCTTAAAACTAAGGTGACCCATCCCAAGCCAATGGGTGAACCAAAATAACAAAAGATAGAACTTGCTTCTCAAACACATAATCCACCTTTGATCGGTCCATCAATGTGCTCCTTTGGTCCACGCTTTCTCCACAAATATTACATTTTTTCAGAAACTTGTTTTACATACGAGGGAGTAAGATGAGAAGAGAATTACAAAAGAAGAAAGGCATGACACGCATGTTGTATTTATATAAAACCAAAGTAAATAGGCTATTGGGCTATAACCATGCATTTCAAACACCGTGCATATCATCCAAAACATACACATATTTTAACTTGTTAATTAAGATTACCTAAAAAGTTCCTACGACCTTTGTTGCCTACGCGGTCCGGCAGATCCGGGGGCGGCCCCGGTTTGCTGGGAAAATTTTTAATTTTGGCACTTCGATTTCTATGAAAAAACATCATGATTTGATAACTTTTATCAATAGATTCGTGTTTTGGGGATTTTTTAATCCCTAAGATTTTTTTCACTCTAGAACAATCATTATTCCTCTGTCAAAAACAATCTGCTATCTTAACCGCATGTTCATCATGTCAACTATTAACATATGATTATCAAAAGCTTACTGCAACAAACACACGATTAGCGTTTAATCATCGATCGTAAAAACATGTTAAAACAAATTAACATATTAATCGCGACTGAATACAATTTTTACGTTTCGCACAAATATCGCATACTCGTCAAAATAGAAAAAGTAAAACATGTATCTCATACAAAAACATCATCCAAGTATTTAAGTGTGAATTCATATCGTACAAGTGGCTTTGATATCACTGTAGGGAAACGCCGGTACACCCCATGGTGCAACGAAAAATTATCCAGTGATTACCTTCAGAGATCCATGTACGAGGAACGAATTCAGGGTGAAAAGGATGAAACGTTACCTTAATAAATTTGGAAATCCGCATGGAGTATAGGAGAATCCAAATCAAATCTGAGTCATCACTATCGCGTTCCGACCTATACGCAGTCCACCCGAACGAAATGAACAATATTTTCTCTTCTTTAACTGTTAGAGAGGTTTTTCAAAAGCATATATTGGCTGCTAGACCTTATGCCTTTATATAGCATTCAAAAACCTAATTCTAATTAAATTCGAATTCATTCAATATACAATATATTTAACCGAACAAAATTAATATGTAGAATCTGATTCTACTTTAATTCGGATTCATTAAACATACAATATATTTAACCGAATATAATTAAATATGTATAATCTAATTCTACTTTAATTAGGTTTCTTTAGAGATATATATATTTTAATAGTATTTGATAATTACAATAATTATCTAGTATTAATATATATATATAAACGAGAATATTTATAATTACAATAATTATAATAATTTCATTTTTAATAATTATTACGTGTACAATAATTTTATACACATGCTATTTAGTCGATATTTGTCCATTTCAATCATAGAGTGTAATCGTTGTAGGTTCACGTAACGTTAGTAGTAATATATAGAACAATTCTAATATTACAAACAATGAGTGTCATCTAGCAATACATCATTGCTACCTAAGTTACATGAAGTCGTGGTTCGACTTTAGTTTTTTCGTGATTAACTTTTTTTATGTATTACATCCTTTTGTCCTCGTATCTAGATCGAACACAAGTCATGGATTAATCACACTTGTATAGTCCATCTAATATTTCTTGATATCTTGAGTAGACTATTATAAACGGATAACTATGATATCTCATTTCAATTTATTCGAGCATGACCATGCATTTTCTAGTCTCACTCAATTAAGTGGCCTATGATATTACTCTTATTATGTAAGAGGGACAAATCACATCTTGATCAACGATATTTGGCTACATAGATTGTGACATATCCAATGTCAGTCTTTATAGTGTAGTCAGTTACGACACACGTTTGACCGTATCAAAATATTTCACTCACGATGTTGAAATAATGATGATCTCAAGTTTGAGGATCATACATGTAGTTATCACCATGAGCAATATCGTGACTGTCACATAATAATCCAAGAAACATGCTCATAGCAGGTCAATCCAGTATGTCATTCTCTAACACATACTTATGTATTGATTGTGACATCTCCATGTCAATGACAATGCTTTGTCATCAATCAACTACATATTAATCTTAATATATTATTGTTGTTCATGCCCACAATAATACTCGACTAAAGACATTCAAGAATAACTATATTATTCTAAGGACTTTATTAAAATTCAATTTATTTATAAATGCATAGAATAAGACTGAAATAATAATAATAATAATAATGGCTTTATATTAATAAATAAGTATGTCTTTTACAATCATCTTATGATTGGTCTTTGGACATACTCTAACATTCAATTCGATAAGTTTGCAAGCATCTTGTTATTTTTTAATAATTTTTTTTATGATTTTTTAGTGGCCACCTTAAAAAATTATGTTCCAAGAAGTTTAAATACTAGTAGAAAATTCTAGAAAAATTAATTGACTTGCTAGTTAATTTACCAATAAAATATTTAGTTTTAAATTTACAAAACGTTTTTTATTTCCCGAGAATTCAATGAGTTAATTTGTATTAATAAGAAATTAAAATATATTAATTAGTCTTTTTTTTAATGGAGGCGAAAGGTCCCGGCAGCCAATGGAGGAAGAAGGTCAACACAGCTTCGGAGGATTGGATTATCTTTGTGGATAACCTCAGTAGAAGGGTTTCTAGAGGAACCTTGCGGGAGTTTTTCGAACGGTTCGGTAAGGTGGTAAGATTTTTCATTCCTGCAGTTAATAAGAGACCTAAGTACTGGAATTGCACGTTTGCTTTTATACATTTTGCGCAAGAAGGGGGGATGAAAAGGGCGATAGAGAGAGTTGATAACTCGTTGATTGATGGTAGAGTGGTTAGGGTCTCCGTTTCTAGGTTTAAGAAGGGTCAGCGGTCGGGGCACCAGATGGGTGGGAGTCATTCTCCGAATACCCCAAAAGGGTCCAGGGTTAACAAGCGTTTTGCCTCGTCGTATCGGCACAAGGATGATAGGTCTTTTAAAGAAGCATTGCTATCTCGGTCTCCAGGTCGTCAGGTCCCCTCTCATGAGGCGGTGTCTCCAGATGGTGAGGCCGAGGTCGATTTTAACGTAGAGCCGACGCAAGATCCGAGGGTGGATATGGGATGGATTAAGGCCTCGGTCATGGGCATTCTAAAACCTGGTTTTGACGTTGATTTTGTCCAAAAGGCTCTTGCCAACGACGGCATCAGGGTGAATATAGCTAAATGGGGGTGTTTGCCAGATGCTTGTCTGGTAACGTTTGCTTCTCACGAATCAAAGGCGGCTACTTGGCTTGACAAGAAGGAGGAGTTATCCTTCTGGTTTTCACACATCGAAGAAGACGTCCTGATAGATGGCATTCCTTGTATGTACGTTCCGGTGAAACTGGAAGGGTTCCCACTCCATTGTTGGTCGTCTGATTTCTTCGCTATTTTGGCAAACAAATGGGGGAGGCTTGTGGAAATTCATGAGGCAACAACTAAAAAGATCGACTTATCTTCAGTCAGGTTTTTAATTAGGGCACATAATCAGTTTGTTGTCCCGAATTTCATTACCTTCATGGCAAATGGTCAGAACTTCAGAGTGAAAGCAAGTACAGGGGAGTGGCCGTCGGATCATTTATATGATATGGATGGCAGTTTTGGGGAGCAGGAGGAGGATGAGTTCAGCGAGGGTCAGTGGGCGGAAGCGGCGGAGGTGCCCGACATTGTGATTCCTCCGGTGGATAATCTGACTAGGGAACATGAAGGGTCTAGTTTGGATCCTGTGCATGGGGGGCACGTTAATGGCTCATCGGTTGCACCGCAGGGGAATGTTCCCAATAATGAGGATTTGATTGCCAATAATGAGGCTCAGGCTTTCACAGAGACCCGGGTCCCACTAGTTAGCCGGGTGGAGGGAAATGGAGTTGGGGCGTTTGGGTCTCTTCGTGAAGGGCCTAGTGAGGCTTTGCTAGCATCTCCCCCTAACCCAAATCTGGAGAACGGGCCCGCTGTTGCAGTCGTTTCGGGGCCTCGTTCGGGTCAGGCCCATTTATTATTGGATGGTAGTTCTTTTGTCGCTAATCAGCAACAGGGGGTTTTATCGGGGGATATCAATTCAACCAACTCTCCGGCGTCAGATCTTTCGGTATCTTTAGCCGGGTTTCAGGACATCGTGCCTGACACTCTTGATCGGTGCAATGGAACCGACAGGCCTCAGTTGCCTGTTCTTTCTGTACCACCCCCCCCCCCAGGTGCGGCTTATTAACAAGACTGTTTGCCCCTCTCCTCCTCAAGTAGCAGTTCCTGGCACCGCGGGTGGTGATTTCTTTCAGGCTAGTCATCGGAGAGTCATTCGCCGTCATGTGCGCGAGTCATTGGATAGGGAATTCAGTTATGCTAGCAAGGATTCTTTGAATTCGGGAGGGTCGATTCACCTAAACTATATTGAGGAGGCTTTGCACATTTGGGGTGTTAGCAAAGTTTTAGGGATTACCTTCAGGGGCGATAAGGAGGATGTGGTGGAAAATTTCAGGGTACTTGAGGGTCGTCTCTGATCCCTGAGGACTGCGATAATTCCCAGGTATTAATCAAGTTGTTTTATGGATTTAAAAATTATTTCATGGAATATTAGAGGCTTAGGTAGGAGAGAAAAGGTTCGAGCGGTGCGTAATTTGATGAAAGAAAAAAATCCGCAGATGATTTTCATTCAAGAAACTAAGATAGGGGAACCATCGAAACAAATGTTGAGACGATTGGGGTGTAGCAATGGTTTTGAGCATGTTTGTGCTCCTGCGGTAGGATCGGCTGGGGGCTTGCTCTGCTTATGGGATGTGGATTGCTTTGAAAAGTTAGACTCCTTTGTGTCAAACAGATTTATTATGTTAATTGGTAGATTCAAGGGCAATGCGATGATCTGTGGCTTGGTCAATGTTTATGGGTCGAATGTCGACGCAAATAGAAAGTTGTTTTTCCTTGAATTACTAGAAGTTATCAAAAGTCATAAGGTGGCGTGGTGTATTGGTGGCGATTTCAATGCCATCACTGGAGTGGAAGATAAACTGGGAAAATCATGGAATTACGCGGCAATGGAGGATTTTAGATCCTTTATTCAAGAGGCGCTCCTTATCAATCTCCCTCTTGTGGGGGGAGCTTATACATGGTCGAATAATAGAGACCCGACAGCTTTTGTGAGGCTTGATAGGTTTTTGGTTGATGGTGACTTCTTCAATGGTTTTCCGAGTGTAAATCAAATGCTGCTATCGAAGGGGATATCGGACCATAATGCAATCAGTTTGGAGACCCCAAGACAGCGGAAAACATGCCGACCCTTTAGGATTTATAATTATGTTATGGAGGAAGATGGTTTTGACGCTATGCTCGCACAATGCATCGAAAAATTTCACAGGGGCAAGAAGGAGTAGGGAGCTTGTTCTTTGATTAAATTGATTAAAGGATCAGTGAAGAATTGGGCTGCTACTAAGAGAGTGAGCTCGCCGGGTAATTTAAAAGAGTTAGAACAGAAAATGGCAAGCATTGAAGCCAAGCTAGTGGCGGGTTTGGCGACTGTTAACGACAAATTGGAGTTGGCCTCTATAAAAGATAACTTATGGCGTCTTTTGCGAAGAGAGGAAAGCATCTGGCTTCAACAATCGAGATTAAAATGGTTCCAAGAAGGAGACCGAAACACAGGCTTTTTCCACTCGGTAGCATCTATGAGACACAAGAAGAATGCCATTCTTTTGCTCGAGCACGGAGGGTGCAGTTTCTCCAATGAGGGGGACATTAGGAACATCATTCATAAGCATTTCCGGGAAACTTTTAGTAGTAGTCTCACTATGGAGGTGGAGAATTGGGATATCCATTTCAAGAGGTTAAGTTCAATTCATGCATCATCTCTTGAGAGGGAGTTTTTGGAGGAAGAAATATGGTCCGCTGTGTCATCTTTCGATGGTTCTCGAGCTCCGAGGCCGGATGGTCTAAATATGAGTTTTTTCCAGAAATTTTGGTACTTGTTGAAAGCGGATATCATGCAATTTTTCCGGGATTTCTTTGAGGGGAGGCAGTGGGATAAGGAGGTTAATCGTTCGTATATAGCTTTAATTCCTAAGAAGAGCAATCCTACGTCCATCAAGGATTTTCGCCCAATAAGCTTAGTCGGGGGTCTTTATAAAATTCTCTCGAAGGTGCTGTCGATCAGATTAAGAGGGGTTATGGATTACATCATCAGCAGCTCTCAGTTTGCCTTTATTCCTGGCCATCACATTACGGACTGCTCATTTATCGCCAATGAAGGGATTGAGTACATGAGGAAAATGGGCCTAAAGGGTGCAATGTTCAAAATCGACTTTCAGAGGGCATATGACTCAGTGGATTGGTTATTTTTGATAAAAATTCTGAAAGATATGGGTTTTGGAGATAATTGGTGTAAATGGATTTATACATGTGTTTCAACCGCCTCTCTTTCGGTATTGGTGAATGGGACTCCTAGTCCATATTTCTCGATTAAAAAAGGGCTTAGGCAGGGTTGCTCACTCTCTCCGCTCCTATTTAACATCGTCGGTGAAGCTCTTCATCGGATGCTTGAGAAGGGCGAGGTGTCGGGGCTGTTCTCGGGGTGGAAAATTGGAAGAGGGGAGATGATTTTTAACCTTAGCCACCTTCAATTTGCGGATGATTTAACGATCTTCTGTGGGCCTTCAATTAGAGAGGCGGAGAATGTGAGAAGGATACTTAGAATTTTCGAGTTAGCATCCGGCCTAAGACTGAATATGAAAAAAAGTTGCCTGTTCGGCATTCATGTAGATTACCAGACTGTATCGAATTGGGCGGTTAAAATCAAATGTGTGAAGGGTGTGTTCCCCACGGTGTATTTGGGTTTACCTTTGGGTGCGAGAAGCAACTCTACGGCTGTTTGGGATCCCATTCTTGATAAAGTCTTCAGCCATCTCGCCTCTTGGAAGTCTAAGCAACTTTCTTTCAGTGGTCGCTTAATTCTAATACGGTCAGTTCTCTCCTCACTCCCGTTGTATTATATGTCGATGTTCCGCATGCCTGTTGGTGTTATTAGTAAAATCAATAATATTATGGCTGGTTTTTTATGGGGTGATGTGGATGGAAATAAAAAGCTTCATTGGTTAAATTGGGAATCTACTTGTCTACCATTTGAGAGAGGGGGTCTGAATATCAAAAATATCACTTTACAGAACAGGGCGTTATTAGGCAAATGGTTATGGAAGTTTGCCTCGGATTTTGATAGCCCATGGAGGAAATTTATTTGCTGTAAATATAGTATTGACCCTAATGCTTTCTTTGTGGATGATAAGCCTCATAGACTAGCTTCTTGGCAGTGGAAAGCTATTGTGAACTCTATTGGGGCTAAAGATGATGTTGGAGAAACGATGCGAAATAATTTGATGTTGCAGGTGGGCGATGGATCTTTGATTTCTTTTTGGTCCGACGTATGGATTGGGGGTGCTCCTCTACAAGTTTTGTTTCCACGTATTTTTGCGCTTGCTAGGAACCGAAATGGGAAAATCTCAGATTTTGGTCGGCAAGTGAATTCTGCTTGGGTATGGGAGGTGCAATTGCGTAGAACTCTCTTTGATTGGGAGCTTGATCAATGGTCGTCATTCACAAATACCATTGAGGGTTTCCATTCGAATGGATCTTCTCGGGATACAGTTGCTTGGAGGGGATCTAGTGATGGTATTTTTTCAGTACGTTCGTTCTACAAACTCTGTCAAAGTCCATCAAGCAATGATAATTTTTGGAAGGTGTGCGTTTGGAACGGGATGGCTCCTCCGAGGGTGGAGTTCTTTATGTGGCAGGCGGTCATCGGGAGATTAGCTGTCAAATGTGAGTTGGTCAAGAGAAGGGTGAGAGGCATTCATGATTCTCTTTGTCCTTTATGCTTAGTATACCCTGAGTCTGTGGTTCATTTGTTGGTGGAGTGCACGGTTGCAAGGGCGGCGTGGGGCAAGGCTGCAAGATGGTGGGGGATCGATGTTATCTTACCTGGCAGCGTAAGGGAGTTACTGGAGTTGTGGTTTTTCTCGGCACCTATCAAGCTTTCACCCTCGATTTGGTTTTATATACCGGCGGCGATGATGTGGTCCCTATGGCTGCTGCGTAACGAGGTAGTTTTCAAAGGATGCAAGGTGGACTTAGCTCAGATTATGTTCCTTGTCAAAACCCGTTTGGTGCATTGGTTTATGGCTAAGCACCATAATCTGCCGTTATCTAGAGAGGCTTTGTTTAACGATTTGCGGTTAGCCGATGGGATGTCGGACTGTAGACAGAAATTAGATGCTGTGGGCGGGTGGCTTCCACCTCCGACTGGATTCTTCAAGCTAAATGTTGATGGAGCAATGACGGCGGATCGGAGTAAAGGGGGAGTCGGTGGCTTGGCTCGTGGCCCGTCGGGTGAAGTTATCTTTAGTTTCTCGGAGCCGTGCGAAGCTGGCCCTCCGATTTTAGCTGAACTGTGGGCCATTCGTAGGGGGTTGAGGATCTTTATCGATGACCATTCATGTAGGGAAGGTCGGCTGATAGTCGAAAGTGACTGTGCATTGGCGTTGGCTTGGCTAAATAACGAACCATCGTGCACAGCGATGTACAAACTCTTGGTAAATGAGATTAAAGAACTGGGAATCTGCAGGGGGTGTATTTTTTCATATATACCTAGGAGAAGGAATGTGGACGCGGACCGTTTGGCGAAGCAAGGTATCGGATGATGCAGCTGTTTGTATTTTTGGTTTTACTTCTAGTGGGGGAATGCTGTAGTGTTTCTCTGAACTATGGTAATATGTTATTTTGTAAGAGAACCTTAATCTATTGAATAAACTGGCACTCTTTTCCCCCTTCCGCTGTCCGTGAGTTGGTCTCCGACTCTAAGACATGAGGGGGGTTTTTAACGAGGCCAAACTTTTATCAAAAAAAATTAGTCTTTTTTTTCTTTTATTATTAAGTTGTATATAAAAGCAGAAAAGAGGAAAAGTCTCCATTTCCCATATAAAAAATACGATTGAAAGTTAAAACCTCGAGCTCTTTTGTTGTTCATCGAAGATTGTTGAGAAACAAAAAAGAGTCTCACACTCGAATATCGACTTCATTTCTTACTCATTCATGACTCGTTCATTTATTTATCTCCTCAATCTTCACGTTTTTTCCTGAATTTGTATTTTTATATTAAGTTCTAATGATATCACTAGATTTTACTTATATTTAAAAAAACATGGTAAAGTTTTGACGAGCTTAATAAGCAACAAGTTCAGTCGAGCAACTAGATTTTTTAACGAGCACGAGTTGAGCAGATCTACTCACTCGATAAGCACTCATAGTAAATAATGATCATATTGTCTCAGCTTGTATGGGTTCAAATCATGATATTTACCTTAATAATGTAAGTACATCATTATTTAACCAAAAAATAATTATTATTCTTATTTTTCTTTAAGGGAACACTACACTGGTTGTCACCAAACTATCATCATTTTTCTCGTTTTGGTCACCCAACTAATTTTTCGTCAAAATCGTCCCTCTCCTTACCAACAGGTTAAATAATATTTTTTATCCGACTAATGTCACCTCCTAATTTTGAACAAATGAAAGAAAAAAAGTTCCTTTTGTTGCAATGAGATGAATTCAAACATAAGACCCCTTGAATAAAGGGTCGATCACTTAACCATTGAATTAGACTTAGAATTTAGTTAGATTTTATCCAAATTAATATATAAGTTATATTCATCCTAATTATGTTGTTTTATCGTAAAATATGAACACGTATTAATATTATCTCATTAAGTCTGTTTGATTTTAAAATATTTTAATAATGTGTTATTTTATCAAATACAAAAACATGTTGACGTAATCTAATTAATTCAATTTTGGTTAAAAATTATTTTTCATAAATAAGAGATTTTATATTGAAGTTTCAAGTGATGTAATTTATAATTTTGATTTTAATTAACAATTACTTTATTTACAAAATGTTATTTAAATATGAAGACTGAATATTAAAGTCCAAAATTTTTAAAAAAATTCATTTGATTCTTTGAAACTTTTAAGATAATTATTAAGCTCTCCCAAATATTTAAAAATTAATGATTTTTAAAACTTTAAAAATTCTCATTAATATATATTTGTATATTGAAGAGATACTAAGACACAACTTATTATCGATGTTTAGTGTTATATAATATACATAAAACTCTTTTTTTTTAAGTCTCTACTTAACTTTCAAAGTTAAGAACCAATATTCCCCGTTAATTATAAGTTGTTTGTGATTAGTACGCTTTTTTAACTAAATATTCATTTAGTAGGGGATGAGTCTAGAGTAAACGTTATGTACCGATATATACCACTTGTAACACCCTGGTTAAAAAAAAGAAAAAAAAAGGGTATGTTGCCAAGGGGATTCAAACTTGCATCCCTTGGCATGGTGGGTGAGAGACGTAACCATTTGAGCTAAAGTTACTTTTGGTTTTGGCCTTCTCAAAATTAATATTAAGCTTGGTTTGGTGAGTCTGAACCCAAATTAATTAAAAGTTTGACCCCTCACCTACCAGATTTAATTTCCGACCAAAAAAATATCAGAATCCTCTCTCTCGACCTTTCAGCTACCCAAACCCTCTCAATGTCTGATCACCATCACCGCCGCTGCCGGTGTGTTCGCCATTAAACCCCAAACCCAACCCCGTCAGCCACTCGCGCGTCTGAGTCGTCGTTCACTGTGAAAGCTTCTGCGAGAACCTCAAGTGTCGCCCCGTTGTTTTCGACATTTCTGGTCGCCCCCATTAGTCGTTCGCCGCACTACCTCCGCCATTGAACCCCTAGCGTTGGCGCGACCAAAACCCATAGCATCAATCACCGAATGGCCACTGTTTAAGCCTCGTCGGAGTTTTGTCAGCCCGGTCGCATTACTGTTCATTTTGGGTATGTTGGTAAGGTTCCGACTTAGATTTCTGGTTTTTAATTGAAATATATGTGTTAATGATTGGTGTAGTGCTATTCCGGTGTGATGTCCAGCCATTTTTGGCCGCGCGTGGGGACCACGCGCCGTCTGGGGGCATTTTCCGACCATTTCATGTGGTGCCCGTCTGTCTGAACCAGTCGACCGGTGCTGGACCGGGTCTGGTCACAATCTGAATCAGCCCAATCATGAACCGAACCAATATGGGCCCAAATGTGTTGGGTAAAGCCCGAGCCTGTAATATCTAACTCGATCTGAGCCCAAATCCGACCCAATATGTAACCCTCTCGTCCCAGTCTAGCCAACAAACCGAACCGAATGGGTTACACGGGGAAAACCAAAGCGAAACCCGTTAAGATCTCAGCCCGATTAGCAACCCTATTTTTTTTAATTTATCTTGTGTAAATGCTTTATTTGTCCCTACATGAGATAAGAAAACAGAGGAAAAGCAACCACTAATTTGATCCAAGCAAAACTAACAATTTAAGACAAATTTTATCCACTTAGCTAGGGGCGTATCGATACCCCAAAGGACCGTATCGATACGCCTTCAACGGCCAACCTTCCCCAGATTCAACTCTTAGAGTCCGTATCGATACCCTCCAAGGTTGGTATCGATACGCTCTCAACGGTCAAAAACTCAAAGTCAACCCTAAGACCGTATCGGTACGCTTAAGGCCCGTACCGATACCCCAATTTCTCGTCAAAATCTTAAATTTCCAGAGAGCAAATTGGGTATCGATACGCCCCCACGTATCGGTACGCTAGGCCTAAAAACGAGGGAACGTATCGATACCGCCCTTGGGCGTATCGATACACCTTGCACAAAAAGTCTGCAGATTTTGATTTTTAAGCATAAAGGGACTATCTTAAACAACTTAAGCAGGCATTAGATCATCATATAAACAAGCGTACAACTTTAGGCAAACAAGAAACATTCATTTAAGGCAATCAAACACATGACAAGGCTTAATTCATCAAACAAGATATAAAAGGCAATAAAACATGCTTAATATCCACCAAAGGAGTCAAAGGCCAAAATAAAATATGCTTCAACATTTAAACAAGTTAACAACATCAACAATAACAAGACTTAGGAGTTTGAACACCAACTCCATACCAACAAGCCTAGCATTCCCATTATCTAAGCATTGTTACAAGCATAAAAACCATACTTTGAACTTAGCAAGAACTCCAAGAATTCCTCCCTTGCCCACTTGCCTCCCGGAACCTCTAACGATATGCATTGTTGGAAAAAGATAGCATAAGCTTAAAGCTTAGTGAGCGGAGCTCTAAAACACGACCACAATGCAGTTCAAAACATAAATCTTAGTTTTGGAAACAAAACCATTTAAATAAGAGATGTAACAACACAAGCATAGGCTAGACATGGTTTGCACATGCACAACCATCCCGGTGGGACTACACATCATCGTACACAAAAACTAGCATTTTCCGATGGGACTACACATCACCGTACTCAACTACTAGTCACTACCAAGGACAACCATCACGTGAGGCTTGACATCCACTGCGACAACACAACAACGTTAAAACGGGAATAAAAACATTCCAAAATCAACATTACAACACGCATAAACACGTGCATCAACAATCAACCAAGCAAGGCAAGTATAGGCAAACTTACACTTGGGTTTAGGTTAGCCCTTAAGGCTCCACCCAAACCCCCAAGAAACCACTTTGAATCATTTTAAAGTTCAAAACATTTCCACTCACCAATAGAGCCCAAATGAAAGCTGAAACACCGTTCTCAAGCCTCCGCAACACCCGGTATCGTGCCCAAAGTATCCCGAATCATTCTCCTCTGCTTCAAGACAACCCAAAACAAACTATTAGGATGCTAATACACTTGTAAACCAGCAACAACCCGGAAACTCACTCCTTGCAACCAAAACACATTGATCCGAACCCAAAATTTGCCCAAAACTCCACAAATTTCGTTCTAACCAAACCACAAACTGAATCCATTTATTTCAACCATTAAAACACATCCAAAATCATCTAAAAATATCCCCTAACATCAAAGAAGCCACCAGCCACGATTTTAACCCAAAACCAAGCCAAAAACTCAACCTTTTCAACCTAAAAATCCCATTTTTATACCCATTTCGGGTTTCCCACTATTAGCCATCATTTTAACATTTTAAAGACACCAAAGCATGATTAAAAACACCCTTACACGCGACATTAAAATACCCACACGAAAATCCCTCCATTTTACTATTTTTCAAACTCAAAGCATTTTTGAAATAACCCTAAATAATGGATTTTTAAGGGAAAATCTAACTAATGACAATTTAAGGGAAGAAGAATTAAAACAATGAAATACTTACCTTGAAAGCTTGCTTGAAAGAGGAATTTGGGCAATGGAATAGTGAAATAGGGTTTAGGAGAGGGTTTTGGTGAAAAGGGGATTTTTGAAGAAGATAGCTCTTTTCTTTTTTTTTTCTTTTCAAACTTTTCTTTTCTTTCTTTATTTCATTTACCCCCAAAATTCCCATTTTGCCCCTTTAATTAAAAGACTCATTTATGTCTATTAAAAACGTTTTCTTTCAATTGATTTAACCCGAACTGGTTTAACCAAACCCGGTTATCTCTCGGGCCCCAAACTCGGGCATTACAACTCTCCCTCACTTAAGGAATTTCATCCCTGAAATTACCTGACGGAAAAAGATACGGAAACTGTCTTTCCATGTCTTCCTTCCTCTCCCAAGTAGCCTCTTCTACACCTCGGTGTCTCCACAAAACTTTGACTAACTCGGTAGACCTCCCACGCAACACTTTCCTGTCCATATCAAGAATCTCAACCGGCTCTTCATTGTATGACAGGTCGGGGTTCAACTCAATCTCTTCCATTGGCATTACATGAGACGGATCTAATCTATACTTTCGGAGCATCGAAACATGGAACACATCATGAATTTTCTCTAACTCTGTCGGCAGTCTCAATCTATAAGCAATGGGACCCACTCGCTCAACTACCTCGTAAGGACCAATGAATATCGGACTCAACTTACATTTCCTACCAAACCTCATCACCTTCTTCCAAGGTGAGACTTTCATGAACATTTTGTCGCCTACGGCATACTCTACCTCCTTTTTTTTCAAATCGGCATACGATTTCTGTCTGTCTGAAGCTACCTTCAAGCGATCATATATCAGTTTTACCTTCTCGGTAGTGCCCTTAAGCAAGTCTGGCATCGGTACAAGCTTCTGTCCGGCCTCGACCCAACAAATAGGTGTTCTACACTTCTCACCATACATAGCCTCATACGGTGCCATCTGAATACTAGCCTGATCATTGTTATTGTACGCAAACTCTACTAACGGTAGGTGTTTCTCCCAAGAACCTTGAAAGTCGATGATACAACACCTCAACATGTCCTCCAACACCTGAATAACTCTCTCCGACTGACCATCTGACTGCGGGTGATACAAAGTGTTGAAGTTCAAATAAGTACATAAGGCACGATGCAAACACTCCCAAAATCTAGCTGTAAACCTCGGATCTCGGTCTGATACAATCGATTTTGGTACCCCATGCAATCTCACTATCTCACTGATGCACAGATCAGCCAACTTATCTAAGGTGTAGGTAGTATGAACAGGTATGAAATGGGCACACTTAGTGAATCTGTCGACTATCACCCACACTAAATTCTTCTTCGAAGGAGTCAATGGTAACCCGACACAAAGTCTATGGTGATACGTTCCCACTTCCATTCTGGAATCCTCAACAACTGTAACAAACCTGAAGGAAACTGATGCTCGGCTTTAACTCACTAACATACCATACACTTACTCACAAACTCGGCCACATCTTTCTTCAACTCAATCCAGTAGTACTCTTCTTTTAACCCACGGTACATTTTCGTACTATCCGAATGCATAGCAAAAGGATTGTTATATGCTTCATTCAAAATAGTACGTCTTAACTCGGCATCTTCTGGGACTACTATCATATCCTTGAAACATAGGATCCCATTCTCGCCAAAGCAGAAATCTGTAGGCCTACACTCGACTATATCTTGCACGTAAGCTGCCAAAGACTCGTCTTGCAACTATTTCTCTCGAATCAACTGAGCCAACGAAGGTTTAACTTGTAACTCAGCTATCAAACCGCCATCTCGTGACACACTCAATCTCGCAAACAAGGCTCGCAACTCAACTGTCACTTTCTACTCAAAGCATCGACCACTACGTTTGCCTTACTCGGGTGGTACTCTGTCGTAAGGTCATAATCCTTAAGAAGCTCTAACCACCTAAGATGTCTAAGGTTCAACTCTCTCTGAGTCATCAAGTATTTCAAACTCTTGTGGTCGGTATAAACGGTGCACTTCTCACCATAAAGGTGATGTCTCTAAATCTTCAAAGCAAGCACTACTGCGACTAACTCAATATCATGAGTGGGGTAGTTCTTCTCGTGAACCTTCAACTGTCTCGAAGCGTAAGCTACAACCTTACCCTCTTGCATAAGCAGACAACCTAAACCTACATACGAGGCATCACTGTAAATCGCAAAATATTTCTCTGGTTCCGGCTGAATCAAAATAGGAGCTTCGGTCAAAGCTTTCTTCAACTTCTCAAAAACTTGTTGTCTTGCATCCGACCACTCATACGGAACATTCTTCTAAAGCAATTTAGTCAAAGGTGTCGCAATCTTCGAAAACACCTCGATAAATCTTCGATAATATCCCGCCAAGCCTAGGAAACTACAGATTTCTGTCACTAACTTCGGTTATTTCCAACTCACTATGACTTCTATCTTCTTGGGATCCACACTAATTCCATTTGTCGAGATCACATGACCTAGGAAGACTACCTCCTTAATCCAAAACTCGCATTTACTCAACTTGGCATACAACTGATTCTCAAGCAAAGTCTGAAGCACTAGCCGCAAATGCTCATCATGCTCTTCCTCGGTCCTAGAGTACACTAAGATATCATCTATGAACACTACCACAAACCTATCCAAAAACTCGTGAAACACTCGGTTCATCATATCCATAAATGCAGCTGGAGCATTAGTCAAACCGAAAGGCGTTACCAAGAACTCATAGTGCCCATAACGTGTACAGAAAGCGGTCTTCGATGTGTCCACATCTTTCACCTTCAACTGATAGTAACCGGATCTCAAATCGATCTTCGAAAACACTGAAGCACCTCTTAACTGATCAAGCAAGTCATCTATCTGAGGCAATGGATACTTGTTCTTCACTGTTACCTTGTTCAACTACCTATAGTCTATACACATCCTCATACTACCGTCTTTTTTCTTCACAAACAAGACCGGAGCACCCCACAGAGAAATACTAGGCCTAATGAAACCTCTATCTGACAATTTCTGAAGATGTGTCTTCAACTCTTTCGGAGCCATTCTATACGAAGCAATAGACACGGGTGCTGAATCTGAATACGTCTCAATAGAAAACTCGACTTCTCTATCAGAAGGCACACTCGGCAACTCTTCCGAAAAAACACTCGAAAAGTCACAAATTGTTCTGATGTCTTGCGGTCTAACCTCACTCATATTCGGATTCATCACATAAGCCAAATACGCATGACAACCCGAATCCATCAATCTCTGAGCTTCTAAAGCAGAAACAACATTGCACAAGAACTTAATGTTCTCGCCCACCACTACAACTTCAAAATCATATGCAAGCCTCAAGAAGACTCTCTTGGTCTCAAAGTCTACCCTAGCTCTATGCTCTACGAGCCAATCCATGCCCAAAATCACATCAAAACCATAGAACGACAATTCCATCATGTTAACTGGAAACACATGGCCCTGAATCATCAAGGGACACCTTCTATACATCTTCCTAACTACCAAGGTCTCACCGAAATAACTAGTAACATTCACACCTACTTCTAACCACTCATACGGTAAACCTAAAGACCTTGCATGTTCACCAAAAATATACGAATATGTCGAACCCGAATCTATCAAAGAAACCAAAGTCAAAGACTGTAACGAGAAATTACCTGCGATGACATCCGTGTAATTTCCAACCTCTCGATGTGCATACACCCCAGCCGGTCCTCCACCATCGGGCTGAACTGTCACCACATGAGCTAAGTTCCTCTGACCATCGTTTCTCGGCTGAAAATTACCTTGACCGCGCCCATGGCCTCTCTGATGCTCAAATCCCCTAGCTGGAGCCAGTTCGCCCCTAGCCGGGTGTAGACAGTTACGCCTCAAATGATCTCGGGAACCACAGTTCCAACATACCCCAAAGGTACCCATACACTCTCCCGGATGGCGTCTCCCGCATCTAGTGCACTCATGAGTGTGAACAACAGCTCCTTGGCCCTGATGGCTCCGTCCATGGTTACCGCCCCTATGTCTAAAATCGGGATTATACCTCTTATCTCTATGCCTCTTGGCATGATCTATGTCCCAATCCGCATGTCTATTCCTGGAATCAGACGCACTCACACGGGTACTCGAGCCCAAGTTCTTCTCAATATCTTTGGCCCTAGAGACCAAAACATCAAACTCGGTGTAGTCAAAGGCAAGCATATAAGTCTTCACATCTCTAGTCAAACCATAACGGAAACGCTCGCACCGTTCCCTCTGATTGGGAACCAACTCGGGTGCATACTAGCTCAACCTCACAAACTGAACCTCATATTCTGACATTGTCTTACTACCCTGAATCAAGGCCATAAACTCTCTATTCTTCTCATCCTGATATCAGACTCCTAGATACTTCTTCTTAAAGGTTGTTCGGAAGAATTCCCAAGTGACATCCGCCTCTGCCATACCCGAAGTAACAGTAGTCCACCAAGCATATGCATCTCCATGAAGAAAGGAGACAACACAACCTAACTTACGAGTGTCTGAGCACTCCATCTGACCCGAGATGCGTGTAGTACTCTCAAGCCAAGCCTCTGAACCCTCGGGAGTCAAACCATGGAACTCAACTCCACCCAAACTACAAAGTCTCTCAAGGGGTAAACCAGTCCCCGCACCCTAAGGTGGTGCTGCAACATGCATACCGGCTAAAGCTGTCTGAAAAGCCCTGGCTATAGTCTAAATCAAATGAGTCATGTCCGCACCTGTCGGACCCTGACCTGCCCGAGCTCCATTACCCCCAACATTTGCACCGGCCTGAGGTTCATTACCATCACCTATGGCATTCGCACCGGCCTGAGACACATTACCTTCGCCACCCACCCCATTACCATCGGGAGCAGGAGGAACATGAAGCACAGCCTCGGGTGCCTGGTCACTCGCTCTAGGTCGTCCTCTCAGTCTTACCATAATGAAGATAAAATCTAAAACAACAAACACATCACACACAAGAAAACATGAGGTTAGCAAGGGCAAGGATCCAAGTTCTCAAGCTCTTTAAACCAAAACCATTTTCCAACAACAACACCTAGCAATGGGAACACTCGAGTAAACCTCAACCAACAACAAGAACAAGAAAGCATGCTTTCATATAGCGTGCAATAGCAACCAATCCAAACAAGCCAACTTACCTGACTTACCTTCCTGGGAGACCTCGTAACCGAGGCTCTAATACCACCAAATGTAACCCCCTCGTCCCGATCTAGCCAACATACTGAACCGAATGGGTTACACAGGGAAAACCAAAGCGAAACCCGTTAAGATCTCACCCCGATTAGCAACCCTATTTTTTTAATTTATCTTGTATAAATGATTTATTTGACCCTACATGAGATAAGCAAACAGCGTAAAAACAACCACTAATTCGATCCAAGCAAAACTAACAATATAAGACAAATTTTATCCACTTAGTTAAGGGCATATCGATACCCCAAAGGACCGTATCAATACACCTTCAACGGTCAACCTTCCCCAAAGTCAAATCTGAGAGTCCGTATCGATACCCTCCAAGGCTGGTATCGATACGCTCGCAACGCTTAAAAACTCAAAGTCAACCCTAAGACCGTATCGGTACGCCTAAGGCCCGTACTGATACCCCAATTCTCGTCAAAATCTCAGATTTCTAGAGAGCAAATTGGGTATCGAGACGCCCCGCATATCGGTACACTAGGCCTAAAAACAAGGAACCGTATCGATACCGCCCTTGGGTGTATCGATACGCCCTGCACAAAAAGTCTGCAAATTTGATTTTTAAGCACAAAGGGACTATCCTAAACAACTTAAGCAGGCATTAGATCATCATATAAACAAGCGTACAACTTTAGGCAAACAAGAAACATTCATTTAAGGCAATCAAACACATGACAAGGCTCAATTCATCAAACAAGATATAAAAGACAATAAAACATGCTTAACATCCACCAAAGAAGTTAAAGGCCAAAATAAAACATGCTTCAACATTTAAACAAGTTAACAACATCAACAATAACAAGACTTAGGAGTTTGAACACCAACTCCATACCAATAAGCCTAGCATTCCCATTGTCTAAGCATTGTTACAAGCATAAAAACAATACTTTGAACTTAGCAAGAACTCCAAGAATTCCTCCCTTGCCCACTTGCCTCCCGAAACCTCTAATGATCTGCATTGTTGGAAAAAGATAGCGTAAGCATAAAGCTTAGTGAGCGGAGCTCTAAAACATGACAACAATGCAGTTCAAAACATAAATCTTAGTTGTGGAAACAAAACCATTTAAGTAAGAGATGTAACAACACAAGCTTATGCTAGACATGGTTTGCACGTGCACAACCGTCCCGGTAGGACTACACATCACCGTACACAACAACTAACATTTTCTGATAGGACTACACATCACCGTACTCAACTACTTGTCACTACCGGTGGGACTACACATCACCGTAAGCAACGACAACCATCACGTGAGGCTTGACATCCACTACGACAACACAACAACATTAAAACGGGAATAAAAGCATTCCAAAATCAACATCACAACACGCATAAACACGTACATCAACAATCAACCAAGCAAGGCAAGTATAGGCAAACTTACACTTGGGTTTAGGTTATCCCTTAAGGCTCCACCCAAACCCCCAAGAAACCACTTTGAATCATTTTAAACTTCAAAACATTTCCACTCACCGATAGAGCCAAAACAAAAGCTGATACACCGTTCTCAAGCCTCCGCAACACCCGGTATCGTGCCCAAAGTACCCGAATCAATCTCATATGCTTCAAGACAACCCAAAACAAACTATTAGGATGCTAATACACTTATAAACCAGCAACAACCCAGAAACTCACTCCTTGCAACCAAAACACATTGATTCGAACCCAAATTTTGCCCAAAACTCCACAAATTTTGTTCTAACCAAACCCTAAACTGAATCCATCGATTTCAACCATCAAAACACATCAAAAATCATCTAGAAATATCCCCCAACATCAAAAGAACCACCAGCCACGATTTCAACCCAAAACCAAGCCAAAAACTCAACCTTTTCAACCCAAAAATATCATTTTTATACTCATCTTGGGTTTCCCACTATTAGCCACTATTTTAACATTTTTAAGACACCAAAGCATGATTAAAAACAGCCTTAAACATGAAATTAAAATATCCACACGAAAATCCCTCCATTTTACTATTTTTCAAACTCAAAGCATTTTTGAAATAACCCTAAATAATGGATTTTTAAGGGAAAATCTAACTAATGACAATTTAAGGGAAGAAGAATTAAAACAATGAAATGCTTACCTTGAAAGCTTGCTTGAAAGAGGAATTTGGGAAATGGAATAATGAAAATAGGGTTTAGGAGAGGGTTTTGGTGAAAAGGGAGTTTTTGAAGAAGATAGCTCTTTTCTTCTTTTTTTCTTTTCAGACTTGTCTTTTCTTTCTTTATTTCATTTAACCAAAAATTCACATTTTGCCCCTTTAATTAAAAGACCCTTTATGTCTATTAAAAATGTTTTCTTTCAATTGATTTAACCCCGAACTGGTTTAACCAAACCCAGTTATCTCTCAGGCCCCAACCTGGGCGTTACACGATACCCGACCCGCTAACCGAGTCAACCGTCCGAATCAACTCAGTGAGTCAACTCGCCCGAGTCAACCTAGTTGACCAATGACGTCAGTGTTGACTCTGACCCATTGACCTTTGACCTGCTGATGCTAGCATGACGTCGGCGTTGACTTTGACCGTTGACCAAAAAGTTAACTTTTTCGAAAACTCTCATTTTATGTTTTTCGACGTCATGGGTCCGTTTTTTTTAAGCCCGTTTCACAAAATTCTAACTTGAAAGCCTTTGAATTTGACCTTGAACACGAACTTGTATATGTATTTATTTATCCAGTTAAGAGCCTTGTGAATAAGGTCTGATCTTGGAATTTATGTAATTGAAGGTGTTATCAGTTTCTTGAATACGAGATGTTAAAGGATGTCAAATTCAGGTTCATGAATGTTCGAACGTCATTCGAGGGTCGACCGATATAGAAATGATTCAAGGTAATACATTACTACCTTCTGCATGCTTTCAAAACTTGTTGGTATTCGGTTAATGCTTGCACGACCATGGTTGAGCATATGGTTAATTCTGCTAATGTCGATCAATTAAGAAATAAGAATATTAATGGCCAAGGTATATATTCGAATAAGAGGTTTGATAAATCGAAAGGACTTTCGAGTTCAGTAAGCGGTTAATAAAAATGGTTGATCTCCAAATTTGATTATACTGGCTAATGAATTACGAAAATGCCCTTGATGTATGAAAATGACTAAAATATCCCTATGAATGAAAGTGGTTTGAAAATCTACACTAGATCCGATACATCAATTGGTTCTTTTGAAAATCTTGAAACTGGCTTGGGAAGTTATAGTAACGTGGCTTCACCTTTGAGATTGTAAATTGCTCATATTCTATTTGAAATTGAATAAATCTCTGAAGACATTTGCGAGAAAATATTTGTATGTTTGAATTAGTCAAAGTTGCGTAAACTGCTGAATTGATTAAAATGACTAAAATGTTTGGAAATATTGATAATGTTGAACTGATCAGAATATCCATAATGACCCAAAAGAATAATCTATCCTTGGCACCAATTGCCAAATTAATCAAAATGATGGATTTACCCTCGAGAACTTTCATAAATGAATAGTTGGAAGAACCGAAAGGCTTAGAATAATTGAAACACCTTCAAACATTAAGGTGGCTGAAAATACCTCTAAGTTTTGGAATGAGAAATATCAATGAAGCCAGGAAAATGCAATAGCTCTAAAAGCGGTAACACACAACCTTTGTTGGTTGGTCGTTTCGAGAACTATTGTGAGGTTGGAAGAATATCATATAAAGGCATGTTCAAGTTATTTTGAGAAAGTACCTAGGTCTATGGTAAGATCAACCTATTTTTTTAGTGTATTCGATGTTATGGATCGAGTTCAGATGCATTACACATGTTTGATTACTTGGGATTTATCATTTGAATACATGTTCAATTTCTCGTTGTGTGTTCAGTGGTTGCTTGGCGAAGACGAGCTTTTGTTATACAATGTAGTCAGCTCTGAGGAGTGAGTACTTGCGGTGTACTGATCCGGTTAAATAATAAACCTTGTGCGATGGTTTGCGATTAGTTCAAAGGGACTCGAAAACCTGATAAGTAACCAAAACTTCTAAACTTTGTACATCACTGCTTTTACCCCGATAGTCTAATTACCAAATTACCCCTGAAGGCCTGAATGACCATTATACCCTCATAAGCTTTAATGTTTGAATCATTCACGATATATTCAAAATCTCACCAATCCCGGGGTATCAACTTTTAATGTTTGGTTCGAGCCGTTATTAGTGAACTTTCTTTTTTGTAGGGACCCCATTCTGCAATCAGTCCAAATTTGTTAAATGTTCTCCTTCTGATAATGATCAAGTGTCTTAGAGGAATGAAATGAACCATATGGAATGTTTCTTGCACAATTATATTCTCTCCGATCTGAAACTAATCCTCTCTTTGATACGAATCATGAATTCTGTCTAGCTAAATTATATACATCTGTATTTGATCTAGAATGCATGCTCTCTGATTTTTTATACTCTGAAAATACATGTACGATTACTATCCTTACTCTACTCAGTCTGTGTTCACTAAGTTATTCTAATTGGGGTACTTCTGGATTATGTTATGAAGTCTATGTAGGTTTAGTGCTGGTAATTCTTTATGGACCCGAGGTCTCCCCTTGGGTAGTTTCCGATGCTTCGACACGGGTAATTCCTTATGGACCTAAGGCAACCCCTTAGGTTGGCTCCTATGCTCATTGAGCCTAGGGTAAGTCCTTATGGATGCAATTCTGGGGAACTCCATATCGGTGTACGGTTGGAGGGTAGTTATGTTGATACTTAGTTTTCCATGTTCCCTCTCTAGCCTTAGACAAACTCTATTGTTATCTAAAATATTTTGTCTATCATTCTTGATCTGTAACTAATGGAACACCCTAAACTCTTTGGCTGGATTTTGTAATCTATGTCCCTTCTGATTACCTGAGTTAGACATTGTGTCTGGTGATCGGGTAATTAATCAGAAATAAATATGTCAATTTCAAGCGTAACAACTAAACGAAATGTATTCTATATCTGCAACTTGATAATGCATGCTCTTCCATTTTGTTCTGATACATCTGATACTTACGTGTGGCATAAAGCTTCTTTTGGTAGTTTCATATTACTGAGCTTTCCCAAGCTCATGTTGTTCTTACCACTGTAGGTTAGGGGACCTATCATGGCAATGATCGACATTAGTGGTTGGAGTTCTCCCGGCGTCAGTTTTGGAGTACGATACTAGTTCAGTTAGTGGGCATGCATGTCATGTATTATTTTATGACAATGTCTGTAAATGTTTTCTGAAATTATTGTTATATGTTTAAATGATTTTCTGGAAGTGTATTTTAAAACAATAGTCAATGTTGTGGTTCAATCAAATGTTTAAAAAAAAATTATGTGGATTTTTATTGTGGGTCGCTCTTGTGACCCTAATGTGACTCCCTAGGATCCGTGGTAACGCATAAGCGGGTCTAGGGGGTTACACCACTAATCATAGATACTGATATACATCATTAACTATTTTAATAACTTTTGAAATCATAAGGATCTAAAATATGATTATTTCTTTTTAGAAGAAAATGTGTTAGAACACTTTTTACCACTTTTTATTTTTTTATTTTTAATTAAAAAATAATAAAGTTATTAAAATAAAAAGTGGACAAAAAATTTAAAAAATATGAAAAAAATATCCCAAAAAGTGTTTTAACATATTTTATTAAATAAAAAAGGAATTATCTCGTTTTAGGTCCCATGATTTCAAAAGTTATTAAAATAATTAAGGGTACATATCCGTCCATATGATAAGTGGTACATATCGATACATGACGTTTACTCTAGAATTTTTCTTAACATAGAATAAAACGTGTCTAGACAAATGCCACTAAAGTGCGTGTCTGTAGTGGCGTTTCTTCAAAATGCCACCATATAATAGTCTATCGTGGCATTTATTCAAAAAAAAATGCCACTAAATGTACAAAATTAGCAGCGTTTATTAAAAAATGCCGCTAAAAACCTATTTTGTTGTAGTGTATGTTTGTTTATTAAGCTAAATAAACAAGTATGAACAAATTTTTTATGTTCGTTTACTAAACGAATGAACACGAACAAAGGTGTGTTTGGTTCGTTTATGTTCACGAACAAGCTCGTTTATAGGTTGAAAATGTTTGTGGATGTATCTAAATACTACTTTTTGTCGTTTCTAATGATGTTATATAAGTTCATGTTAAAATGTAAGTTTTATTTTGTTATTTTGTTTTATTTATTGATTGATAATTCAGTTAACATTTTTGAACATAAAACGAACACGTTCATGAATGAATAAAAGAACACGTTTGCGAACACTTAAAGGAACACATTCGTGAACACTTAAAGAAACACGTTCGTGAACACTTAGAGAAACACGTACACGAACACTTAAATGAACTCGTTCGTGAACACTAAACAAACGAACACGAACCGAACATGAACACCTTTAAAAAAAACAAAACAAACGAACAAGAAAATAGTCTTGTTCGTTCAAGCTCGATTTATTTACACCCCTAGGCATTGGTTAGGGGAAACTGCTGCAATATTGCAGCTGGGGAAAAAATCTTCTCTAATATTGTACATGTCATTTTATTTTCAGATCTATGGTATTTTGAACCGTTAAAGTTGAAGTCGGAATTCTTACAATTCAATTTCACTATAGCTTTCTATCTTTTCTTTAAAAAAAATCGGAATCTAAATTTCAACTGTAAAAGTGAAGGCGTCTTCATTTTTGAATCGAGTACTATTCAAAGTTGACATGTAAGCAACTTTTTTTTTGAATTTTTATTGAAAAAAGAGAATGACCAGTGAAATTGGGGAGAAAACAATCGGACTTTATTTTTATTGTAACAAATGTTATAATTTAAAAAAATAATATGACATGTGCTGTACTTTAAAAAAAATTCAAATGCAATAGGCTTCCTTGGTTGGGTTGGAAAGGTCGATATAAATTCATGAAATTATCTAAATAACAAACGAGGGTCCCAATGCCCATAATCAAGGAATCATAGGACCAACCCCTGTCTTTTACAAGGACGTTTGGTACAAATATTCACCATTTTTATTTACAATCTTAACAAACTCGAGCTTTAATCATAATAGAAATATTAATATCTCGGTTCTTTTCATTCAAATTCAAGGACCATTTAATAGCCTATAGCCTTTATAGGAGTCCATGAGTATAAACTAAAATGATTTTAAGAGTTAATTGTATTCGGTGAGCCCATATTATACTCTTATTTTAAATCAGTTTCTAAATTTTTAAATATTTTATTTTTATTCCTAAACTATGGTATTTGTTTTTTTTTAATTTTTAAATGTTTTATTTTTATTCCTAAACTATGGTATCTGTTTTAAATTGGTATGTAAACCTTCGAATGTTTCAGTTTTCTCTCTAAACTATGATTCTCATTCTATTCTGATCTCTAAAATTTTTGAACATTTCAATTTCATCCCTAAATTATTATTTAGGTCAAATCATATCAGTACATAAGAATGGAATACACATCAATGTTTACATGACAACAAGGGAGAAGGTAAAAGGGATTGATGGGGTCCACAAGCCCCAAAAATTTTAAAATTTTAAAAATTATAAGTTGGTGTAATAATAAAATTGTTATTTAGTCCCCTAAAAATATATGATTCATTGTTGTCCAATAAATTTAGACATTTTTAAATGAATCCCTCTATAAATAAAGTTGAGTTATGCCACTACATGATAATTATAAATTTTATAGCGGTTTTATTAACACGAGAGAAGATTAGCATATACTGATAATTTGTGGATGAAATTAGTACATTCAAAAGTTTGTAAACCAATTTAGAATAAGAATTATAGTTTGGGAATGCAATTGAAATTTTTAAAAGTTTGGGGACCAATTTAGCATGAGATTTAGGAATGTGAGAAGCAATAACTCTTTTTTAATAATGAAAATTAAAATAATTTTATTTTTTTATTAAAATGAGTATTTTGTTAATAAAAAATTCATAATTGTTTTAGTCATTCCAATTTTTAGTTTTATTTCCTTTTTTAATAAAATGAATGATTTCTTCATCTTTACAATGTTTATCACTAAATTCTAAACCATGATTAAAGTAATTTAAGATAATTATAATATGATGTTGTGTGTTATCGCTTTGGTGTTTGCGGTGTGATTTTATCTGGTGTTTGTCCTCTAAATATTATTTAACGTGTTGTACTCTTTTCTTCTAACTTAAATTTAGAGAAATTTTTAATGAGACACACAATAATATTTATGTGTATGATTTTTACGTTAATAAAATCATACTTAACTGATAAAAAATTAAGATTTTATCCTTTTTTTTCAAAATATGCTTGCAATCTACGGATGTTATATCAACCAAGAATACTAAAAAATATATTTGATTTAGAAAGACACACTTTGATTTAGTGGTTGAAATTATTTTAATTCTAGTTGGTCTAATTATTTTTATTTTTATATAATCAATGGCATTTGAATTAGGAGAATTCCCCTAAATTTATTATAAAATTATAATTATAATACGAGTGTAACTTCTAAAAATCATGAAAAGGAAAATAACTATGAGAAGGGAAAAAATTATAGATGATAATAACAAGGTAAATTACAAAATTCATCGCTGAATTTCTTTGACTTTTATTTTAATCCGTGTACTTTTAAATTCTTTTCATTTTGGTCAATAATATGTTAAGTCAGAAACTTGAGGGTGATGTGACGGCCACATGTCTTGACATGGGTTGCTTTTGTTTATGTGGAAGTCGTGTGTTGTATACATCTTTTTTTTTCTTTATCAAAATAGAACTTTTATAACTTCATCCCTATTACGATAGCGTTGGAATCGTTATTCTTTAGTATTTTTTTCGTTCACTCAAGACAATAACAAACTCATCTCATCAATTCATCATCTTCTTCCACTCTATTATATTAAATTTATTTTTAAAAAATTTCTTTTAACACTCGCAAAATTTAACCTCTAAACCAAAACTCATAAAACCCAAATCACTCTAATATGCAATTTACATGATCCGATCAGTGTGGAATAAGAATATATAGCATGCCTCCTCCTCCTCCTCCTCCTCCTCCTCCTCCCTCCACCATTAGGATTTGGAAGAAGCTATTTCATCGTAGAGAATCAAAGGGAATCAAAAACTATAAAATTTTTCCACAGAATAAGAAATTATCGGGTCACTTCATAATTTTTAAAAGAGAAATATTTAGTCATGATGCTATTAATTATTTAACGGCGGAATAACCAAGACATGAATAATTCCAAAGTTTAATTATTATATTGAAAGAAATTTAAACTTTGATAAAATAAGAGTGAAAAAAATCAATGATAAATTATATAATTTACCCTAATAATAAGACTTAACTATAAAATAAGTGCTCAAACTATATTTTTCTTAATAAGTGTCTAATTTTTTTTAGTGAAATAAGTATTTAAAGTTTAGATATTTATTTTATAGTTAACCTAATAATAATTATAAAGGCGGTGGAGTTTTCTTAGGGAAGTAATATTCTTGATAATGATTGCAAGGAAGAGAGTGTTCTGTGATTTAACCCCAATTAATGTGAAAGTGATAACTGTCCCAACTCATGACTCGAAATGCATGTTTTATATGGTTATGGCATAGGGTAGAGGTAGACCATGTTATGCCCAAACATGTGTTTCCCATATATTTATTATACATTTTCAACACGGTACACAAATCAATTCTGATATTCCAACTCACGACTGCCCTCTCATTTATTTCTTATAATATTCGAACAATTGACTAATTTAAATAAAATGTTATAAAAAAATTTATTAAAATTTTTGATGTGATTTTTTAAAATAAATAAGTACAAGTATATTACTTTCAAGCTAAAACTTTGTTACGTTTGATTTTGGTTTTGTTGTCGTGGTCCAATTGTTTTAGGGAGACGTTATCTTTGATTGAATTATTATTCTATAAACATGCTATGAATGTTTTTTTATAAATGTCTTAATTTTAGGGTTTAAGGTTTCAGTTTAAGAATTAGAGTTTAGGGCTTTAACTGTATGTGTTTAGAATTTGAATTTATGATTAAAATTTAGGGTTTAGGCTAATATGATTAGAGATTTAGGTTTAAACCTATAAACCTTAAATTTTAACCCTAAACCCAAAATTCTATCAATAACCCATGAATTCAAAATTATTACACTTAAACCTATAAACCCTAAACTCTAAATGGTGTCATTCAACCCTAAAACTAAGGTGTTTGTGAAAAATTACCCTTTAATTTAGTTTTTTTTACATCCTTTGATTTAGTTTTTGTTTCTCTGTATTCATTTCATGTTGACCGTACGGTTATAAATATTAGAAAATTATAGCCTAAATCTAAAAACAAAGTTGAATATTATATTATTTTACATTTACAGAATATATTATGTTTGTGTCGTTTTATTTTTGAGAAATTGTCAAAGTCGAAAATCAAAACAGGTAGTTTTAAAAATATAAAATTAAAATAATATTCCTCAAAATATAGAGATCAGACCATGCTATCTGATCTCTAGTCAGAATTTCCATAAAGGGCTTACGTATTTCAGTTTGTTGAATGTTTGGGACTAGGGCTTACCCTTGTAAATAGATCCTAACTTTATTAACATATAATCAAAATAAAAAGAGGTCCAAATTTGTTTCAAAGGATAAACCCAAACTCAAATGTCCTAATTAGGGAACAGTAAAATTCAGCTCCACTCGATAAAGAAAATTATTTTATTCGATTCAACTTAAAAAGATTTCAAATAAAGTCAGAGTTATAAATTGAGACTCAAATAACTTAAAATTTTTAATAATTAGTAGGTCGATTTTCTAGCTCGATTTGATCCCTCAACTCTTCTTGATATTTGTATATTGCATATGAAAAAATATGAAGCTATATATATTTATTTTATATGTATATAGAAATTTGTTTAAATTGAAACTAATTAGTATCATAACACTATAAAATTTTATAATTAAATTTAAACAAAAACTAGAACTTGACTCAACTCGATTTTTTATAAACTAAGCTCGAAAAAATTTCAAATAAAATTTAAGTTGTAAAATATGACTCGTCAACTCAACTAACTCAAATTTTTTTACTCGACTCAATCTAATGCTCACCTCTAGTCTAATCTAAATCCACTTAATTTTAAGGGTAAACTAACCCAATGACCATCATATTATGGTAAATGTATTAAAATGACCACATTAAAAAAATTGACTCAATTGACCACCTAAACTATTGAAATTGGATCAATGTGACCACCAGCCGTTAATGGGCTAACAGAAGGTGACGTGGCAGTTAAAAAATTAAAGGTATAATTACACATTTGGTCTTTACTATTTACACATTCTTTCAATTTAGTCCTAATTTTAAACTAATAAAATAAATTAATTAGGTGGTGACACGTGTCACCGCCTGATTGGAGGAGGAAAATAATTTATTATATCAAATATAAATAATTAAAGTCCTCCAATAAGGTGTTGACACGTGTCACCACCTAATTAATTTATTTTATTAGTTTAAAATTAGGACTAAATTGAAAGAATGTGTAAATAGTAAAGACCAAATGTGTAATTATACCTTTAATTTTTTAACTGCCACGTCACCTTCTGTTAGCCTATTAACGGCTGGTGGTCACATTGATCTAATTTCAATAGTTTGGGTGGTCAATTGAGTCGATTTTTTTAATGTGGTCATTTTAATACATTTATCATAGTATGGTGGTCATTGGGTTAGTTTACCTTAATTTTAATCCAAATCCAATGGACTCAAAACCCAAAGTAAATTTAATTTTAAATTAAAACTTGATGAGCCCAATATGTAATCCAATTAAAAAAATCATTCATCCCAAAATTGTCCCAAAATATTCAAACATTTCAAATGTTGTAATAATAATAATAATAATAATAATAATAATAATAATAATAATAATAATAATAATAATAATAAGTCATGAAAGGATTGTTCCAAGTTAGTTTCAACATTGATATTCGACCACTTAAAAATGAAGGTTAGGCTAAGACGTGAAAACATCTCGGACGGAATTCAATGTCTACAACTATAATTCAGGACCATTCGTGTGGTTATCCTTGAATCAAGCCGAGCATGAATGTCCATGACACGATCCTGATCCGATATGTTTGAGTTTCATGTTTTTTATTTATAATTATTGGTATCTAATTTATTGACCGATTAATTTTAATTAAATACTTTTGAGACCTATTGTATGAATGACTTTTTTAATTCAATTAATTGTTTTGTTCACTACTTCAGGAGTCGAACCTCCATTATATAAAAATATGAAGAAATATATATGTATATTGTTTATAGTTATATAAAGTCATTTAAATTGGTACCAACTAGTATTATAACACTATAAATATAAACAATTAAATTTGAACAAATTGACTTGAGTCAAGAAATTTTCAAATAAATTTCAAATTATAAAATATGACTCATCAACTCGAATCGATCGAATGCTCACCCCTAACCCTAATCTAAATCCACTTAATTTTAATCCAAATCCAATGGACTGAAAAGCCGAAGTAAATTCAACTTTAGTTCAAAATAGATGAGCCCAATACGTAATCCAATTAAAAATCATCAACCCAAAATAGCACAACTCCCAAAATATTAAAAAGTTCCAATTTTGTATAAAAAAAAACAGAAGTCATGAAAGGATTGTACCAAGTTAGTATGAACATTGGCATTCGACCACTTGAGCCTGGTCCGGTACGTTTAGACAGGGTAAACTTAACCCGAGACCTAAATCGATTTATTCGAATCGATATCTAAAATTGATTCGAATATGATAATTTGAATTTGATTCGAAACCTGAAATAAGTAAATCGAAATCGACCAAAAATTTAGTTGAACCGAAAATGAATCCAAACCAGTTTTCAACTGAACCAAATGCATACGAACCGAAAGCAAACTGAAATAAAGAAAATATATAAAATAAATAAAGAAAGATGTGATGTGCACTGTCGCACAACTCATCAAAAAGTAAAATATACATGCTATATAAAATCATGTATAGAGTGGAAAACCTAACTCAGCCTGAAAACCCGACTAAAACTGACCGATCTCCTATTAACCCAATATTGACCCGACTTGAAATCAACCAACACAATATTAATCGAATCAAAAATCATCCGACTTGACCCGATACCCGAATTAAATTACCATACAATTGAACTAAAACTAAACCAGACCCGAATCAAACTTAAATCGATTATAGTCAGACCCGAAATGATCCGGACCGAACGACCCATTTGACACCTCTAGATATATTTGAGTTTCATGTATTTAATAACTAGACAAAGGTAATCAGAGATGGACCGAGAAAGTGCTAGGATCAGTCACACTCTCTGGAGATTTCAAATTCTCATATAATTTTAAAAAAATTCTTTGTATATTATATTAATAATCTAATCCAACACTCTTAAAATTTTAAATTTATATATATATTTATTAAATTTATATATATACTATGTTTTTGAGTGTAATGATTGCACGCAGAGGTAGACTTAAGTCTATTTTAAGAATTTTCAGAAGAAGAAGAAGAGCGGCAAGTTCTGAATGTAACACGTAAACGTGGCAGCATGTCTTTAGGGCCAATAATACATGGTGGGAAAGAGTGAATGAACTGTCTTGATGTAGGATGCTGTAAATAGCTTCCGAGCTGCTCGATCGGCTTGGTGGTCCATGTCAGTCTGATCGAGTGGCAGAGTCACACAGTTCGGGGTTCACATTAGTTTCCCCTGTCGGTTCAGGCCCGTGTCCTAACTCCTAAGCTGACACTACCTAGGTTTATTTCAAATGTAGCAATGAGGTTAAACAACCATTTGCAAAGTTTACAGCTACCCAAAATAAACCATATGTTTCCCATTCACTCACATGTATTTTATAGGTTAGTTTCTTAGATTTTCTGTATCTGATAACTATATTGGACCTCCATTATTTCGGAGTCGAATCGAATCAGATCCTAAACAAGAAATAAATTATCCGAACACTTGTTTTCTTTACGGACAAGACTCGAAACATATACCCTGAAATAATTATAAACCAAATTAACGTGCTTTCGTTTTCCCGTTTATTTGGGAATTGGTTTCAAAGCAGCACATGTAGCAGTTGGGCACTGTCCCAAGAGAAGCCTTTCGTTGTTGTGAACAACGGCTAAATCCGATCGTTACGATGGCTCAAATTGAGATTTTTTTTAAAGGTTGTTCTTACATGGCCATAAGAACTAGTGATTTCCTTTTTGAATAATCTATTTGTATTTACAGAATAAAATATATCACAAGCCACTTAATTATATGTTCGATAATAAATAAGTCAACTTTCTTTTAAATGTAAGAGAACGTTCGAGTTTCGACCATTAAAATTGAAACTGGTAGCTTAGTATAATAACGGATTCAGTCCATAAAAATTATATATTCTATTAATTCGGTACTAATTCGAAATAATTCAATAAATTTAGTATTTTATAGTTAAAATTTTCATTCGTGAAGTGAACGTGTCTATTAGAAAAAAGACGTTAAGGTCATAATGAGTTTGTTTCATTAGTATGACAATGTCCAACAGTGAAGTGATTATGCTTGTTGATTATCGAGCTCAGGGACAATATCATGAAGTGTGACAAGGGGTCGGAGGGTACGTCAAGTGAGGCAGTGTCGAAATTTTTAAAGGTTAATGGTTAATTTTATTGGATTATTAATTAGAACATGTTTGTTACTAAATTTTAACTACAAAATGACATGTTTATTATAAATTTTTTAATTAAATAACTGAATTATTTCAAAAGAAGAACGATCTGTTTTTTTTTTACCAAACTTATAATTAAATGATTTATTGTGCATTTTATCCCATTTTTTTACATACTAATGGCATCGAATCCTAAGAAAAACATTAGCTAACGTTGGACCCAGAATAGACGAGGTTAGGTAAATGTCAGCATGGTCATAAGTTGTCCCTAATCATTCAAATCCAATGCCATATGATATGTTTAAATATTTAGCTTTAAATAAACATATAAACAAATCAAAATGTTTTCTTTTTCCCTTTTTTGACTCAATAAAATTGTAATAATTATAGCCGTAAACATTAATTATATTTTTGAATACCTTTATTTTTTTTTGAATTGAAAGAGAGGAAAACAGCTAAAGGCAGTTGGTACTGCTGTACATAAGGCTATCTTGCTCGATGAGCCTAGCTATCGAGGGTGGCGGGTCTTCAAGGAGGATCAAGTCATCTGTCAAGCAATCCGCCATCTTGGCGAGTCCATCAGCTGGCCGATTGGCATCTCGGGGAACCCAGACAATCTCAACGAGCCAGGCACGACAACAAAGGCTGCGGATTGCCCGCACCAAAGAGAGGGGAGAGTTTCCGGCAGTAGTATCCGAAACGACCATAACCGCCTGCTTACAATCAGATTGCACTTCCAGCATTTCATAGCCATGCTCCCAAGCTTGGAGAAGACCGGTATATATTGCCCATAGCTCCGTCTGCAGAACGCTTGTTGTGCCGACGTGCTTGTAAAACCCCCATAACCAGCTGCCATTGCTATCGCGAAGGAGGCCTCCAATAGCGCAGTGCTTCGAGGAGGAGGAAGAAGAGGAGCCATCGACATTAAGGCAAACACCTCCCTGGATCGGGGGGTGCCATGCCACGGCTCCACTAGGATGCGACGCAGCAGAATGTGTTGCTTGTGAGTTACCGTAGCACTTAGCCCAAGCTATCGAACGACAGAGAGTTACCGAGACTAGAACATCCGCGTTGTTAAAGACAACATCATTCCGGTTCTTCCAAATCTGCCATAATGTTGAAGCAAAAAGGATAGGCCCCTGCACCGTTGTTTGCGTATCAATGAGCCTGCTTGATAGGTTGCTGCAAAGCCAAGTCGTAGCCGTCATGGTGAAAAATGTGTCGCGCAGGGCAGCAGGTATCACCCTTTTCCAGACTTCCATGGCTGCAGGGCAGTCGCGCAACGTGTGACAATTAGTTTCCTGGGGGTGTGCACACAAGGGGCAAGAAGAATCATCTGTGAGACGACGTTGGCATCGCACTGTGTTGGTCAAGAGTTTTTGCTGAAACACAAGCCATAAGAAAATCCGCACTCTTTGCGGCACATGGCATTGCCAAAATAATTTCCAAACCGGTGATTCGATATCCCATGCCGGTTCCTGCAAGTGTTTATAGGCCGAACTAATACTGAACTTTTGCGTAGCACTCCATCGCCATACACAAGAATCAGGGCAATCGAGTAAATCCGGGCATTTGATGCCTTTAATACGTGCAATAATATCAGGCGGAAAAATGGAGGAAAGGAGGGGAAAATTCCACATACCATTCTCGTCAACAAGCTCTTTAACAGTGAGATGGTCAAATTCTGCAGTAGCACGCAGGGCAAAAGGGCGAAGAGGGCCTATTTCCGGGATCCATGTATCATCAAGGAAGCGGGTCGATTGATCGTTACCAAGGGACCATGCAACGCCCGAACGGATAGTGTCCCAGTGAGCGGCAATGGCCCTCCAAAGAGGAGTAGCAACCGCGCATTGTATCGACAGTGGGCAAATATCCACCACCCTATATTTTTGACGAAGTAAAGACACCCAAAGAGAGGATGGTTTCGAGATAAAATGAAATCCAATCTTATGAACAAAGGCAACATTGTAGTCAAACATACTGCGGAAACCAAGACCGCCATTGGCCATAGGTTGACGGATAGCTTCCCAATTTACCAGAGGGATTTTACGATCAGAGTTCGAGCTTCCCCAAACAAATTGACGGACAATTCTCTCAATGTGATCGTACACGCCTTTGGGAAGGAGCGTTGATTGCATGAAATAGACCGGAATTGCTGACAAGATAGATTTGGCTAAGGTTACCCTTCCCGCCAAAGAAAGAGTTTTAGCAATCCATCCACTAAGGCGAGCCTGGAGTTTGTCAATGATGAAACTGTAATCATCCCGGGAAACGCGCTTGTGAATAACCGGAACCCAAGATAATGCCCGAGGCATTCCACTTCTTCAAAGCCGAGGGCAGTAGTAATCGGATTTCTGATGTGGGAGTCTGTATTCGGCGAGAACCAAACTTGAGTCTTCCGCTTGCTTACTTTGTGCCTTGAGGAGGTGCCAAAATCAGTCAAAATCTTGTCAATTACCTGAGCATTAGCCATATCAGCTCTGGCATAGAGAATGAGATCGTCTGCAAAGAAGAGGTGGGACAAAGGCGTGCCATTGCGAATAAAGCGAAAATGGGTCCAACTCCCATCCACAACTGTCGTGTCGATAAGATGGCCCAGGCGTTCCATAGTGATGACAAATAAGTACGGCGAAATTGGATCCCCTTGGCGAATGCCTCTCTGGGGGACAAAGACCGGGGATAGTGAACCATTCCATTGAACCTGGAAAGACGACGAAGTGATGGAGTCCATAATGATACGGATAAGAGGTTTCGGGATAGCCGCTTCTTCTAAAGAGGACTGAATGAAATCCCAACGGAGCTTATCAAATGCCTTTTCAAGGTCCACTTTGATCGCCATCCAACCAGCTTTTGTTTTCTTCAAACGCATAGAGTGGATTGCCTCTTGGTTAATAATAGTGTTGTCTGTTATTGTTCTTCCTTTGATAAAACTAGTTTGGTTCTCCCGAATCAAACATGGGAAAATAGGTTGAAGCCGTTTGACAATGATCTTTGAGAGAAGCTTGTATAGAACCGTGCAGAGGCTGATAGGGCGGAAGTCAGCGAAAGTTTCAGGCGCTTCTTTTTTGGGAATGAGCACTGGAATAGTGCGGTTAATTTCTGGATCAAGAGAGCCTCCAGTGAAAACACCTTGTATAATACTGCAAATGTAAGGACCAACAGTGTCCCAATGTTTCTGAAAGAAGTGGGCATGTAAACCATCCCAACCAGGCGCCTTGAGTGGAGCCATATCCATTAATGCTGCATGAATTTCAGTGTGCGATGGAGCATCGGATATACCATGAAGAGAGGCCGTTGGTATAGCCGGGTAAGAGACAGTAGAGACAAGAGGCCGAAACATAGTAGACTCGGATGTAAAGAGGGAATGGAAGTACTCGTTAGCCGCCACCCTTAACCGATCATTGTCCGAGCACCACTCATTATTGGACAGTTTCAATGAATTTATTTTCTTTTTTTGTCTCCGGATTATGGCCTTACGATGGAAATACTTAGTGTTTCGATCTCCATTTTGGACGCAGTTTGTGCATGATTTTTGACGCCATAGAAGTTCTTCCTGATCGAGGATCCCTTCTAATTCTCGGAGTAGCTCAGATTCAAGCAAAATGAGAAATTTAGAAGAACGTTGACATAGGGACTTCTGAATACCCCTTAGGCGAGCCATGAGAGTTCTTTTCTTCCGCCCGATGTATCAAAAAACGGTATGGTTCCATATATCAGCCGCGTGAGTGAAGCTTTTAATAGTTTCTGATAAAGGCTCCGAGGGTTGCCAATTACCGTGCATCATTCTTGCAAAATCCTCATGGGAGTTCCAACCTGAGAAGTATTTGAAAGATGGTGGAACTAGAAAGGAGGAGGAATTACCCACATGAAGCGATATTGGTCTGTGGTCTGATCGCATGCGGAGTAAGTGTGACACCATAGAATCAGGAAAAGCTTCGTCCCAAAGATCATTACAAAGGAATCTGTCAAGTCTTGCATGAGCCATGCGACAAGACCAAGTAAATTCAGGCCCGGAAAAACCCATATCACGAAGGCCATTAGAGAATACAAATGACTGGAACTCCTTGCAAGGAATGGATGAAGAAGCACAGCCACACCGATCGGAATCAAAAAGGGTTGCATTAAAGTCACCGCAAATAGTAGCTAAACCATGCGGATAATGCCAAAGAGCCCGACGCTTCGTAGGATTAGGGCTACCATAAACAGCAGACAATAAAAAAGAAGAGCCCGAATTCCTGTGCAAGATTCGACAATGGATAAATTGGAAGTGGTTAGAGAGGACCTCAACATGAATAGAATCAAACCAACAAATCCAGATACCCCCGGCAAAACCCTTAGCTTCAACCCTGTGAGAATTAGGCAAACCAAGCTTCAGAATAACTGTATCAGCCTTGGAACCAGAAATCTTCGGTTCCATCAGAATAACGATATCAGGTCGAACATCTCGCAAATACTCCTTTGCAGCCGAAATAAATTTTGGGTTTGCACAACCCTGAACATTCCAACAAATGCACTTAAAATTCATAATAAAATATGTAGGGAGAAGGGAGAAGCAACATTACTGGGACGAAACCAGTTGCTGGTCTCCAGTGGGAACTACGCCTGGCACAACACTGGCATTGACAGGAGGAATGCTTGCAGACGGAGGCGGCAAAGATTGATCTGGTGGGCGGGTTTTGATGTCCCCTGCACTCTCCGCTGCCGGCAACGATGAGTCAATGGACATGGATTGGACATTTGGGTTATCATTTTCGTCCATAACAACCACAGCATGCCTGGACACGTCGAGGCCAGGCGTAGAATTTCTTTTCGAGCTAGATGACTTATTCGAACCTCTATGGCCAATGGGGTAGTCCGCAAGGGTGGAAGGCTTGCGAAGGTGAGCTACCTTATGGGGCTTAGATACAACTTGCAACTTGCCTTTGGACCGCGAGTCTACCTTCAAAGAGTTTCGAACTGGTTGGGGCACTACAGGAGCTGGTTGGGGCACAGCGGGAGTTGGTTGGGGTGCTGCAGGAACGGATTCTGGTACAGCAGGAGGTTCCCTGATCGTGAGGGGGGCAGATGGTAAGACCGGTGGATTCACATCAAGGTCTTCATATATGGGATTGTACCTGAATCCCGACATTCCACGAGGGGTGGTCAAGGGTGACGGTGGTGGTGCTGATTTTTTAGCAGCCCTACGTTGCCTACGCTCCACCAACATCCATGGTCCAAATAAATCGGATCCCGGGGCATCCGCAGCTTGTTGTTGTTGAGCAGCAGTGGCAGCGTGCTGTGCTTGGCCATCAGCGGCAGCAGGCTGTGCTTGGGCAGGTTGCTCAGCGGTAACCTGCTGATTGGCAGCATTCAAAGTGGATATATCCTGAGGGGATTGCGGAGCTTTTAGGTCTGGGCATGAGAGGTGCGAGTGACCATACTTCCCGCAGTGGAAACAAATAGATGGAAGGGACTCATATTCGACCAATTGAATATCCCCATTAATAACAATCTTCGAAATGAGTGGCTTACCAAGATCAACCGACACTGCCATGCGAGCGAATCTGCCACGACTCCCACATTCAGTCTTATAATCAATCCGATAAACTGAACCAATGCACTCTCCAATAGCCGTGATCAAACTCTTCTTATAGAGCATAGCCGGCAACCCTGGAAGGCGAATTCAAACAACTTGCTTCGTCGGGAATGGCTTGGAGGAGTCGAAGTCAATCGTCCATGGCTCCACTGTCAAATAATGGCCGAAAATGACCCAAGGTCCATCCGCAATCGCCGAAAGATAATCCTTATGGTTGCGGAACGTGGCAAGATAATAGTCATTATCGATATCCATCAATTTGATAGGTTGAGTCGGCTTCCAAAGATCTTGAATCTTGGTTTTGAGAGTATTATATCTAATGCGTCGACCCAATAACTTGAGAACAAGTGTTCTGTCAAAACTCTTGGCTGCTAGGGTTTGGATACGTTCCGAGAAATCGATTGAAATAAGGCCATTATCAACACCCCGGTGGACATCGCCATCAAGGAGTTTGATGTCATCGCCGTCCATATCACCATCGTCATCAGAGGAACTCTTACTATCGAGCATGAGAGAATCCTTGTAGGAAACTGGGACCCTGGCGTGGGATATACCAGTACCTGTGTTATCCGACCCACCCTTATCTGGTGGGTCGTCGTCTTGTCGACGGGGCTTCTTTAGGGTCGGGGGTTCGTCAGGGCTGACGACGGTGGTTGAGGCGGAGGGGGTAGCGGCAGGGATCATTAGGGTTGACTTTTTACAACTTTATTTATTTAATTCTAAAACCTTTAAGATGAAAGACTTTGAATACCTTTATTAATAAAGGAAAAATTTAAGATAAAAGTTTACAATGCATGCAAACAAACATGATCGGACGTAATCATAAAAACGCGAAAATTAACGTCTCTAGATCGTAGACATGACTCAAGAAAGAAAAGGTAAAACCTAAACCAAAGACTCGAAAAAGTAGATAAACATCACCAGAGCTCGACGATGAAAGTAAAATCCATCAACAAACAACATTAAAAAATAGATATTACAGAATTGGGGCACGTTGACAACACATTTATTACCACAACTCAATCACGAACAAGATTGGTGACGAAACTTGCATCGAGATCCAAATCGAGGGTCCAAAACAGATATATCAACATGATAATTAGAAGAGTGTCATCTTGATCAATCGTGGTGACGTCAAATCCAACCCTAACAAAAAAAAAAACAAAGAACATAAAAGCATGCCTAGAAGCAGAAAAGCATGCTAAGAAGCAAAAAAGTACTAAAAGGTAAAAAAACGTGTCATAAAGACAGATTTATTGAATTAAAAGGACTAAAAATAAAAAAACGAAGTAAATAAATAAATAAAAAGTGACCGACAGTCGACAACCAACCTTAAAATTAGTGCCGTCGTCGGCCATAAAAAATTAAACAAAAAAAAGTGAAGGCGACACTAAATTTAAGACCGGCCCTAAGGCTGGTGTCATTTTAAATTGGCTAAAGGGGTACTTTTGCCCCTAAGTTCGACCCAAAAATACAATTTCGCCCCTCGTCGAAAAGTGCACTCAATGTGGCCCTCCAGTCCATGAAATCAATTAAATTGACCCTTTAACCGACGTTGACCGTTACGGTACTGACGTGGCAGTTAACGGTGCTGATGTGGCAGTCCATGATGCTGACGTGGTGGTCAACGGTGCTGACGTGGCAGTACATGTGGGATGATGACGTGGTAGGAGGGGCTAAATTGATTATTTTAACCGAATTCGAGGGCATAATTGATATTTTTCCCGAATTTAGGGGCGTAATTAAAAGTTCAATAACTTATTTAATCTTTAAGCTAAAAAATACAAACTATTAATATTTAAATATTTATAAAATATTAAAAAAAATATAAAACACTATAATGAATTAAATATAAGTAAAAACATTAAAGTTATAAATATAAAAAATTAAAAAAATATTTATAAACTATTGGAGAATCTTTCGATTGTTTCTCTTTATGCTACGCGCACTAATGTTCCTTGAACATATTTTCAATTGAGACATCCTTGTATTAAAGTATTAATAAAGCCAAAATTCTCTTTCATTTCTCTACATCAAATATTAATGAGCATCAATTTAGTGTAAAAAGCGGGAAAAATTGAATTCTATTGTTACTCTAGTACAATGTTGATTCCACTCATTTTTTCTAACGAATAGTAATACTCAAAGTGACGAAGTCGATTTTCTTTCTATAAAAATGTTTAATTTTTTAATACTTTATAAAAAAAAAATTATTAAGTTTTTACACTAAAATTTATCATTTTTAATTTATAAAATATTTTATTTTTTTATATAATTTTTATTTTCAGTAACTTTTAAAATATTTTATTTATTTTTATTAACTTTATGGAATTTTATAAAATAAATTGAAGAATATTTTGATCTTCTGTGGGAGTATTCACTTTATTTTTTAAATTATCCTCACTTAATAAAATTATTTATCTAGTTTTAATATTTTACAATTTTAATAATTTCATAAATTCTTATTTTTCAACTTAAATATTAAATAAGTTATCGAACTTTTAATTAAAATCAATTATGCCCCTAAACTCAAGAAAAAATCAATTATGTCATCGAATTCGGTTAAAATAATCAATTCAGCCCCTCCTGCCACGTCATCATCCCACGTGTACTGCCACGTCAGCACCATAGATTGCCACGTCATCATTGTTAACTGCCACGTCAGCACCGTAACGATCAACGTCGGTCAAAAGGTCAATTTGATCGATTTCATGGACTGGAGGGCCACATTGAGTGCACTTTTCGACGATGAGCGAAATTACATCTTTAGGTCGAACTCAGGGGCTTTTAAATTCATATTAGCAAAAGGTGCAACAATTCCTAGATTTGTGTCATTGTATGGTTTCAATTGGTACCGTTTTTGGTTAATTAATTAATGGCACGACATCCGTGCTCTTAAGTGATTATTGATTATTTTTTTTTCACGAACTAACTTACCTCAGTAGTTAAGGGAACAGTTGTTGTTCCTAGAGGTCACGAGTTCGAGCACCAACAGCAGCAGCAAAGTGATTGAGCGTTCATTGTCAAATGATTGATGGTATATTTAGAATAGATACTACTTGTAATCACTTTAGCTTTCAACAAAAATAATGGTATTTTTTTATCTTAAAAAAAACAATGATATTTTTTATCTGGAAAATCTATTTTAAATAGTTTCAAACCTTACTTTTTACAGAAAGCAAGTTTCATGTTAAAAACGCGGGCAATTAACATTTTTTACTAATTTATTCAACATGAAACTCACGTTTTTTTAAAAAGCGATGTTCGAAACTCGCTTTCTGTAGAACGCGAATTTGTCTTACGTAGACGATTTTAGGTCATTTTTCTAAATAACTTTGGTTGGAGTCATTTTTCTAAATAACTATTTAAAATGAGTTTTTTAGATAAAAATTGGGCTTAATACAATTTTCTTCCTAAACTTTACATATTTTTCTAACTTCCCCTCTAAAATTCATTTTGACCACTTTTGCCCCCTTAAATTTACGCCATTACCCATATTGCTCAAAAAGCTAAATAAAAAAATTGTCCTGACCAACCAGAACACGCAATATCACCTAATTATTATTATTATTATTTATTTGTCACTTTAATGTATTAAAACATTTATTAAATTAATTTTTTTACTAAAATTACCCTCATCCTCGTCCCCATCCCCTTTCTCAAACCCTATCCCCTCATCCAAAATCACAGCTGGAAAATGGATCACTTTCCATACAAATGATATCAGTCCAGTCCAAAAAGAAATAGAAGAATTTTCCTCATCTATTAATCTTTTAAAGGAACCATCATCAATCATATTAGCTTAGTTGCTGTCTCTCACCTCTTGTTTTTTCATGCTTCATTTATGAACAGTTCAAGAAACTCATCTAAATCTATGAACACGAAAAAAGATAGAACATAGACAATATTCAAAGTTGCACAAGATATTACAATGCAACACAAAGATTAAACTTTTACTAACTGGCTGCTTTCATTTTCCTGGTTGGATTTGGGTTCCTCAACCAAGAATGTTTCTTTTTCATCAATTGATCCGTAATTCCCATTCTTTTTAGTGATTCAACATGCTCAATTTGTTTCAAACTAGCTTTTTGTACAATGAGACACTTTAAACTCACACTTTGGCGAAATGCAATGCAAAAGCAGCCTTGAAGTGTGTTCATGTTTAATAACAACATCATCTTTCTCCACCAAAACCGCC